>JANAVB010005000.1:347500-387500 GCA_029216955.1 Iris pallida | reverse complement strand
TCAGCTTCACTATATGGACTGCTGGCTCTAAGGGTCAAGATGTGTACACATTAGTGTACAATAAGAATTGTTATGCCTCAGAGCTAACATACCAGGGAACAAGTGATTTTCATTCATCATTATACACTATGATCCTAATAAACGCGTTATATGAAGACGTATCATGTTTCAGAGTCTGTTTGTCTATAACTATCAAAGCACAATGTAGTCCTAACCCAATCGTCCTATGGCATTTGGAAAAACTAACCCCCTTGTATTGTTTTCCCCACAAGCGACAAGCATACTAGATTAGTCTGGCTTTAGAATAAGGTCATGGAAAGTGGAATTCTTCTATGTCGGCTGGACTATCCAAAATAGTACAACTCCATCATGACTTTCTAAGGAAATCCATAAATGCCCCACTATTGCCATATTCCCTAATGCATTACCGCTATTACCAGTATACTCGTAAGACACATTAATTACATCTCATATTCAATGTACCTTCATGGTCATTTGAAGGTAGACATTCATGTGAGTGAATCAACCTCATTCCCATTCGACATATTGATTATACATTGAATAGTTTATAGTTTATATTACCGACTTTCATGTCAATATAACAAAACATATTATGGAACTAAAAGATATATGTAAGAAAATTATCCAAACAAATATGTCATATCTCATATTTAATACAAATGACAACAGGCAAGTAACTGACGACGACGTCCCACAAATCTAGTGTGCCCTATAAAACATTCATTTGCCATCCCTATCATTTTTGGTGTGACACCCCAGTCCTAAAAGTATAGGACCAGGTTACGTGGTAATGGCCAGGTATGCATCAAATGGACTAAAGTCCGACTCGAACGCATACACACTGTCCAGATCAAAAATATCAACTATCCATACATCCACATAAAACATCCACAACTTTATCTATAATAACATGATTTAAAGAATAGAAAATAGCTACAAAAGAATAATGAAGAAGGCATCATAGGGCAATACTTGAATCCCAAAGAAATAATCCCCAAAAATCTATGAATGAAACTCAGCAATTACTTAGAAAAAAACCAGAACCTTAAAGGGACATAGCAAGATACATAATATTATACATGTCGTAAATGATAAACAATAAATATAATGCTAGTGACCAATAGATAATTCACAAACAACAACTATAATCAACTACATGATATGCACTTGAGGATAACGTTCGCACGCATAAGCGAGATGCAAGATTAAGTAATATATATATATATATATATATATATATATATATATATATATATATATATATTTTATATATATATATATATATATATATATATATATATAATCAAAACACTCCCCATTTTATTTCCAAAAATAGAAAGTTGGAGCTATACAGGTATACCAAAAAGGCAGAAGAGGCCTATACATGTATACTAACAAAAAGGGGGGAAAGAGAGGTTGCTAAAGCCTAAGCCCTGGAAAGTAGGTGGTTCCAAAAGGCCGTCTGGCCGTGGTTGCAGTAGGATATCCGCTTTCTGCATTGTCTGATTGTCTCCGCAATAAGCTGATCCGCAGTGAACTAGTGTCCCTCGTATCTAGCCTTGTTAAAGTTCTTCCAGAGAACCCAGATGGTGGCGGCTGCCACGATCTGGTGGCCGTGAGACTTAGCTCCCCAAGCCGCTGCCTGATCGATGAGGCTTTCGCTCCTCGGGTTCATTCTGCAAATCTGGGAGATGGCATTCCAAACTGTAGCCGCAAGCTCGCCCGAGCAGAAAATGTGGTCGACCGATTCTGGGTAGCGATTAGTACAGCAGGTGCATGCTGAGGCGAGGCTGAACCCGATTGTGTTAAGAGTATCGTCGGTGGGTAGAATCTTCCTCAGGGCTCTCCAGATGACGAAGGACCACTTTTTGGGAATACATGCCTGCCAAAATGGAGTGATGATGGTGGAGGTCGTGGTGGGCACACTGGTGCCCTGTACGATTCTTCTAGCTGATTTGACCGAGAAAGAACTCGAGCTGTTGGAATTCCACCGAATGACATCTGCTTCGGTTCTTAGCGTCATGCCACTTTGACGTATGCGATCCACCGCCTCCTGACCGGCCCACTCTAGGATTGCATCCCATCTCTAGTTGTTGCCGGTATGGTCCCATATGTCCTTGATCTTGCAATGCTCGTGTCTTTCCGATACGATTGGAAGAAGAGTATCCCCTAGCCATCGTTCCCGAAAAGCCGATGACTCATCTGTGCCCGTGATAAGGCGCATGTCGGATTCGGCCAGAGCGCACCCTGACAGCATGCGTCTCCAAGCCGTGGAGGATCTGCTGTTAGAGGTGGACTGCGACAGGTGGATGTGCTTGAAGTATCTAGCCTTCATGAACCTGACCCAAAGGTTCTGCGAAGTGCGAAGCTTCCACCATAATTTTATCGAGAAAGCTTGGACAATGTTGGATAATTTGGTGAACCCAAGGCCTCCATCGTCGGTGGAGTGCGTCATTGTGTCCCAGCTGGCCCAATGGTATTTGTCGTGGCCATCGTTGTGCCCCCAAAAGAAGTTACTGAAGATGCTCTCGATCGATGACAGTACTTGTTAGGAGGGAGGGGACAAGCAGCAAGGGTGTATATAGGAATTGATGTGAGGACGTGTTTGATGAGGATAATTTTGCCGCCTGGGGAGAGAGTGGCGTTGTGCCAACAATGGAGCTTTTTTCTGAAGCGGTTGATGAGGTCATCAAAGATGGCTGCTTTAGATCTCCCATATACGAAAGGACAGCCCAGATAATGGAAAAGAAGGTGCTTGATGGGGTATGAGGTGGTGTCAGATAGAGTATCCGCTTGGTCTTTCTTGTTGTTGTGGTGGACGTAGATGACATTTTTGTCCTGGTTGACGTTCTGGCCCAAGCACTTGACATATCACTGAATAGTGTGGTGGACCACCTCAACCGATCCCACGTCGCCGGATGAAAAAATCATGATGTCGTCGGTGAAAGTCAGATGGGTGATGATCGGGCAGCCATTGGCCGTATGGTAGTGGTTGAAGGTAGGAGTGGTGGCCAGCTTGTTGAGATTCCTGCTCAAGGTATCTGCCGTGATAATGAATATGGTTGCTGAGAGGGGGTCTCCTTGCCTAACCCCGCGGCTCGACTTGAAGAAGCCATCTGCTTGGCCGTTAATTATAGTGGAAAACTAGGAGTTGCTGATCGATCTCCAAATTGTGTTGGTCCAGGTTTCAGAGAAACCGAACGCCCTGAGCACCCATATCATGAATTGCCAGTCTAGTCTTGTCACGACCCACACCCTGATGAGGGGCACAAACATGTGGTTACGTCCAGCCTACGCCACAGAATCGGCGGTAGAACGCTGTATATAAGGTCTGTAAATACTACGACTAAACAGATAAAGGTACCTGTACAGTATATACACTCCGAATGAAGGTGACATAGCAATAAAGTCTCAATCACAAAGTAAAACTAAGGTAGATAGCATGGAAAGAAAATATGATAGATGAAAGCAGAAAATAAGTTTAAGATCCACACAAGCCTAGAGATATACACAACAACACAGAGTCACAGAAATATAATATAAAATACTACAATCTGAAAGTACTAGCTGGCGTACAGACCAGGCAAACCTAACTAAGCTACACTACTCTTGGTGTGCAAAGTCTAGTGGCTCTACTATCAAGCCACGGTCCAGGTCTACTCATCTAACCCGTCCCCATAATAGGTCGGGCAATCTGCCTCAGAATCATCTGTAATATATCAATAGTATCCTGTCAGAAAAATAAGCAAGTACAAACACTAACAGCAGTTCCATGTAAATTGACAAATTTTATAAGAGACAGTATAATGAAATACAAGACAAAGATATAGGACGACTTGGGAACCATTCGAAAGCCGAGTTACAACCCTTAAACCAAACAAGGACCGGGGTTGTAACCCTTCTCCCGAACAGAACTTAGTCTCCAATCAAGATATAGCATAAAGGCATGTAGAGCATGTGAGTAAAAGTACTGAAAGTAGAACTGAGCAGGATATAAGTTACTAAATAAATGTAAAATGTGGCTTGAATTATTAGAGCGCTATGTGAACGGCTAGGGAATCATGATCAGGTTATCCACTTGGCCCGACAATCACATGGTGAATCTCACGAAAAGTCATACCGGCCAACCTGGATAACAAGCACACAGAGGAATCTGCTACACCCTACGTGAGGTGAGAGTCGCACAAGCAAAATAGTGACATAGGACTTTGATCACATAACCCCTAATAATTCTCCCATCCCTGAATAGTATCACGGATCCGGACATGGCACGTCATGACACGGGATTCAAAAGTAGGGGGCCAGCCCACTCCCAAATCAATGTCTATATAAGTACATGAAACACGAAATATCACGCAACAATATACCACTAAAATCTAGAAATAACATCTCATGACAGGATCCGACGTATACTAGTCCGTGATCCATCGTGTCGGGAATCAAGTAAGACACTACAACTGAATCAGATATAATAGATATCAAGACAATGGAAACTATAAGTGAATGTACTCGCCTGTGGTCCTGAGCTGATAAGGTGAACAGACGCTCAGAGTAATCACAAACCTAAAATAAGATACTATAAGTTAAACAGGATTTTATAATGAAATGAAAACTAATTTAAGTCATGATATGCAAGTCTAAGTTAAACTAGGTCAAACTGGGTCAAACTGGATCATACTAGGTCACTGGGAGTCAATCCAAGTCAAACTAGGTTAAACGGGGTCAAAAGTTGACTTATAATTGACTTTTGGTCAACTGGTCAACCATGGTCAACTCTGGTCAACACTAGTCAAGTCTAGGTCAAACTAGTCAAATGTTGACCAACTGTTAACTTTTAGTCAACTGGTCAACTCTGGATTTGGTTTCGGTCAAATCTAGACACTTATAGGCTAAGTTTGACTCTCGACTGACTTTTGTTGACTTTTGGTCAAAATGGTCAACCAAAGTCAAAACTAGTCTAGGAGCGCTATTTCTGACCCTTACCAACCAAGGAAACCAAATCCTAACCATATCTTAATCCTAAACTACTCACCTAAGCTTCTAGGTAAATACCTACACTTACCCTTTATAAGGTATTCCCGATACCTTGCCCATTACAAAGAAAACTCCGCTAATTCTCAAGATACTAGCCTAGGCTCCTTAGGGTAGTTAGATACTACCCTATCTAAGGTTTACCTACGAAAAAATATAGGTTTCCTAGATATCTAGTCCATCTTAGGACACATGTTGGTTATCCTCATTACCTTACCATAATATTAGTCTAATCTTAACTAACCACTCTGTCACCCTCATTTCCCGTATTTCCCGTATTTCGTATTTATATTCGTATCTGGATTTTTGGCATGTATTTTTATTTTTCTCAACTTGTGGAATTTCAGTATTTCTCGTATTTGGGTTTGGCAAGGCTCGGTTTTATTGGGGATGGTTCGGTTTGGTTCGGTTTTATGTGTTGGAGCACCCTCAACCCACCACAACTCCTCCACTTTATAACACCACCTACCACTCTCTCTCTTCATTACTTCCTCCATAAATTTTCTTCTTCTTCTTCTTCTCCTTCCTCTACACACGCTCCCAACCCTAGGCAAGTGCACCTTGCCACTTCATGAGAGCCCTATTTTCTTGGTTCATTTGCTAGATTAGGACATGGTGATCAATATTAGTTCTTGGCATTTTGTGATTTGGAGTCTCCATTATTCTAGATCTAAGTCTTCCTATTTTCGGATTTTTGTATGTTTTGATCTATTTTAGTTTGTTTTCTATGAGTTTTGATGTTTCCATGTGAAAGAGCATCCAATTCTACCCAAGTTGGAGCTTTGGAAATCCGGATATGGAGTTCGGATGGCCAAGTTGTGAGCTTTTGAAGCTTTGGGTTCAGCCATGGTATTTCTTGCTGTCTGGAGAAGACAGTGAGCAGTGTGCAGAGCTGCTTAGCTTACGCACACTGAGCTACGCGCGCTCTTTAGCGTGCATACGCAGACTTGGGTACGCTTCCTGTTGGAAGCGTGCTCCTTGAGCGTGCGTGACTTTTCACCTACGCTGCTCCCTGTAGCGTGCGTGACTTTTCACCTACAATGCTCCCTGTAGCGTGCGTGACTTTTCACCTACGTTGCTCCTTGAGCGTGCGTGACTTTTCACCTACGCTGCTCCTTGAGCGTGCGTGACTTTTCACTTGCGCTGCTCCTTGAGCGTGCGTGACTTTTCACCTACGCTGCTCCTTGAGCGTGCGTGACTTTTCACCTACGCTGCTCCCTGTAGCGTGTGTGACTTTTCACCTACGCTGCTCCTTGAGCGTGCGTGACTTTTCACCTGCGCTGCTCCTTGAGCGTGCGTGACTTTTCACCTACGCTGCTCCTGTAGCGTGCGTGACTTTTCACCTACGCTGCTCCTTGAGCGTGCGTGACTTTTCACCTACGCTGCTCTTTCAGCGTGCGTGACTTTTCGTACGCTGCTCCCCTGACCCCTTGTTTAACCCATTGACCCTTGGAGTTTTGGTTTTATTTCTTTAATCTTGGCTTTTCTATGGCCCTGTATATTGATATTTTATTAGATATTTTATGCCCATTTTATATCCTTACGCCTTTTGTCATGAACTTGATTTTACTTAATACGTTTGGAATGACTATTGTACATGGCATGGTATGACAAGGAACTAGCATAACACGACAGTGACCCGTAGTGGTGCACTCCTGATGTGACCGACCAGACATGATAGTGGCCCGTCGTGGCGCACTCCTGACAAGTATCCTGACATGATTTATTTTAATGCTGTTACTTGACTTGTCTTGACACCGTGGGTAGTCTTCTTGCTTGCTTGTTAAATCCACTTGTCCTGTCGTGCATCATGTCTAGGATGGGACTCATGAGTACCACGGTCAGGAGTACCTACTAAAATGGATTAAGGTTAATAACTAGAATAACTCAGTAGTCATGAAGAGATGACACAGCTACAGGTAATCCCGTTACCTGGGCGCTCTTGGGATCTGTAGTCTGCCGTCTAGTAGGGCACATTTCCAGCACACCGTCGCGTGTTGCACCCTCTAAGTCACCTAAGGATACATTTGTCTCCTGGACAATGTATCCACCTGAATTTAACCCCTAATTTTCGACCTAGGTAACCTGGATGGTCTGCAGGACTTGTGGCTGTGGAACAATCTCACTGCATCTTGTTAGTAATTAGGCCTGTGATAACCCTAGTTAGTTAAAGTAGTAAGCCGTAGTATCTGCTTGGCCGTGATTGATTGAATGAGGTATAACCAGTTTAGTTATGTCTTGATCCCATGCAAGATTGCTTCCTGTCTTGATTACTTACATTACTTATCTTGCCGATAAATGGTAGAAAACCAAGCTCTGTTTAGATGAAGGGTTACAACCCCGGTCCTTATTTGGTTTACGGGTTGTAACCTGGCTATCGAAATAGTTCCATGGTTATCTCGTCGTATATCATCCTGACATGTTTTCGTAATTTTAGTTTTAATATTAGATTTTCTGTGCTGATTGCTGGCTTTTGTTCTTATTTCGTGGCCCCCTTGTGGCACTTGCTCTTTCTGGGGTTGACCCAGCTGGTTTTGTGTGGCCAGATTTCGGTGCAGCTCTCGAGGATCTACCAAGCTTCCAGTCCAATGGTGAACACTAGACGGAATCCGGGCCAAGAGTGGGTTTTCTATTTTGTTTCACTCACTCTATTGTAAAAATTATTCTTTTGAGGCGTTTAGCCGACGAGCACCTGTTAGCTCGGAGCACTTTTACTTACTGTCTGCCTACGGGCTGTAAACATGATTAACAAATCCTAGGGTTGATCATGTATGACTTAACTCTTGCTAGTCCTAATATTTTGTAATGACTAGCTTCATGATCAGCTGAATATGTGATATTTGGGACGCCTTATTATTGTATATTTAATGATCATACATCTTGCGACCTTACTTACTTGCTTGTGATTGAGACATTAGGCTTGTTCATGACCATAAGAGACTGTTGGCTTGTAGTAAACCCTCATATTTCTAGACAGCCGTGACCGTATATCGAGGTGGTTCCCATTTCAATATACGTAGCTGGCTATGTCTGCCCCTGCTCTCCAGTATTCTGGTTCTGGGGCGTGACATGGTTTAAGTGGTGGCCCATGCAGGTCTTGTCAATCAAGAAATGTGAGGGTTTACCGAATAGATGTCTCAATCAGTATTCGCCCTTGATCTCCGCCCGTATTTTTAAATCCCTGAAATTCTTGCCCTGATTACATGCTTGTATCGTTGATCCGTCCTGGCCCTTCCTTATTGTTTTCCTGTGTCGTTTTCCTCAGCGGCACTGTACCTGACCCTGCCGATCAGCAAGAAAGAGCACCTCCCGTAGACCAGCAGCAACCTGGAGATCAAGCCCAACATTCCGGAGTCGCCTCCAGAGTGATACCTACTGGAGGAGAGTCACAAGTTCGGCCCGTCCAGCCAGCAGAGCCAGATGATGGTACCTTGGTAGGTCTCATCAGGACCTTGATAGCTTCCCAGGATCGTCGAAGCGACGCCCTGCACCAGACAGTTCAAGATGCTTTGACCCGAGGCGGACATCCAGGGAACCAGGCGGCCAACAGTTTCAAGCGATTGAACCCTCCTTTCTTCGACGGCAGCGAGGATGCGATTGCCGCGGACGCTTGGCTTCAGGATACCGAGGTGATTCTGGAAGGAGCCAGGACACCTGAGAATGAGAAGGTGGCGGTGGTACGCCTGCAGTTGTTGGATTTAGCTCACAATTGGTGGGCGGCACAGGCCATGGGATTAGTGGCACCCATTGCTTGGGCAGTGTTTAGGGAGAGATTCCAGACGAAGTACTTTGATGCTGTGGCTCGGTACGACCTGCAGACCAGATTTACCAACTTGAAGCAAGGAGGCAGAACAGTCGACAGTTATGCATCAGAGTTTTCTAGACTCAGTAGGTTTGCCCCCACCTTGGTGGCGACCGAGTTTGATAGGGCCCAGCGGTTCCAGCAGGGACTGCATTTGGAGATCTTGTTGGCGGTTGAGCAGTTCGAGCACCAGACGTTTGATGCAGTCTTGAGAGCAGCTAGGAGGCATGAGTACACCTCCCAGAGGATCGTGGATAGGACCGAAGGTAGAAAGCGGTCCCACAGTCAGATGCACCAATCATCAGCTCCAGCCCCGACAGCTAGGGGATTGACCATTGGAACTTCGAGGCGGGCGGCCTCAGTAACGTCAGTTCAGCATTCGACCCCAACGTACCCGCAGCAGCAAAAGCAGAAGCAGACTTCCGCGATGGGATGTTCTCGTTGTGGGAAGCCAGGGCATGTGGTGGCAGACTGTCGCAGGGCACAGGGATTGTGCCTGGCTTATGGAGCAGCAGATCATAGGATAGGGGCTTGCCCGAATAGGGGTGGTTCATCAGCATCCAACCCTTCTAGCTCTTCGGTGAGAGGACCGGCCCCATCACCAGTTCAGCAGCAGCAGTATCAGTCTTCGAGGCCCTTGCCGCCTCAGTCTCAGGCATTCCAGCAACAACACCCCCAGCAGTATGCACAAGCCCAAGCTCAGACCCAGAATAGGCAGAGAGGTTTCCAGCAGAGGGGACCAGCAGCCAGAGGACAAGGTCAGGCCATGAGGATGGCTATGGAAGAAGAAGTTGCACCAGGTGAGGTAGTGGCAGGTACTATTCTCGTCAACTCCTCTCCAGCGTCTGTATTATTTGATTCTGGTGCATCGCATTCATTTATGTCTGCACAATTCGTGACACGGATAGGATTGGAGCCTGAGTCATTATCAGTGAGGCTCAATATACTTACTGGTAATGGCCTTGTGAGAGTAGATCGAGTATTTTCTTCGTGTCGGATCGTAGTTAGCGGTAGGGAGTTCCCCGCTAGATTCATAGAGTTTCCTATGGCAGACTATGATGTAGTCCTAGGCATGGATTGGTTGAGGAACCAGTATGCTAGGATAGACTGCCATGTTGGCAGAGTTATTTTCAGCATTCCAGGCGAGCCAGAGTTTTCGTTTTCCAGAGACGCAGTAGAGCCATCTTCCCCAGTGTTGCAGATGGCAGTAGCAGCAGTGCAGTTGCCCCGGATAGTTGAAGAGTTTCCAGATGTCTTTCCAGAGGAGCTTCCAGGGATGCCGCCAGAGCGGGAGATTGAGTTCACTATAGACTTGATTCCCAGGACAGCACCAGTATCAGAGCGAGTCTACAGGATGGCGCCTTCAGAGTTGGAAATTTTATACAAGATGATTGAAGAACTAAGGACCAAAGGATTCATCCGTGCAAGTGGATCGCTTTGGGGAGCCCCGATGCTTCTTTTGAAAAAGAAGGATGGTACATCCAGGCTATGTGTTGATTATCGTACCTTGAATTCGGTGACAATCAAGAACAGATACCCTCTTCCGAGGATAGATGACTTGTTTGATCAGCTCAGAGGGGCTTCAGTGTTCTCGAAGATCGACTTGCAGTCAGAATACCACCAGATCAGAGTCAGAGAGCAGGACATCCCAAAGACAGCATTCAGATCGAGATATGGACATTGGGAGTTCCTTGTTATGCCCTTTGGAGCGACCAATGCGCCGGCCGTATTCATGGACCTCATGAATCGCATTTTTATGCCTTACTTGGATCAATTTGTGATCGTGTTCCTAGATGACATCCTGGTCTACAGTAAGAGTGAAGCAGAGCATGAGCAGCATCTCAGAGTCGTCCTCCAAACGCTTAGGGAGCATCAGTTGTACGCCAAGTTCAGTAAATGCGAGTTCTGGCTCGATCGCATATCATACTTGGATCACATCATTATCCGAGGAGGAGTAGAAGTGGATCCCCAGAAGATTGTGGCTATCGAGTCATGGCCGGTACCCAGCTCAGTGGCAGAGGTTCGCAGCTTCCTCGGATTGGCCGGCTACTACCGGCGGTTCGTTTCAGATTTTGCAAGGATTTCAGCGCCGATGACCCAGTTGACCCGCAAAGATGTGCCGTTTGTTTGGACAGCAGAGTGTCAGGAATCATTTGAGAAGTTGAAGCGAGGTTTGATAACGGCTCTCATTCTCACCCTTCCAGATGGGACCGGAGGATTCACAGTTTATTGCGACGCTTCAGGCAGAGGATTGGGGTGTATCTTGATGCAGCATGGGAAGGTAATATCTTATGCGTCACGTCAACTTCGTGATCATGAGAAGAATTACCCGACCTACGACTTAGAATTGGCGGCAGTAGTGTTTGCTTTGAAGTTGTGGAGACACTACTTGTACGGAGATAGAGTGGAGATCTTTACTGATCATAAGAGCCTGAAGTATGTTTTTACCCAGAAGGACCTTAATATGCGGCAGAGAAGATGGCTCGAGCTATTGGTGGATTATGATGTGGATTTGCAGTATCATCCCGGGAAGGCCAACGTTGTAGCAGATGCATTGAGCAGGAGAGCCGGAGTTTATTTCCTGACGGCGCAACCAGAATTATTGGCAGATCTTCGGAAGATGGGAATTGAAGTGGTTCTTCCAACCAGCATGGCATTGATGGCCAGCCTACAGGTTCAGTCCAGCATAGTTGAGAGAATCCGGGTGGCGCAGTCAATAGATTCTAAGATCCAGCGACTCAGATCAGAGTGTGAAGCAGGAAGAAGGCCAGAGTTATGTATCCATGAAGATGGCACACTTTGGCACGGCACTCGTCTTTGTGCACCCAGTGGAGATATCAGACAGGAAGTCATGGCAGAAGCCCACAGTTCACAGTATTCTATTCATCCGGGTGGTACAAAGATGTACCGTGATATTCGTCAGCATTTCTGGTGGAATGACATGAAGAGGGAGATAGCCCGGTTTGTCTCTCGGTGTTTGGTTTGCCAACAAGTTAAAGCTGAACATCAGAGGCCCGCTGGACTTCTTCAACCCTTACCGATCCCAGAATGGAAATGGGAACATATAACCGTGGATTTCGTGACCGGATTGCCCAGATCTCCGGCCGGTAGAGATGCTATTTGGGTAATTGTGGACAGGCTTACCAAGGTGGCACACTTTCTCTCATTCAGAATTGGGTAGTCAACGGCACAGTTAGCAGAGATGTATCTCAGGCAGATCGTCAGGCTTCACGGTGTGCCAGTCAGTATCACCTCGGACAGGGATTCAAGATTCACATCACACTTTTGACGCAGCTTGCAGAAGAGTTTGGGGACTCACCTTCAATTCAGCTCAGCTTATCACCCGCAGACGGATGGTCAATCAGAGCGCACAATCCAGACCCTTGAAGATATGTTGAGATCATGTACCCTTGACTTCGGTGGTTCATGGGAGAATCATCTGCACCTGGTGGAATTTTCATACAACAACAGTTATCAGGCTAGTATCCAGATGGCACCCTTCGAGGCTCTTTATGGCAGGAAGTACAGATCCCCGCTAGCATGGGACGATGTCGGAGAGAGGCAGATGCTCGGACCCGAATTGATTTCCCAGACGGTTGAAGTGGTCAGGAAGGTCAGAGATCACCTCCGAGTTACCCAGGACCGCCAACGCCATTGGGCCGATGCTCATCGGCGTCCCTTAGAATTTGCTGTCGGCGACCATGTATTCCTTAGGATCTCGCCTAATCGCGGCGTCATTCGCTTTGGCATGCAGGGAAAGCTTAGTACTAGGTATATAGGGCCGTTCGATATTCTAGAGCGAGTAGGAGATGTATCCTATCGTCTCGCTCTTTCGCCGTCGCTAAGTGAGGTACATGTATTCCATGTGTCCCAATTACGACGATATATTTCGGACCCGAGCCACATCCTGGACCATTCGGAATTGGTTGTTGGTACCAACCTTTCGTATGAGGAGAGGCCCGTGTCTATTTTAGACCGGAGGGAAAAGATACTCAAGAACAAGACTATTAAATTAGTCCGTGTTGCTTGGGATTATCACTCTCTGGGTGAGTCAATGTGGGAGTGTGAGGACGACATCCGATCGCGATATCCCCACCTGTTTGACTCGTGAGGTATAATGTCTTTCTTATGCCTTACATTTTCCCTTCCTTGCTTGCATTGTATGATTGTATGATTGGACTGCTTAGTGTAGCTTGCCTGTGCTTAGTGTAGCTTGTCGTGGCAATCTCTAGCTCCTTGATTAAATTCCGAGGATGGAATTCTTTTAAGGTGGGTAGAGTTGTCACCCTCATTTCCCGTATTTTCCGTATTTCGTATTTATACTCGTATCTAGATTTTTGGCATGTATTTTTATTTTTTTCAACTTGTGAAATTTTAGTATTTCTCGTATTTGGGTTTGGCATGGCTCGGTTTTATTAGGGATGGTTCGGTTTGGTTCGGTTTTATGTGTTGGAGCACCCTCAACCCACCACAACTCCCCCACTTTATAACACCACCTACCACTCTCTCTCTTTATTACTTCCTCCATAAATTTTCTTCTTCTTCTTCTCCTTCCTCTACACACACTCCCAACCCTAGGCAAGTGCACCTTGCCACTTCATGAGAGCCCTATTTTCTTGGTTCATTTGTTAGATTAGGACATGGTGATCAATATTAGTTCTTGGCATTTTGTGATTTGGAGTCTCCATTGTTCTAGATCTAAGTCTTCCTATTTTCGAATTTTTTGTATGTTTTGATCTATTTTAGTTGGTTTTCTATGAGTTTTGATGTTTCCATGTGGAAGAGCATTCAATTCCACCCAAGTTGGAGCTTTGGAAATCCGGATTTGGAGTTCGGATGGCCAAGTTGTGAGCTTTTGAAGCTTTGGGTTCAACCATGGTATTTCTTGCTGTCTGGAGAAGACAGTGAGCAGTGTGCAGAGCTGTTTAGCTTACGCACACTGAGCTGCACGCGCTCTTTAGCGTGCGTACGCAGACTTGGGTACGCTTCCTCTTGGAAGCGTGCTCCTTGAGCGTGCGTAACTTTTCACCTACGCTGCTCCCTGTAGCGTGCGTGACTTTTCACCTACGCTGCTCCCTGTAGCGTACGTGACTTTTCACCTACGCTGCTCCTTGAGCGTGCGTGACTTTTTACCTACGCTGCTCCTTGAGCGTGCGTGACTTTTTACCTACGCTGCTCCCTGTAGCGTGCGTGACTTTTCACCTACGCTGCTCCTTGAGCATGCGTGACTTTTCACCTACGCTGCTCCTTGAGCGTGCGTGACTTTTCACCTACGCTGCTCCTGTAGCGTGCGTGACTTTTCACCTACGCTGCTCCTTGAGCGTGCGTGACTTTTCACCTACGCTGCTCTTTTAGCGTGCGTGACTTTTCGTACGCTGCTCCCCTGACCCCTTATTTAACCCATTGACCCTTGGAGTTTTGGTTTTATTTCTTTAGGCTTGGCTTTTCTATGGCCCTGTATATTGATATTTTATTAGATATTTTACGCCCATTTTATATCCTTACGCCTTTTGTCATGAACTTGATTTTACTTAATATGTTTGGAATGACTATTGTACATGGCATGGTATGACAAGGAACTAGCATAACACGACAGTGACCCGTAGTGGTGCACTCCTGACATGACCGACCTGACATGATAGTGGCCCGTCATGGCGCACTCCTGACAAGTACCCTGACATGATTTATTTTAATGCTGTTACTTGACTTGCCTTGACACCGTAGGTAGTCTTCTTGCTTGCTTGTTAAATCCACTTGTCCTGTCGTGCATCATGTCTAGGATGGGACTCCTGAGTACCACGGTCAGGAGTAACTACTAAAATGGATTAAGGTTAATAACTAGAATAACTCAGTAGTCATGAAGAGATGACACAGCTACAGGCAATCCCGTTACCTGGGCGCTCTTGGGATCTGTAGCCTGCCGTCGAGTAGGGCACATTTCCAGCACACCGTCGCGTGTTGCACCTTCGAAGTCACCTAAGGGTACATTTATCTCCTGGACAATGTACCCACCTGAATTTAACCTCTAATTTTCGACCTGGGTAACCTGGATGGTCTGCAGGGCTTGTGGCTGTGGAACAATCTCACTGCATCTTGTTAGTAATTAGGCCTGTGATAACCCTAGTTAGTTAAAGTAGTAAGCCGTAGTATCTGCTTGGCCGTGATTGATTGAATGAGGTATAACCAGTTTAGCTATGTCTTGATCCCATGCAAGATTGCTTCCTGTCTTGATTACTTACATTACTTATCTTGCCGATAAATGGTGGAAAACCAAGCTCTGTTGACATGAAGGGTTACAACCCCGGTCCTTGTTTGGTTTACGGGTTGTAACCTGGCTATCGGAATAGTTTCATGGTTATCTCGTCGTATATCATCCTGACATGTTTTCGTAATTTTAGTTTTAATATTAGATTTTCTGTGCTGATTGCTGGCTTTTGTTCTTATTTCGTGGCCCCCTTGTGGCACTTGCTCTTTCTGGGGTTGACCCAGCTGGTTTTGTGTGGCCAGATTTCGGAGCAGCTCCCGAGGATCTACCAAGCTTCCAGCCCAATGGTGAATACTAGACGGAATCTGGGCCAAGAGTGGGTTTTCTATTTTGTTTCACTCACTCTATTGTAAAAATTATTCTTTTGAGGCGTTTAGCCGACGAGCACCTGTTAGCTCGGAGCACTTTTACTTACTGTCTGCCTACGGGCTGTAAACATGATTAACAAATCCTAGGGTTGATCATGTATGACTTAACTCTTGCTAGTCCTAACATTTTGTAATGACTAGCTTCATGATCAGCTGAATATGTGATATTTGGGACGCCTTATTATTGTATATTTAATGATCATACATCTTGCGACCTTACTTACTTGCTTGTGATTGAGACATTAGGCTTGTTCATGACCATAAGAGACTGTTGGCTTGTAGTAAACCCTCATATTTCTAGACAGCCGTGACCTTATATCGAGGTGGTTCCCATTTCAATATACGTAGCTGGCTATGTCTGCCCCTGCTCTCCAGTATTCTGGTTCTGGGGTGTGACACACTCACCCACACATAGTTACTCACTCACTCACTCATACTTATAGGTTTACATATAGGCTCTCCTATAGGCTCACACCTATAGGCTATTAGCTACATATATAGGCTCACCTATAGACACCTATATGAACTCACACACACACGCGCACACATAGGCATATAGGGGCTGTCCTATGGGCTGGAAACGGGACTGTTTTGGGACTGAAATGGCTGTCACTTGGACTGGTTTTAGGGTCCTATAAGTGGACTAATTTGGGACAGAAAATGGGGCTATATGGCTGTCCATTGGGGTGTCAATTAAGGGATGAAATGGGGTCCTAATATGCTGTCAATGGCTGTCCAAGTGGGCTGGAAATGGGACTGGTTTGGGGCTGCTAAAACTGCTGCTAACAGCAGTAGTATACTGCTACTGCTGTGCTGTTATTAGCAGCTCCCCCTCCTATCACTCATTCAATCACTCCCTCTTCATCTCTAATCTCTCACTCACACTCTCTCTAATATCTCTCTATACACAAACACAAACATACATTCTAACACCAACTCCACACTCTCGATCCCCCCTTGGCCGAAATCCCGCACACCGCCATAGATAAATATGACACAAAAACACACCCATATATATCACACAATATATATATATATATATATATATATATATATATATATATATATATATATATATATATATATATATATATATACACACATAACAAATGATATATATACATGAATATCGATAAATAGATATGATACAATATGATACATTGAAGAACACATTCTCTAAACATGTAAAATTTGTGATTTAATATCTAATTAATCATTCACACAATATAACTAAATACTAGTGTCCAAAAGTAGGATTTTTCCACTAGGACACAATCCTACACATAGGACACACCTATAAGTCTCCAAATGGACACGAAATAGACACAAATAGAGACACAACCATGGGGGTCATTCCTATGGGTCTAAAATCATTCTATATGCATGAGGAAATGAAAAGGAGAAGAGATTTATACCTCCCGGTAGATCGAATCTAGGAAAAACCTTCCCGATACGATACCAACACGTAAGAATCCCAAATGGAAACGAACGAGCTCCGAATCCTCCCAAACTTGGTTAGCTTTTTCCTTAGCTTGAGTAGAGAAGAAAAAAAGATGGTTGGGTGGAGGAATGGATTGATTTGGTGGAGAAAATCTATAGGAACCCTCTCTAAAATAATTGGGGAAGAACAAGAGAGAGAAAATGGATGGATAATAAAACCAATGGCTCACTCCCTCCTCCTAGCTAGGGCCGGCCACATTAGGATAGTAATCCCCTATTTGCAATGACTAAAAAGCCCTCCACTAGTCTATTTATTTAATATTAGGAAAGGGTTAATAGTTGAGGCTATTTTAATCATGATTTAAGTCTCTAATCTAACAAAACCTAACCATGAATAATTAGTCTAACCCACTAACTAAAAAATAATATCATGTGGGCCATGCATAACTAATGTGTGGGTTCCACTAGAGTCAAAACTACCCCGGTCCCCGATACAAATCGGATTTAGTTGAAATTCGAACCCGACTTAAATAACCCCAAAATAATATCATAAATAAATAAATAATTCCAAAATAATTCTAAAGTGGAAAAATGACCAAAATATTCCTGTTCTTGAAAACTGGAGGTGACAAATCAATCCACCTTAAAAAATTTCGTCCTCGAAATTAAAACAAGGCAATCACAAAAAACACATGCAGAAAAACAATCCCACTCAATATTTCAAAAATAAATTAATTTCAGCAAAATAAAAATCTCTTAAGGCACAACAACACTAGTAAATAAAAACTGTTACGTGTCCGACACGGACACGAAACCAACACAAAATTTCACCTATCAAAAGTGAAATCAACAATCACCAATGCAAAATATCAAAAATAAATCAAAAAAGTCCAATGACCAAAATATCCTTAGGCCAGAAATGACACTGAAAACATCCTAATCATATGGTTAGGCTCTAGGTCAAACAGTCTCTAAGGTTTCACTAGCAAAACATCAAAATCTCAAGTCATGGCTTAAAAATTTAAAATAATTAAAAATATCCAAAATCAAAGCATGAATTAAATGACAATAGTTAAATGACTAAAATTATAAAATTTTAAAATTACTCTCAATTAGAAACTGGGTACTACAAGTCTATCCACCTTAAAAGAATTCATCCTCAAAAATTAAAACTAAGTAAACACAGAAAAATCATGCAGTTCGATAATCATATGCGTCTGTCCAAAATCATAATACTCAGAATCTCCGTCATGCTAGTGAGCAAGGCTACGATAATCACAGAGTCCTCGACTAAGGTACATACCTCTAGAATTATGGTATTTAAAATTTTTGCATTGCCGTATGCTTGGCAGCAAAAACCTTAAATTCCCACACCAGAGAAATACGTCCATAGTTCGACTATATGTCCTCACTATGCCTGCTAGCATGACCCTAGAGGATTCTAAACTCTCATAATCAAGGCGACCTAGCACATACGACTTATCTCAGAAGAATATCACATCACAAGGACAAAATTTTATCAAACGATCAAGGAACAGATGGAATCGAATTTCAAGACAGTTTATAAGGAGGCAAATGCAAAAATAAGATCGAAAGATTGAAACCTACAATCTGCTCTGCTACTGCCTGAGTGCCCTCAACTGTCATGGCGAAAGCACGCCCCTGCTGGCCTTCTCTAGCCTGCTGCACTTTGTCCTGGCCTCTTTGGATTCTACTAGCGTGGCAATCCCTCAGCTGGTGGTCAGGTGCCCTACAATATAGACAGACGCCCAACCTCTTCCTACAGGTATCTCGAGTGTGTTCCAGCTTCCCGTAGAAGGCACACGGAGTAGCCTATCTCTGGCCATGTCCCTGGTGCTGCTGGACGCGCGCTGGTGCCTGCTGAAACTGCAACTGAGGCTGCTGCTGGAACTGCCTCTGCTAGAAATAAGGGTACTTTGTCGGCCCCGCACTCGAGCTCGTTCCTAGAACATTGATGTCCCTCTTCGGCTTAAGGCCGAAGTCCTTCTCTGCGATCTGCGCCTCCATCAGAATCTGCTCGAATGTCGCATCGTGCCGTTCGGAGGTACGAATACGAACTGCATGGATAAGACCCTTCCGGAACTATCGGGCCTTGTACCCCTCATTCTGGATCAGACCTGGTGCAAACCTACTCAGGCGGAAGAACTCCGATGCATACTCGTCTACCGACGAGTTCCCCTGCACCAAACTGGCAAACTGTCCCTCCAAAGCTGTCAAGGCCACATCTGGGTAGAACTTCTCCTTAAAGAGCCTCCTGAAGCTCTTCCAAGTCAAACCCCTCATCGACGCATGCGGATCCGTACGAAACCAAGTCAGTGCTATATCAAAAAAATGGCTCGCTACGGACGTCACCCAAAGCCCTTTCGGGACCTCTGCTAACTCCAGGCTTCGCTGGACATCCTCCAACCAGTCATCCGCATACAGGATACCCTTGGTACCCTTGAACTCCCTCGGGTTCATCTTTATGATGTCTGGGTGTGTGCTAGGCCTCCCCTGATCCTGCTGCTGAACTGGGGCACCCTGAACTGTACCCGGTGTACCCCTCTCTACTGCTGCCATCGCCAGCTGATGGAAGTTCTCCATGCTTCATCATAACACCTCTGTCTGTGCGCTCTTGGTCTGCAACATCTGCTGCAGAAGGGCCATCATTCCCTGAATATCAATCGGTAGCGGAGGCGACGGTGGAAGAGTATCAGGAATGACTATGGACGGTCCCGCTACTGGAGGTGGAAGACCTCCTGGAAACCGTCGCTGCTACTCCCGCATGTAGGGCAGGAACTGAGGTGGCGGCTCCTCCAACTACAGCTCCCGCAGCCGGAGGTGGATGACCTCCTGGAACTGCCGCTGCTACTCCCGTCTGAAGGACAGGGACTGAGGCTGCTGCTCTCTCGACTGCTACTCCCGTTGCCGGAGGTGGAAGTCCCACTGGATCGAACCTCTCTGGAAATACACTAGGCCCAGCTGCCTGAGAACGAGTCATTGTCACCCTGAAGACGAATTGAACCCAAGAGATCAATATGGCACAAGATAAGATATTTACAAAGGAGGACAATTGAATTCAATACAAAAGAGTTGTCATGGTAATCAAAAGATCAGAAATTTCCTAAAATGTGATTGAGTGACTCCTATCATACCCTAGATCCTATGTCCTAATCGCAAGCTCGTAATTAGTACTCTAAGTCGAGCACCATTACGAGATCGTACTAATTACGACACAGACCTGTATGGGCCACCACAAAAATGTGTCACGTCCCGCACCCTGATGAAGGGTACGAGCACGTGGTTACGTCCAACCTACGCTACAGAATCGGCAGTAGAACGCTATATATAAGGTCTGTAAATACTACAACTAAATAGATAAAGGTACCTGTACAGTATATACAATCCGAATGAAGGTGACATAACAATATAGCATGGAAAGAAAATATGATAGATGAAAGCAAGAAAAAAATTCAAGATCCACACAAGCCTAGAGATATACATAACAACACAGAGTCACAGAAATATAATATAAAATACTACAATCTGAAAGTACTAGCTGGCTCGCAGACCAGGCAAACCTGACTAAGCTACACAACTATGGGTGTGCAAAGTCTAGTGGCTCTACTATCAAGCCACGGTCCAGGTCTACTCCATCTAACCCGTTCCCATAATAGGTCGGGCAATCTGCCTCAGAATCATCTGTAATATATCAACGGTATCCTGTTAGGAAAATAAGCAAGTACAAACACTAACAGCAGTTCCATGTGAATTAAAAAATTCTATAAGAGACAGTATAATGAAATACAAGACAAAGATATAGGACGACATGGGAACCATTCGAAAGCCGAGTTACAACCCTTAAACCAAACAAGGACCGGGGTTGTAACCCTTCTCCCAAACAGAACTCAGTCTCCAGTCAAGGTATAGCATAAAGGCATGTAGAGCATGTGAGTAAAAGTACTGAAAGTAGAACTGAGCAGGATATAAGATACGATAAATAAATGTAAAATGTGACTTAAATTATTAGAGCGCTATGTGATCGGCTAGGAAATTATGATCAGGTTATCCACTTGGCCCGACAATCACATGGTGAATCTCACGTAATGTCATGTCGGCTAACCTGGCTGACAAGCACACAAAGGAATCTGCTGCACCCTACGTAAGGTGAGAGTGGCGCAAGCAAAATAGTGACATAGGACTTTGATCACATAACCCCTAATAATTCTTCTATCCTCGAATAGTATCACGGATCCGGGCATGGCACATCATGACACGGGATTCAAAAGCAGGGGGCCAGCCCACTCCCAAATCGATGTCTATATAAGTACACAAAATACGAAATATCATGCACCTATATACCACAAACATCTGGAAATAACATCTCATGACCGGATCCGACATATACTAGTCCGTGATCCATCATGTCGAGAATCAAGTAAGACACTACAACTGAATCGGATACAGTAGATATCAAGACAATAAAAACTATCAGTGAATGTACTCACCTGTGGTCCTGAGCTGATAAGGTGAATAGACGCTCAAAGTAATCACAGACCTAAAATAGGATACTATAAGTTAAACAGGGTTTTATAATGAAAAAAAAACTAATTTAAGTCATGATATGCAAGTCTAAGTCAAATTAGGTCAATCTAGGTCAAACTGGGTCAAACTAGATCATACTAGGTCACTGGGAGTCAATCCAAGTCAAATTAGGTCAAACGGGGTCAAAGGTTGACTTACAGTTGACTTTTGGTCAACTGGTCTGTTAGCCCATTGGTCATGGTCAAACTAATTTTAATAATTGATCAAACTCTGTCTGGATATATGAAGCTAGTCAGGATGTATCGGACTCTTGGACATGATCTAGAACAACTATCTACACAATTCAAGACCGAAGCGATGTTTGCCTTTTCAAGTTTATATTTCTTTGAGCAATGTATTTTTTATTTTATTGAGTCTAGTAATACGTTGTACACCGAGTCGTACTGACAAATAGGCTATTCCAAAATATTTTCAAAATGTCTTTTAAAATGTCCTTAGTTTTGAAAAACATTCTTATTAACAAAAGTTTCAAAAAAGTTTTCAAAAATCCCCAAAATCTATTTTTTAATACCTAACCTGACCCTGACAGAACTCGGCCAGAGTTCGGCCAGAGTTCGGTTGGTAGCCGTTTTGATTTTTGAAATCTCTGGAACTTGGTCCTCCTGCATTTGCGGATTTGATCGAGATTTCCTCATCGAGTTCTGCCCGAATTCTGCCCGAATTCTGCCACAATTCTGTCTTTGGAATTCCTATAAATAGAGAAGGATTTTGATCATTTCAATTCACTCATTCACTCTCAATCATCTCTCTATCTAAAGCTTTCAGTCTTCCAAAGTGTTTTTCTTCAGCTTTAAATTTCAGATCCCAAGCCAATTACAATCCCCTAGTCGATTTGCCAGTACGGTGCGGTCTAAAAGTTTCTGAGAGATTGTAATCAGAAGGCTTGGTTGAAGAATACCTCTTCACATTTGAAGTTGGACGAGTTCTTCGTATCAAAGCTCGTATTGTAGAAGTTGCAAGGACTTCGTAAGAAAACTTGCAGTTTTGCCAATAGTGGATTTAACTGGTAGCAAGAGTTCTACCGACTGGATTAGTCCTCAACAGAGGAAAACCAGTATACATCGATGTCTTTGCGTTTGCTTTCTTATCTCTGCTTTTATATTACTTAGTTGTGATTATTATTCTGTGATCTTGCTGCTAACATTTTTAATTAGCATTATTCTGCTGTCAACTCTATTCACCCCCCCTCTAGAGTATTGTGCTTTACGATTTCGTTCCTACAATTGGTATCAGAGCGGGTGTTACAGGTAAAGCAAGGTAACATTACAATTATTTATTTATTTAATTAATTTTTAAATAGATCACAGCACAACACATGGCAACTGTAAAATTCACAAGTGAAGGCCAGGCCACAAACAGACCTCCACTTTTTGATGGTACGAACTATACCTATTGGAAAACACGGATGAGTTTCTTCCTGAAATCTCTTGACTTTGATTTATGGTCTATTATTATTGATGGCTATCAAAAGCCACCTCGTATAAATGTTGATGGAGTTTTAGTTGAAAAACCCCATAACAGATATACAAAGGAGGAAAAGAAAAAGGCCAGTCTTGACGCACGTGCTATTAACGCTCTATTTTGTGCTTTAGACAAAACTGAATTTAACAGGGTGTCTATCTGCACAACGGCTAATAAAGTGTGGAAGCTACTTGAAGTCATATATGAAGGCATGACTCAAGTCAAAGAATCAAAGGTCAGCAGACTTACTCAAGAGTATGAGGTGTTCAAGATGAAGCCCAACGAAACAGTTACTCAGATGTTCGAAAGATTCCTGGATATTGTAAATCCTTTGTCCTCCCTAGGCAAAGAATACAGTAACCATGAAAAGATTCGCAAACTTCTGCGAGCACTTACCAAGAACTGGATTCCAAAGGCTACTGCAAACATTGAAGGGAACGACCTCACAACTATGTCCCTCGAAGTACTCATGGGTAAGCTACTCACTCATGAACTGGAGCTACAAGATTTTGAAGAGCCTGCACCAAAGGAGAAGACGATCGCTTTCAAGGCTCTGCACAGAAAAGCTGCTGAAGGTGATTCAGACAGCAGTGAATCTGATGCTGAAGATCAAGCACTCATAGCAAGGAAATTCAAAAGATTCATGAGATATGAGAAGAGAGCCAAAGAAAACAACATCAGTAACAACTGGTATCAAGATGATGCTGTCTGCTATGGCTGCAAGAAGAAGGGACACATGAAGAAGGATTGTCCTACAAACTCATCATCAAGTAAGAAGAGCAACATGTTTGAAAAAGGGAACCTGAAGAGATCAACATCTCGGAGATATGCCAGTACCAGCATATGGCATGAAAGTGAAGCCAGCGACTCAGAAGATGAACAATCAGAAGATGCTGCAAACGTATGCTTTATGGCATCCGATCAGGTACCTACTAAACCTGTAGTTGATACATATGATGACTTCACCTTTGAACAATTAGGAGATGCCTTCAGTGAACTGATAAGTGTTACAGGAAACTGCGTAGCAAATATCAGACCTCTAAGAAGGTACTCAAAGAGTACAAAGGAGAAATAGGAAAACTTACCGACCTACTAGCTGAGGTTAGAAATAATGTTAGTGAGTCTGGTGAGCTTTCCTCTATTAAGCTCTTATTACACGAGACTACCAAGTTATCTGAAGAGAAAGACAAAGTTATTGACCAACTCAAGGAAGAACTTTCTAAAGAGAAGAAAAGTCTTCAAAGTGCACAAATCAGAATGGAAACACTCACTTCCGATTATACTAAGTTGTATGACACTTCCAAAAGATTGGAAATTAGGTTAGGAAAACAGCCTGAGACTGCTGCTTCCTTCCCTAACACATGTCACTTACCGAAAAATCAGAATATTCCCAAACCAAACACTGTCAGACCTAACCCTATCAAACCTTTACCCCAAAAGGTTAAGCCCAAACAGGATTATAGGCATACTTTCTTCTATACTAGAAAACCTAAACCTACCAACCATACACACCACTCAGCTTTCAACACTCGACATGCACAATGTCATTATTGTGGCCTCATTGGTCATATTTCATCTGCATGTAGAATCAGAAAGCTTATTGATTTAAATATTTTTGCTTGTATACCAAAGGCTAACATTTCAGGACCCTACAAGAAATGGGTACCAAAAGTTTCATCTGTAAACTGTTTTGTAGGTGGAACACCTTTCACATGCTAGAAGCAAATGGATCCTCGACATCGGTTGTTCACGGCATATGACCGGTGATGCTACACTATTTGCAACACTGTCGAAGAAGAAGAAGGAAGGCTATGTCTCCTTCGGTAATAACTTGAAAGGGTATATTATTGGTATCGGTGATATTGGTAAGTCTCCCTATCCTATAATTAAGGATGTCTGTCTGGTTACCGAATTGAAACATAATCTACTCAACATAAGTCATTTGGCTGATTATGGTTATGGCATCAACTTTGACAAAGACAAATGTACTATAGTTGATAGCTCAACTGGTAGTACTATCTTTGAAGGTATCAGGGAAGACAACATATATATTTTCTATTTGTTGGAAGAAACTAATATTTCATGTAGATGCTTAATGGCTAAAAGTGATGAGAGTCATCTGTGGCACATGAGACTCGGTCACGCAAATATGGACATAATATCAAGATTATCCACAAAGAAGCTAGTACGCGGTTCATCGGACATAACATTCAAAAAGGATTCGGTATGCAGCCAATGTAAAAAGAACAAAGCTACCAGATCCACATTCAAGTCAGTAAACGCAGCATGTACTACTAGACCTCTACAATTGCTTTATATGGACTTATTTGGTCCTAGCAGAGTTGCTAGCCTCGGAGGTAAACTTTATGCTTTTGTAATTGTAGATGATTTCTCTAGATACACATGGGTATACTTCTTAACACGCAAGAATGATGCATTATTCGAATTTGTCACCTTTTGCAAGAAAGTACAGAATGAAAAAGGTTACATGATTACTCGTATAAGAAGCGATCATGGTGGCGAATTCGAGAATGCAGAGTTTGAGCAATTTTGTGACACACACGGTTTTGTACACGAGTTCTCCTGTCCTAGGAATCTACAACAAAATGGAGTTGTGGAACGTAAGAACAGAACTCTATCCGAAATGGCCAGAGTAATGTTAAACCAGTTTAGTCTGCCCAAATATTTCTGGGCTGAAGCTGTCAATACAGCTTATTTTGTTCTCAATAGAGTTCTAATTCGACCCAAATCGAAGAAGACTCCATTTGAGTTATGGTTTGATAGAATTCCATCAGTTTTATATTTTAGAATATTTGGTTGTAAATATTTTATTCTTAATACAAAAGACAATTTGGGAAAGTTTGACGAAAAGGCCGATAAAGGTATATTTTTAGGTTATGCGGCCAAGAGAAAAGGATACAGAGTCTTCAACAAACGAACCATGATCATCGAAGAGTCAATCAATGTCACTTTTGATGAACTGAATCAAATGACTATCGATGATAATGACGAAGATCCAACTGTACCAAGCTCAACAACAGCTGATTCTCAACCAAGCTCGGCACTAGCTGATCCTCCTAGAGAAGATCCAGGAACCAGCTACCTTCAGAGTCTGCCGAAAAGATTAAAATTTACGGCTGATCATCCAAAGGATTTGGTAATTGGTGATATTACCAAAGGTGTAAGTACTCGTACATCCAGTAGAGAGATTGTTTCTAGTGTTGCATTCATTTCACAGCTAGAACCCAAAACTATTGATGAAGCATGTAGTGATAGTTTTTGGATAAATGCTATGCAAAAGGAATTAAACCAATTTGAACGGAATCAAGTTTGGGAACTTGTTCCCAAGCCTATTGATCATCCGGTCATTGGCACCCGTTAGGTATTCCGAAATAAACTTAATGAGAATGGTTTAGTGACTCGTAATAAGGCTCGACTCGTAGCTCAAGGATACAATCAGGAAGAAGGTATCGACTACGATGAGACTTATGCACCAGTTGCGAGATTAGAATCCATTCGCATGTTATGTGCATTTGCATGTTTTTATAATTTCAAATTATTTCAAATGGATGTCAAGAGTGCATTTTTAAATGGTTTTATTAAAGAAAAAGTTTTTATAGCACAACCTCCGGGTTTCACAGATTTTAAAAACCCTGATCATGTTTTCAAGTTGAAGAAAGCTTTATACGATTTGAAACAAGCCCATCGTGCTTGGTATGATCGTCTAAGCTCTTTTCTACTTGACAACAGTTTTTCAAAAGGCAAGGTTGACACTACACTTTTTATTAAGTCCTTTAATGGTAAGCTTCTTTTAATACAAGTCTATGTTGATGATATCATTTTTGGATCTACTGATGAATCTCTGTGTCAAAAATTTTCTAAGTGTATGTAGAATGAGTTTGAAATGAGCATGATGGGAGAGCTGAAATTCTTTCTCGGACTGCAAATCAAACAAACTGACAATGGGACGTTCATAAATCAAGCCAAGTACACAAAAGATTTGCTAAAGAAGTTTGATCTGGACAATGTCAAAACTATTGGCACTCCGATGGCAACTTCAACCAAACTTGATATTGATGAACAAGGCAAGCCGGTCGACACACGTAAGTATCGAGGTATGATCGGTAGTTTACTTTATTTAACTGCTAGTCGTCCAGATATTATGTTTAGTATTTTTATGTGTGCACGTTTTCAAGCTAATCCAAAGAAATCACTTCTGTGCGCAGTTAAGCGTATCTTTCGATACCTTAAGGGCACTTCTTTTGTTGGCTTATGGTATCCCAAAACTAAGTCATTTGACCTTATTGGTTACTCGGATGCAGATTTTGTCGGATGCAAAGTCGATAGAAAAAGTACCAGTGGCACATGTCATTTCTTAGGCAAGGCTTTAGTCTCATAGTTTAGTAAAAAGAAAAAATTCTGTAGCCCTATCAACAACAGAGGCTGACTATATCGCCGTAGGACGTTGTTGTGCTCAGATTTTGTGGATGAAACAAACCTTGGAAGACTATGATTTAGTTTATACATATATTCCCATTTTCTGTGATAACACAAGCACTATTAATTTAACTAAGAATCCTGTATATCATTCTCGTACAAAATATATCGAGATTCGACATCATTTTCTTAGAGATCATCATCAAAATGGAGATATTGACCTTGTATACATCGATACTAAGAATCAATTAGCTGACATTTTCATAAAACTTCTAGCAGAAGATCGTTCAATTATTTACGTCAAGAATTGGGTTGATTTTATTTTATGATTTTATTTCAATACGCAAAAACTGTGTTAGAGACAAGCCAATAAAGAGTCTGTCTGTCACCACAACTACGGTTGAAGCGAAGCGGTACTTAAGAGTTCCCCGGTGAACCTCCGCCAGCTGGGACAGTACTCCTACAGCTAATATGAAACAGTCGCTGTGTAATAATATTTAATCTATAAAATAATATTAATTATGTTAATTGAAGGTTGAAATTACTAATCTTTGAATTAAATATTTGAAATGAGCCAATGAAAAAGAAAGTGTTCCAAACCAAACCCAGGCGAATTCGGCCAGACTTCGGACCGAATTCGGCCCGAGTTCGGTTGAAGGTATCAGGTTATATAACTAGAACCCGAGAGCCTTTCTTCCTTATTGCTTCCAAACCACATCAACAGCAGCAGCAGCCGCGCGAGAGAACCCCCAAACCCTAGCTCTTCACCACCCCTTCTCTTCCAATCCAAGTGGTAAAATCAATCCAAACTTTGGATTCGTGCAGAGTTCGTCGTTCTCTACAACATACTCAAATTTCGGGAGGTATAACTCCTTATTTCCTCTCCTTTTAATTTCGTGCTATTTAATTTTATTGTACAAATGGCACATAAGGGATTTACCCCCTTTAAGAGGTAGAAGACAACCAACCCAAGTGAGGAAGGTTCATCTTCGAATCCACCCATGGATTCCGTCTTTTTTCCAGTCCAATCTAGCGATGGCATGTTCGACGGGTTTTACTTTCAAACCCTAGATCAAGCCCTACTGTGGTATGGAGACTTCTCCATGAGATCCATATGCACAGGCGCTCCCATCAAGTGGACTGTATTTCCAGAACACTGACCTTTATTTGAGGCATTAGGGTTACAATATTTTGTTAAACTTTGTTTCCCCGTAGCAACTAATGCCATTAGACTGTTCTACTGCAATATCATATTAAACACTTTTGATGTAAGCACTCGTATTGGAGGATTAGATATCAATTTCAATGATGTTATCTTAGCAGAAATCCTTGGTATTCCCAACGAAGGTGAAGAGCTTGTTGATATCACTGAATTTGATTCCCCCGACGACACGACACTTACTAGTTTCAAAGCAGAACTCTGTGCACCTGATCGAGTTCACTCTGGAAAGTTCAAGGCAAATAACCTGAACTTGTTTAATTATGAATTACACCATATCATTTACTCCACTCTCCTTCTGAAATCTACTTCGAAGGATGATGTCACGTCTCTTGAATTATCTGCTATGTATCACATTCTTAAGGGGATTCCATTTTCTGTCCCTAAGACCATTATTCAGATGATGGGACGATGTCGTGCAAGAGATAGAAATCTCTCTTATGCGATGATTCTCCCACGCATCTTTCAGCGTTTCGACATTGACTTATCTACTTGTGCTCAAGACCCTGAGCCCAAGGTTCTAAAGTTATCTCGTCGCAGTATGACTGCATCTGCTCCTCCTACTGCTCCTGCTACTGCTCCACCTCCTCCATCTACTCAGCAGTATGCTATGACTTTTGAGGGCATACACCAGCACCTTTCAGATTTGTACGTCTCGATGACGGACATAGCTCGCAAGCGTGAGTTCCGCGACGTCACCCATTATCAGGCGATTGCAAATTCTTTAGCTGATCTTCGGTTCGCCCAGACTGGACATTCTGCCGGTTCCATTCCTAGAGATCCAGCTTTCTCTGGTTACCGCTGTGAGGATGAGGCTGTTCATGCCTACTTTCAGCCCTGTAACGTATATGATTGGTACCGTTCTGACCGTGCTCCTCGAGATTATGTTGGTGAGTTTTACACTGGCGCTCCTCCTCACCCTTCTGGCGCGGGCGCCTCTGCAGCTGGTCCTTCTGGACATGCTGGTCATGATGACGATGACGATGACGATGATGATGATGAGGATATGTGATATGTTAGTTGATTTGTGAGACTTAGACATTATCTACTGTATACTTGGAAATGCTCCGACATTCCAAGTTTTTCTTTTTTTAGACATTATTATCAGTATTTCTTTGAGGACTTGTACTGGATTATTTTTATGTCTTTTGGACATCATTTCATCCTTATGGATTTCGTAGTTTATGGTTCACATCAGTTTAATTATTTAGCATCTTTTTCTGCTTTAATAACTGCCTGTGAAATAATTCTTTTTTTATAAACTGCCTGAGTACAAATACATGTCTGTGATGTCATTCTCATTTTTTATATATATTTCTACCATTTATCATAATTATTTTCTTGTGTTTCTTTATTGTTTGTTATTTATGCATTGATTGCGGAGGAGTTTTTCTCTTTTGCAATTATTTTGCTAAATGACAACGGGGGAGAAAAATAAAGATCTAACATTCTTTTGAGAAAATGCAGGACATGAACAATTTTTGATTTTATTTCAAGCTTAAATGTTATATCATTCATAGTTTGTTAATTATCAAAATGGGGGAGATTGTTGGCCAATTGGTCATGGTCAAACTGATTTTAATAATTGATCAAACTCTGTCTGGATATATAAAGCTAGTCAGGATGTATCGGACTCTTGGACATGATCTAGAACAGCTATCTACACAGTTCAAGACCGAAGCGATGTTTGCCTGTTTGAGTCTATATTTCTTTGAGCAATATTTTTTTTATTTTATTGAGTCTAGTAATACGTTGTACACCGAGTCGTACTGGCAAATAGGCTATTCTAAAATGTTTTCAAAATGTCTTTTAAAATGTCCTTAGTTTTGAAAAAAATTCTTATTAAAAAAGTTTCAAAAAGGTTTTCAAAAATCTCCAAAATCTATTTTTTAATACCTAACCTAACCCTGACAGAACTCGGCTAGAGTTCGGCCAGAGTTCGATTGGTAGCCGTTTTGATTTTTGAATTCTCTGGAACTTGGTCCTGCAGTTGCGAATTTGACCGAGATTTCCTCATCGAGTTCTGTCCGAATTCTGCCCGAATTCTGCTAGAATTCTGTCTTTAGAATTCCTATAAATAGAGAAGGATTTCGATCAATTCAATTCACTCTCAATCTTCTCTCTATCTAAAGCTTCAGTCTTCCAAAGAGTTTTTCTTGAGCTTTAAATTTCAGATCCCAAGCCAATTACAATCCTCTAGTTGATTTGCCAGTGCGGTGCGGTCTAGAAGTTTATGAGAGATTGTAATAAGAAGACTTAATTGAAGAATACCTCTTCACATTTGAAGTTGGACGAGTTCTTCGTACCAAAGCTCGCGTTGTAGAAGTTGCAAGGACTTTGTAAGAAAACTTGCTGTTTTTCCAATAGTGGATTCAACTGGTAGCAAGAGTTCTACCGACTGGATTAGTCCTCAACAGAGAGAAACCAGTATACATCGCTGTCTTTGCGTTTGCTTTCTTATCTCTGCCTTTACATTACTTAGTTGTGATTATTATTCTGTGATCTTGCTGCTAACATTTTTAATTAGCATTATTCCGCTGTCAACTCTATTCACCCCCTGTCTAGAGTATTGTGCTTTACGATTTCGTTCCAACATGGTCAACCCTGGTCAACTCTGGTCAACACTAGTCAACTCTAGGCCAAACTAGTCTAATGTTGACCAACTGTTGACTTTCAGTCAACTAGCCAACTCTGGAATTGGTTTCGGTCAAATCTAGTCACTTATAGGCTAAGTTTGACTCTCGGTTGACTTTTGGTGACTTTTGGTCAAAATGGTCAACCGAAGTCAAAACTAGTCTAGGAGCACTATTTCTGACTACTACCAACCAAGGGAGGACTATATCTTAATCCTAAACTACTCACCTAAGCTTCTAGGTAAATACCTACACTTACCCGTTATAAGGTATTCCCGATACCTTGTCTATTACAAAGGAAACCCCGCTAATTCTCAAGATACTTGCCTAGGCTTCTTAGGATAGTTAGATACTATCCTATCGAAGGTTTACCTACCAAAAAATATAGATTTCCTAGATATCTAGTCCATCTTAGGACACATGTTGGTTATCCTCATTACCTTACCATAATATTAGTCTAATCTTAACTAACCACTCACCCACACATACTTACTCACTCACTCACTCATACTTATAGGTTCATATATAGGCTCTCCTATAGGCTCACACCTATAGGCTATTAGCTACATATATAGGCTCACTTATAGATACCTATATAAACTCACACACACACATAGGCATATAGGGGCTGTCCTATGGGCTGGAAATGGGACTATTTTGGGACTGAAATGGCTGTCACTTGGACTGGTTTTAGGGTCCTATAAGTGGACTGATTTGGGACAGGAAATGGGGCTATATGGTTGTACATTGGGGTGTCAATTAAGGGCTGAAATGGGTGTCCTAATATGCTGTCAAGGGCTGTCCAAGTGGGCTAGAAATGGGACTGGTTTGTGGCTGAATATATGACCAGTTAAGGACTGGTTTAGGGCTGCTACAACTGCTGCTAACAGCAGCAGTATACTGCTACTGTTGTGCTGTTACTAATAGCCCCCCTTCCTATCACCCATTCAATCATACCCTCTTCATCTCTAATCTCTCACTCACACTCTCTCTAATATCTCTCTATACACAAACACACATTCTAACACCAACTCCACACTCTTAATCCCCCCTTGGCCGAAATCCCACACGCCCCCATAGATAAATATGACACAAAAACACACCCATATATATCACACAATATATATATATATATATATATATATATATATATATATATATATAAGAACACATTCTCTAAACATGTAAAATCTGTGATTTAATATCTAAATAATCATTCACACAATATAACTAAATACAAGTGTCCAAAAGTAGGATTTTTCCACTAGGACACAATTCCACACATAGGACACACCTATAAGTCTCCAAATGGATACGAAATAGACACAAATGGAGACACAACCATGGGGTCATTCCTATGGGTCTAAAATCATCCTATATGCATGAGGAAATAAAAAGGAGAAGAGATTTATACCTCCCGGTAGATCGAATCTAGAAAAAACCCTCCTGATACGACACAGACACGTAGGAATCCCAAATGGACACGAACGAGCTCCAAATCCTCCCAAACTTGGCTAGCTCCTTCCTTAGCTTGAGTAGAGAAGAAAAGAAGAAGGTTGGGTAGAGGAATGGATTGATTTGGTAGAGAAAATCTATAGGAACCCTCTCTAAAATAATTGGGGAAGAACAAGAGAGATAAAATGGATGGATAATAAAACAAATGGCTCACTCCCTCCTCCTAACTAGGGCCGGCCACATTAGGATAGTAATCTCCCTATTTACAATGACTAAAAAGCCCTCCACTAGTCTATTAATTTAATATTAGGAAAGGGTTAATGGTTGAGGCTATTTTAGTCATAATTTAAGTCTCTAATCTAACTAAACCTAACCTTGAATAATTAGTCTAACCCACTAACTAAAAAATAATATCATGTGGGCCATGCCTAACTAATGTATGGGTCCCACTAGAGTCAAAGCTATCCCGGGTCCCCGATACAAGTCGGATTGAGTTAAAATTCGAACCCGACTTAAATAACCCCAAAATAATATCATAAATAAATAAATAATTCCAGAATAATTCTAAAGTGGAAAAATGACCAAAATACCCCTATTCATGAAAACTGGGGGTGACAAGTCTGTCATAGGATTTTTTCATGTCTAATTTAATGGCAATATTACCCCCTCTAGCTGAAAATTTCATGCAAGTGATTAACTCTTGAGCCAACATGATATTGTCCTGAATGTTCCTCCTACGGATAAACCTGCTTTAGTCCTACGAAATGATCTTGGGAAGAAGACTGGCTTTGTGGGAGGCGACAATCTTGGATATGATCTTGTTGATGAAGTTGCTTCGGTCGAAAGTCTCGGAACTTTTTTGGATTTTCAATCTTCGGAATGAGGATTAGGTTAGTGCTAGAGATGGCTCTGGGGTACATAGCTCCTTGAAGGAAAGCTGAGGCTGCTTTGATGATGTCAGTCTTGATGATGTTTAGCATTTGCGGAAGAAGACCCCCAAAAATCCGTCTGGGCCTGGGGCGCTATGCTGATCCAGGCCCCAAACGGCATCATTCACCTCCTGTTCGATCAGCGGTAGCTCTAAAACATTGTTGTCACCTGATTAGGTGGAGTACCTCCTCCAAGAAAGCAGAGTCCTTGGTAACAGTCCCCTTGGTGAACAGGTTGGCGTAGAACCTGGCTGCCGTATTTTGGATTCCCTTTTGATCGTCAATAATATTCTCTGATTCATCTGAAATTTAATGAATCGTGAGCTTCTGTCTACGACCATTGACGCAGGCATGGATGAAAGCCGAGTTATTATCGCCCTCGCTGTCCCATTGAAGTCTCGCTTTCTGTTTCCAGAAGTTGATCTCCACTTGGAGCCTGAATTTGAGTATCGCTCTGGTGAGATTGAGGGCTGTCCTTGCTATTGGTGATCTGTCTGTCGTGAACCAGATTTTGGCACGAATGACATCATCTTCGACCTCTTGGATGGCTTAAAAGATATCCCCGTAGGCCTGCTTGCTCCATATCGTAAGGGCTTTCTGCGTGGCTTTGATTTTGTGGGCCACCCGCAAGATAGGGTCTGGAGAAGCCGTGCCGACCTAGGCGTCCTTGAAGACGTCTAAGATCCGGGGGTGTTCGCTCCAAAAATTCAAGAAGCGGAAGCTCTATTTGTGCGGACCCGAGGAGTTGGCTATGTTAATAAGCAGAGGGTTGTGGTCTGATTCAGTGGCGTTGAGGTGGGTAAGTTTTGATGTGGTCCCCATATTGAGCCAATGAGCATTCGCCAGAGCTCTATCGAGGTGGAAGTACTGGCGACGGGCGCCTTCTTGCATGTCACACCAGGTAAATGTGCTGCCTATGAATGGAAGGGTGGAGAGGTGGGTGTTAAGAATGAAATTGTTGAAATCTTGTATGGCCGAATGAGGGGGGCGTCCGCCTGTCTTCTTGTCACTGCTGGTGATGACGTTGAAGTCCCCAATGCAAAGCCAAGGGAGATCGTTATGTTGGGTGTGGATGTCCTGGAGATTGTTCCAAAGTTGGGTGCGCTCCGCAATGTCACAGATGCCGTAAACCGCGATCAGGAGGGCGCGTTTGGGGATCTTTGAATGCTCTATCCAACATGATAGAGCCTGTCGAGAGTCCTTGATGACTCCAATTTTCATGTCCTTAAAGCAGAGGATCCAAATGTCATGTCTACCGGCAACTGCCGTATGAAAGCCAAGCTGCAGCCTGGTGGATTTGAGTTTCTTGTGGTAAATTTTAGGTTCGATAATGATCAAAATGTCAATCTTGTGGGTTTTCTTGGGGCTGGTTATTCTTCTCTTAGTGGGTTTATTAGCTAGGCCTCGAACATTCCAAGAGAGGATGTTCAGCATTAATGATGTCGGGAGGGTGTTGGAGGGCCCTCTTGGAAGCGGACCTGGTCTGAATCGTCGTCGGTTTGTCGACCGCTAGTTGGCCTGGTTTTCTGGTGATATTGGCCTCTCCGTCTGATGATCCAATAGGATTTTTATTGGTGTCATCGGTGGGCTCGAGCGGATCGCCTGCCAAATCTGCTATTGGTTCTTTAATGAGTAGGAGGACCGAATCACTCTCGTGTGCAGTCTGATCTTCTTCCATCAGTAGAGGGACTCCTGCAGCAAGGACTTGGAGACCAAGGTGGGCTTTTTCTGGCCCGAGAATGGCGAGAGCTTCTATGATGGTGTCTGTGGGGTTCGAGTTGGCCATTTTCGGACAATTTTGGGGGATGCACTGATCCGGGGATCCAATCTCCTCGACTTCCTTGGTAGAACTATCTGCCAGGTTTTGTTCCGCTCTGGGGGTAGATGGAGCGGCTCCAAGGGAGGGGATCTCGTGGTGGGTTATGCGGATCCGTCGTCTAGAGCGTCAAACTGATTGGTTAGGGTCAGGTCCGGTGGATGGTTGGGAATGACCGCCAAAGCAGAGGGGCTTGTATCTCTTTCGCCTGAGGGGAACCTAGTATGGCGGTTCGATCGGGGAAGGATAGGGGACCCGCGAAGAGTTTGATGCCGACCTTCGTTGTTGGGTACTGTCCGCTTTTCTGACTTCCGCTTAAGCTCCGGATGGAGGCGGAAATAATGTTTCGGTAGGTGACCTCTTAGGTTACAGTGGGAGCAGAAGATAATGTGGTTATCGTAGACTAACTGCTGTGAGTGAGTTCTGTTGCTTAGTTCGATGTTAATGTGATTGGGGGGCTCTGTGGAGAGATCTAGTTCTACACAGATCTTCATGTAGTGTGCTTTGGTCAGGTTGCTAGTATCCTATGCTGCGGCTATATAAGTTTTGAAGGAGTTGGCAATGCGTTTTAGGGCTACCGAAATGAAACATATTAGGGGTAGGTTCGGAAGGGTGACCCAGGAGGCGACTGTTGCTGAGTCTTCCTTGGTGTTGAAGCTTGGTGTCCATTTGATTATTTTCATCTGATGAGAATCCATACGGCAGGTGCCTTTGGACCAGACGATTTTGTGGTCGGGGTCCGAGGAAAGGTAGAGCAGAATGTGCTTTGGGTCGACGGTGGCCATCCTATACTCGTCAGTAAACTTCCAAGTGGCTATCACCTCCTGAACCCGCAGAAGTTTAGGACAGCCTGTAGAGAATTTGAGCATGAAGGTATGAGGGAAAGAGGTTGCCAGAGAGGATACTTCAATCTCTAAGAACGCAACAGACGGCTCCGGGGAAGCTACCGGGAGGGCACTTAGAGTAGAGGAACGTCCTGGACCTTGAAACCTGGCTTGGGCAGCCTGTCCGGACAAAGCTTATCGGCGTACGAAAGGGCAGAGAGGCCTGCTGAGGAGAGGGTGGAGGGACTTGGAAAAGCTGGAGGGCAAAGGGAATGGGGGCCTGAGCACCTGGCGGGATGTTAGGGATGGGGGAGTGGAAGGATGAGGGGTGGTGGTTGTTGAGAGATATAGCTCGGGGAGGGATGCCGGGCAAACCGTCGGCTGGGCAATCCTGATCGCTACCGAGGAGAGGAGTGAGGATGCTGGGACATCGGGTGGGCCACCGGCCAAACTTAGGACCCGCGAAGGGTAAGCAACCGGCCCACTGTCCTCTACTGGGAAGGAAGGAGCCACAACGGTTACCTGAGCGACAGCTACTGCTGATGAGGGCAGAAGGAAATTGCCACGATCGCCCGATAACTGTGCTCCTGCTGACCCGGAGGTCGAGGGGTCGCATGCGCCCATAGGGGTGGAAGCTCCGAAGACGCTTGGAGGAGGACAAGTGCCTGAGGGAGGAAGGGGCCTGAGGGTCACATATGCACCCATAGGGCCGCGGGCAGCCGAGTAGAGCGTTGCGCTGGTGCCGGGTGGAGATAGCCCATATGCGCCCGCCTGGGGTAGCTCGTCGTATGCGCCTGAGTGGAGGAAGCCTCCAGCCGCTATGGAAGGATAGCCATATGCGCCCATATGCACCAGGGGTAGGGGTATGCGCCCAAAGCCCAGATGGGGGGTAGGGCTATACGTCCAGCGCCGAGTGGCCATATGCGCCCAAGGGGGGTCCATATGTGCTGATTGGTTGGGGAGAGTATGTGCCTCCAAATTGGTGGCCGCATAGCTGATCTACTTCTAATGACTCGACCGTGTCGCTAGGAGGAAGAGCGGGAGTTTGAAAATTAGAAATCTGGAATCATGCCAAAATTGCCTCGGTAGGGAATTGGTAGGGAGGAAGGGAGATAGGGGGAGGCGGAGAGATTGGGGCGTGGTCGAGAGGCCATGGCGGCCCGCTCGTCCCACCTGCCGCTAGGGGGCGCGAGGACGAGGATGAGGGCGAAAGGGATTCGAGAGTGGGGGGTGGCGGGGAGGAAGGGTCGGATGGAGGGGAGCTCCAGGCGGTAGAGGAGGCCCCGTCGAGGGGGCGATCGGGGGCGAAATCCAGTGGCCGACGACTGGACCTGGAGCTGGAGAGGCTGCAGGCCGGGAACCGGTCGGCTGCAGCCTCAGAGGGGGAAAGGAGGAACATCCGGGGGGAAGAAAGGAGGGTGAAGTATCGGGCTGAGGCCCGCCGGCCTAGGGGAGTCTGACAGGGGAGGCGGAGGGGTGGCATGGGGAGGAGATGGAAAGAGGTGGGAGCTGGAGGAACCAAAACTTTGTGATTTTGTATATATATATATATATATATATATATATATATATATATATATATATATAATGGGGAAGCAGAGGCAGCCTCGCCTGCCTCGCCCGACCGGCGCCCTCCTGTTCGCCACCCCCCACACTCTTTCTCGTGGTCGGGTGGCCATCCACGCCGCCGGGAGCTTTCCCGCTGCCTCTCGCCGGTCGGCCGGCCTTCACGTGGCCGACCCTCCCCTTCTTTCAGTGGGGCACCCCTTTCCCCCTCGCCGGAGCCTTCTCGGCGCCCGCCCTCCCTCCTTTCCACCTCCACTCCCCTCCTCGGAATCGCCGACCTCCTCGGTGCCCGCAGCGTCTCCGGGCTCCTCGCCGGGAGCCCCCCGCCAACCCCCGTCGCGCCTCACCGGACCCCTCTCTCCTGGGCCCCCGTCCAGAGCCGAGCCAGGCCCCAAATGGCGTGCCTCCTTCCTCCCCGGCGGACCTCCCTTCCTCCGCCGCCCCTTCCGCCGCGCCACCCTCTCGGGTGATGTGCCCGCCGCCCCCGATCGCTTCCCTGGCCGATCCCTCCACATGGCACTCAGCCCCCGCCGGTCTTGAAGGTCCCGTTAGCCCCTCCGTCGTCGGCTCCGGCCTTGCTGGAGCTTTCCCGTCTCCCTTGGCGCTCCCAGCCGCTCAGCCTTCGGCGGCGGATCCCCTCTCCGGCGAGCCACGCTCCTGGGCTCTCGTGGCAGCTCAGCGGCCCTCGGAGCGCTTTCCGGCGACGGCTGACTTTTCGGCGGTGCCTCCCATCGTCCGCCAGGGTCTCCGGTGCTCCCTCCGCCGCCAACGTCCCCAACCCCTCCCTTTCCTAACCTTCTCCCGATAGCTGCCTCGCTATCCACCTCCCTTGGTCCATCCCCTCCCCGCGGAGTCGCCGTTGTCGTCTCTCTCCGTCCTCCTCCCCGCGGAGGCCCTCGCTGGAGGCCCTCTCCCCAGCCCGGCTCCCCAGCCCGGCTCCCCGTCCCGTGTAGCCGCGCGGCCCCCCGGCTCGCCGGCTGGCTGGCCTCCTCCGTTGTAGTCAGCAGGACCCCCCTCCCTCCCCTCTCTCCCCGCTCCTCCTCCCTTCCCTCTTGGCTTCGTCCTGGTCGGATCCCCTCCTCCGCCGTAGCCACCCCTTTTCGGCATCCGGCGCTCGTCCCCCGCCCCCCTACTCCGCCCCCTCTCTTCCACTCGTTCATGCACTCCGGTCGGCCGGCCGCCACCGGCTCTGGGAGACGCGCCCGGGCGGAGGGCCCGACGCTAGCTCCTCATTCGACGTGCCCCTTTGGGCAGTATAACACCCCGAGCTGCGAGCCTGTAACCCCTCGGGTTGCGCGTCCTCGGGCTGCGCAATCGGCTCTTTGGACAGTGTGCCCAGTCCCCTTTTGGGCCGAGCGCCCACACCTTTTCAAATTTTCAAATTTTTTCAAAAATTTGCAACTACCTCCCTCTACTTCTTGTATTTTCAACTTTGCTTTTCCGGGGACCCTTTTGTGTATTAGGTCCCTGGCACCTGTACTGCTCATTAAGAGCCACCTTTTCATTCAATAAAATGCTGCTTGTTTAAATATATATGTATATATATATATATTTTTTCTTCATGTAGTTGTTTATATATATATATATATATATATATATATATATATATATATATATATAAACAACTACATGAAGAAGAAAAGTCGTAATACAGATTCGTCGTCGGCCATGACCACTAGGGCCGCCACAAAGCTCACCAACCACCCACCCCCCAACTCCAGTGCTTAACATCCTCTCTTGGAACGTTCGGGGTCTGGCCAATAAACCGACGCTGAATAGAATCATCCGCCTCAAGAAACTTCATAAGATTGACATTTTAATTATCATAGAACAAAAAATCTCCAAAAAATGACTCAAAGCCATCCAACTTCAACTTGGACTTTTAGGCCACGGTCGCCGGTTGCAACGACATTTGGATCCTCTTCACTGCCGATATAAGTTTTGGCATTGCGCAGGACTCTTGTCAGGCCCTCTCCTACTAGGTAGAACATCCGCTTCTCCCAACCCGCTCTCTCCTATCTACTGTTCACGGAAGCTGTGACCTCCCAGAGCACAGGACCCTCTGGAACACAATGCTGGAGACTTACCCCTAACCATCAACCTCCCGGGGCTGTGCATTGGCGACTTC
>JANAVB010005000.1:307500-342500 GCA_029216955.1 Iris pallida | reverse complement strand
ATACGACAGACTTGATTGGCAGTTCATGATCTGGGTCTTCAGAGCTTTCGGATTCTCAGAGAACTGGACCAACATCGTGTGGAGATCCGTCAGCAACTCATGGTTCTCCACAGTTATCAACGGCCAATCAGAGGGATTCTTTAAATCTAGCCGCGGGGTCAGACAGGACGACCCTCTTTCGGCTACGATATTCATCATTGCAGCAGACGCTCTGAGCAGGAATCTCAACAACATGGTCAACACCCCGAACTTCCAACAATACCATACGTCCAGCGGATGCCCCACCATCACCCACCTGGCCTTTGCCGATGATTTACTCATCTTCTCATCCGGGGATGTAGGATCGATGGAGGTGGTCCACAACACCCTGAAGCAGTACTCCAGATGCTCAGGCCAGAAGATCAATCAATCCAAGAGTGTTATCTACGCCCACCACAATATCAACACCGAGACCGCTACTAGACTCACCCATCTAACTTCCTTCACGGTGGCTCATCCTCCTTTCAACTATCTTGGTTGTCCCCTGGTGTACGAAAAATCGAACGCCAGCATCTTCGAGAACTTGATCAACAAAATCAGGAACAAGATCGAAGGATGGCACAACGCCACCCTATCCCCAGGAGGCAAAATAATTCTCACAAAACATGTGCTCAACTCCGTCCCCATCCACACCCTAGCTGCTTGTTCCCCGACCAAGAAGGTTATTGCGTCCATTGAGCAGATCTTTTGCAATTTCTTCTGGGGGCACAACAAGGGGCAAGACAAACACCACTGGGCCGGTTGGGAAACCATGGCAGCCCCGATCGCGACCGGTGGGCTCGGATTCACCAAACTCGATCACATCGTCAAAGCGTTCTCGATGAAACTATGGTGGAAATTACGCACCATCCAAAACCTGTGGACCAACTTTATGAAGGCCAGGTACTTCAAACACACCCACCCAGCGATGGCCAAAGCCAACAGCAGATCCTCCACGGCTTGGCATCGTATTCTTCGTGGTCGGGATCTGGCAGAACCAGCGATCAGACTTCATTTGGGTTCAGGCGAGACCAACCCCTTTCTGGAGATATGGATCGGTAACAGTCTTATCCCTAACATCTCTAATTCCCCCAGGAATAGCAAGATCAAAGACCTGTGGAACCCCACCAACAACGATTGGAATTGGGATAAAATCTGCGATTGGTTCTGCGGCGAGACGGTCGACATCATCCGTCAGCACGGACTTATCCTTGGACTCGACGCTGATAAGCTGAGGTGGTCGCTGGAAAGTTCTGGAGCATTCTCAGTGCGATCGGCGAGACTTGCGATCCAAGAGAACGGTCAAGACTGCTTCATTGCGAGATACTGGCATTCTTGCATCCCAAAGAAATGGTCCTTCCTCCTGTGGAGAGTCATGAGAAAGAAACTGCCCACCGATGATATCATCAACTCTATCGGCTTCAGCCTGGCGTCTGCTTGTAATTGCTGCACCGAGCGTCAGACGGAGACTATTGACCACATCTTCCGGGACGGAAGCCTCCCCAACAAAATCTGGAGCACCCTCAATTACACCTACAAAACCACCCCAGGAGATGGGTACTTTATCGATCTTCTGGCCTACTGGGGAGTTGCATCCCACGGCCATCAGATCGTTGCAGCGGCCGCCACCTGGGCAATTTGGAAAAATTGTAACAAAGCGAGATACGAGGAACACCAATACTCTGCCGATCAGCTAATCCGGGAGATTCACCGGCAATGTCGTAAAAGAAGTTCCCTATGCACCCACAGCTCTCCGGCATTCTGGCATCAGAATACCTCGTAGTTTCGGCGGCTGCGGTCGCTCTTCCCCCGTCTCCACTGTTCTTCCTTTTGGTAGTTTACTTGTTTCGGCTTTGGCCTTGTATACCTGTCAGGCTTCAGCATTTTGAGCCTTGATTAATAAAAAGAGGGGTGTTCCAAAAAAAAAAAAAAAAAAAAAAAAAAAAAAAAAAAAAAAAAAATATATATATATATATATATATATATATATATATATATATATATATATATATTGTGTGTGTGTGTGTGTGTGTGTGTGAAAAATAAATATATATGAAAATGGTGTTGTGGTGTAGTAGTAACATGACATGTGCACGTGGGGAGGGGGCGGGGTTTGACTCCTGGGGGAGCCAGGCTGCTTGCACTTAGGGGGTTAGGTGGGTGGGTAGCTATATATATATATATATATATATATATATATATATATAGTGATGCTATTCGTACCTCCAAAATGTCCCTCCAATACATCCCTCCTTATGTGGCAGCTGACATGGCATGTTAAATAATATTATGTGTCAACTAACATGACCTATAACATGGCAAATTTTAACCCAAAAAGTTAATTATCTAATTTTTTCCATATTAATTTAATGTTAATATTAATTAATGTTAATATTAATTAATATTAATATCAATGTTAGTTTAATATTAATTTAATGTTAATATTAATATTATTTAATGTTAATATTAATGTTAATATTAATTTATGTTAATATTAATATTAATATTAATTAATTTTAATATTAATATTAATTAATGTTAATATTAATGTTAATATTAATTAATGTTAATGTTAATATTAATATTATTGTTAATGTTAACGATAATATTAATTTTAATGCTAATCTTAATGTTAATGTTAACATTAATTTTTATATTAATTTTAATATTGATTTTAATTTTACTTTTAAATTTTGCCACGTCAGCTGCCACATCAACATATCACGTCAGCTGTCACGTAAGGAGGGATGGTTTAGAGGTACAATTTGGAGGTGCAAATAGCATTTTTCATATATATATATATATATATATATATATATATATATATGTCTCCCGGATGATTCCATCCATCTATCTCGTATACTCATTACTCATGTAGCTCAGGCCTCATTTCCCCATTCCAAACAATAGCACTGACCCTCTCACGATGGGCTCCTCTGGCATATACATGCCGACCTATCCGGTTAGTAAGACTCTGATGATCGATCCATGGGTCTTTCTACAAATCCGTATGCCTCCATCTTTAAAAATCGGTGAGATCATTTGTTTCAGCTTAGCACGATATTAGATGATATTTTTGAAGATTTCAGAGTCATTATTATTTATCCTTCTCTCCCAAAAGTTGTTCCCCCGTAAATATTTATTTGTCATCCACGAAGCCCAGAGCGACCCTTCTGAAATGATATTTCATGCTAGTTTGACTCCCATAATGTCTCGAAGAAGCTGCGATGACCTCAAGCCGACTCTGTCTTCCTCCTTTGGTCTACAGAGTGCCTCACATCCGACAGTATGAATCCCCCTCTCCACACAAAATAAGCGCACATACGCTCAATACGAACAATGGTCGCCATTGGGAGTAAGATAGCATGTAACCAGTATCGGGCAATAAAAGTAATGACTGATCTCACAAGCTCTATACATCCGCCAAATAATAGATTTTGGGCATGCCACCCTTCGACTCTCTTCTGAGCATACTCTACCAACCCTTGACACTCCTGATCTCTAGCATAGTTCATCGAAAGAGGGATGCCCAAATATTTGACCGATAATTCCCTTCGATACACGCTGAGCACATTGGCAAGTTCCTCTTTCCCTGGACAATATGCAGTAAAGTAGACCTTGCTCTTTCCTCGATTCAGTGTAAGCCCCGAGTGTCATCCAAAAGTTTCTAATATCTCTGCCAATCTCGTCAAGCCTCCACCTGATAGCTTCCAAAAGGTCGTCCGCAAAAATTAAGTGAGAGATGTGGGGTTGTACCAATCTGTGGAGCGAGACAACGTGCTTCTGAATCACAGCTGACTCCATGAGGCAAGAGAAGTACTCCATCACCATAGTGAATATGTATGGGGATAAAGGTTCCCCTAGACAGAGCCCTTTGTGCTTCTGATGAATCCGTACGGTTGTCCTCCAATTAGAACCGAGAAGGGTGGTATGGCGATGCACTTATGGACCCGGTCCACCCATGTCTGATGGAATCCCACCACAAGCATCACATGGCAAACAAAGTTCCGATTAACGGTGTCATATGCCTTCCGAATATCCAGTTTAATGCATGCCTGGTCCCCTCCTGGCTTATTGAAATCTCGCACCATCTCATGTGGTATCAAGTTGTTGTCTACTATATCTCGTCCATCTATGAAGGCCGCCTGGTTTGGCAAAATCAGTTTCTTCATAATCCCTTTCATTCTTTGGCACATCAAATGAGTAATAATTTTATACAGGTAATTATAACATATAATTGGTCGAAAGTCAGTCAACGATGTCGCCCCCTCCTTCTTCGAGATAAGTATAATAAATGTGTGATTTAACTCACAAATCAGTCTGCCCGTATGAAAAAGTTTGAAACCACTGCCACCACTTCGGATTTGAGGATGTCCTAATGCCTCTTATAGAATTGGCTACCAAACCCGGCTGGGACTGGCGCTTTATTCGGATCCGAGTTCTTGATGATATTTTCCACCTCCTCGGGGGAGACCGAGGCGAGGAGAACTTGATTGCCCGTGGCAGAGACAACCCTCTTGCAGAGAACTTCTGGGAACACCTGAAAGTAACTATTTTGATTGTAAAGTTCAGTATAATACATGATGGCCACCTCGCAGATAGCTTCTGGAGCTGTTGCTTCCCGACCTTCGTCATCTATAAGTTTGCTAATGTGGTTCTGATGATGCCGAGATCTCACCACGTCATAGAAGGACTGAGTACAATGGTCCCCGTCATACAACCATGAACATTTGGCGTGTTGCGCCATCTCGATCTGTTCCCTCATTCTCATAACCCCCACCTTGCGACATTGGGCCCTCTCTTCCTTGGCAAGTCTGGCGTTGAGCACGTCCAGTTGTAGGCGGGGTTGAAGATCCTGGAGGTGTTCTTCCTCAGCTTGAAGAGCTTGCGGGTCCATACGTGTCATCTATGTCTTCAGTCTTTACTTCACATCTTTAAGTTTGGTGATAAGTCTGTATTGGGATGTCCCATGAGTAGATCTTCCCAGCGCATGTTGTACAATTTCTTCGTATCCCTACATATGAGTCCACCTATTTTTGTAATGGAAGGGTCGGTCGGCCTTCTTAGATAGTGGGACCAATCGGACCCTAGTTAGGGAGTGGTCCGATGTTCCGGCTGGAAGCCCCTCCGCTCTTGAATCTGAATAAAGGTTGAACCAATCATTGTTCCCAAGTGCTCGATCCAATTGACATGCAACACGTTTGTGTGTCGCCTTGTTATGCTAAGACCATAGATGGCCTGTTCGTTCTAAAGGCTGAAGTCCCGACTGAAGCAAGCAAGTCTGGAAATCATTCAGGATGTAGTCAGGCACCTCACATCCACCCACCTTCTCATGTCGGTAGAGAATAGAGTTAAAATCTTCCATCACCAACAATGGGGTCCTATGTTGTCCCTCCATGCTCCTACTGATTTGGCTCAGTTCACGGTAAAGCTCCCCTCTCCTCGCCTAGTCGTTATGTCCATAGACAGCCCCAAAGGCGAACGAAAGTCCACCTTTGTTTGTGAACAACAGGACAATTAGCTGTTCTAAAATGTGCAGGAGCTGTCCATCTGTAAGCCCCCTGAATTTGGGGTTTATTTTTTTAATTTTCTAAATCAATTATTTTTAATAAATATTGTTATTTGATTATTATTTTTATTTAATGTTCTTTTTCGTGACTTTGATTTCTAGAGCGTCAGAGATGCCAATCTCTGGAAACTCTCTTCATGAGTCTGTAGTAGATAAGATTATCTTCATTTTGATATATTATGTGTCACCTCCAGTTTTCAAAATTGAAGGCAAATTTGTCATTTTCAATATTCTAATTTTTTTGAATATTTATTTATTAATATTGTGTTTTGGGGTTTTATTTGATCGGGTTTGAGTTTTGTCTCATTTCGACTTGTGTTAGTGACCCGGGTCAGTTTTGGACCCAACTGGATCCGACCAACTTGTCATGACCAAATCCAGATATTTATATTTGACTAATTTTATATGATTTTAGTGGAATTAGAGAATAGAATTATATTTAGAACTTGAAATTAGGAGTTTCCAATTTACCATTTTGACCCCAACTCAAAATTATTATATTTTTTGACTTGGAGGACATTTTGGTAAATTTCCAAATGCCCCTAAACCCTCCAAAGGGTGGCCGGCCAGATTTCACCCACCCCACCCCACCCTCCATTCTTCTCATTTGTAAGAAACTCTCTCTGTCTCTCTACTTCAATCATTACACAAAAATCCCTTTTTTCTTTTGCATTTTAAGCTCAAAAGGTAAGTAAATCTCTTCTAATTCTTCTCCATACTCTAGGTCTCCCTCTAATCTTGGTGCTAACCCTTGTTTATCTCTCATTTGTGGTTTTGATCTAGGTAGATCTAACTTGGTGGTGGTGGAAGCATAGATTTTGTGCTTCGACCTAAAAAGAAGTGATTTTGGAACTTTTCCATGGGATTCCAACTCCCAAGAGGTAAACCTTCACTCTAACCTTTGTAATTACTTCTAATTAGTGTTATTTTCATATTAGAGGATGCCCGAGGTGTAGGATAACCCATTAGAAGAGGTTTGGAACCCATTGGACTCAATTTGGGACTTTTGGCCTATGTTTATTGTCAAATTTGGGGAAAATTCTAAATTGACAAGTTTGGGTGTTATCCCTAGCCTAATTAGACCTAATTAGGTTAGTTTGAGTGAGATGAGACTAGGTACGTGTCCATATTTGGATACGTAGAGTCGTTTCGCAAGAAATCATGAAAATAGATTTTTTCGGGGTTTTTGGGTTCCAACACACCGGTGACTTTTTGTACCGAAATTAGAATCGGCAAATTAGCACTTATAATAGGTCCTAATCATTATTTAGAACTCGTGGGTAGAGTTTGGGTCGAATTCGGATATGTTTGGTGCCCGTATCGTACGGTATCGCGAATCGGACACCCCGGAGTCGCCAGAATGGCCATTTGGCCATTCGGGCCTCGTTTCTCGTTTTCGCTCGCATGCGCGAGTTAGATTACTTGTGTGGGGTATGTGTCTAAGCCCTAGATGGTAGAATTAGGAGAATTTGGGTATTCGGATAGGTTTCGGTATATTTTGGATATATATAAATATTAGTGTTAGTGTATATATATTTATATATATATATATATATATATATATATATATATATATATATATATAAATATATAAATATATATATATATATATATAATATATATATATATAATATATATATATATATATATATATATATATATATATATATATATATAAAGAAAACCCTCCCTTTTATTCATGCAAGGTGCAAAATGCCGAAGCCTTTACAAGTAAGCGCAAAACGATAAAGAGAGAAAACAGAGGGGGTGAGGGCCTCTCCTAAACAAATCAGGAGGACCAAAAATCCCAGAATGCTTGCTGGCCATGGAAGCAAAGACGGTCAGTCTTAATACTCTGGTAGATGACCTCTTTAGTGAGCTGTGCAACGGATAATTGGCGTCCTTCATATCTGGCTTTGTTTCGGTTCTTCCGTATCACCCATGTAGTGGCGGCTGTAACGATCTGGTGGCAATGTAAAACGTTGGCCCAGATTGCAAGAAGATCATTGAAGTCCCCACCAACAATAGTCATATTGCAACGTTGGGATATGGATGTCCAGACAATGGTTGAGGAATCTTCGTTGCAGAGGATGTGGTCAATCGTCTCCGGCTGTCTCTCTACGCATCAATAACAAGCTGACGCTAGGCTGATACCGATGGTGGTGAGGGTGTCGTCTGTAGGGAGTTTCTTACGGATGGCTGTAGGAGCATAAAAAGTGTTTCAAAGAAAGAGTCATCCCATTCATAAGTGATCGGTTTTTACACCAAACAGAGCGGGTAATCTCTTTTACGCCCAAGACCAGGCTAATCAATTTACGCCTAAGCTGGCTGATCGTTTTACGCTTAGGTCTACACCTGTGTTTTTACGCCGAGGACAGAGCAGCCTCTCTTACGCTGGACAAAACTGTCAAATCTCACATTTAATGTAAACTCTGACATGAAGATATTAATGATGGCATTTACCACAGAATTCAACGGGATTTGTCTTATACAAAGACCATTGTTGTCGTTTATGGAGATCGAGCTACTTTACGCTTATTGAATGGTTTCTTTTACGTACGGAGTTTTACATGAGTTCTTACGCTCATAAAACAATGTGTGCGTAAAGTCTATTTGAGCCATTTTACGCTCAAGGTTATTCAATAACCGCTTTACGCAGGGAACCTATGACAGAGCTATTTTACGCTCATCTCACTGTTTTACGCTCAGAGGATGTTGGAGCTGTTTATACGCCCTATTCTTTCTGACCAGTTTGGAACGTGGTTTGCCTACATGGCCTTCATGCCACATATCTCGAAGAACGTGTGTACATGTATCTTATTCTTACTGAAATGATGGGATGCGTGTCAACATATGCAAAGGATGACTCTGATCATGGGTGGCAGTTGTTAGCGTAAAGACAGACTTTGATGCTCTTTTACGCACAGAAGCCCCAGTCTATAAATAGACTCATTTTTCTCAAACACAGGGGACAGCGAGAGAACATGAGAGAATACAGAGATTAGGACTTCGAGATTTTGATTCTCCAGAGCATTCTTCTTCAACTTTTCTTCCAGAACAGAGTGAAGCAAAGCAGGAAAGCATTCGGCCTCGCCATTAGTGCCCAAGTGCGTCGATATTTTTCTGGTGACTTAGTTCTTCCAAGTTGTTCTACTTCAAGCAGTGATCTTCATCATCATCATATGGTCCAAGGAACAAAGTGATCATTTACGAATCAGACTTCCACAGCAATATTTTTCCCAGAATCAAATTTGTACTTCTTGTACTTTTTCTCATTTTATTTTCAAAATCCAACCCTTTTGTTTGATAATTTTGTTAAGTGAAACAAAATGGCGACTCTGCTGGGGACTACCTTCTCCTCTGACGAGGAGGTGATTGCTCAATATGATGATGTTTCGGTCGGTTCGACTAAGAAGACTCTGGTTGTACACTTCGACCAAACTGCCAATGAAGAAATGCTCCGAACTGGGGGTGGTTCTCGCAACTCCAATGTTCAAAAGTCTCGCAAAGCACGAAAAGTTTGGATTCTCAAATCCAAAGTGGCTGCTGATCTCTCTGTTGCTTCTGATAGCAAGGGAATTCTTTCCACTCCTGTCGTAGGGGCTCCCATTCGTAACGAGGCAGTCCTTACTTCAGAGTTGCACTCAAAGTGTGATGATTTATCTCCCGTTTGTAACGGAGAAGATAATCTGGTTTCACGCCCACTGCGTAAGAATCAAGTTTTACGCTCAGTGGGTAAGAACCAAATTTTATGCTCAAAGCATAAGAATGAGTCTCCCATTTGTAATGTGGCAGATTCTAATGTTTCTGAGTGTAAGAACCCATCTCCCATCGGTGACGTGGTAGACTCACACAAATTACGTTCCTCGCGTAAAACAAAATCTTCCGTCTGTGATGTGGTAGATAATCAATTTTTACGTTTTACGCGTAAAGGTAAGTCTCCTGTCTGTGACAGTGTAGATAAAATTCATAACGATGTTTACACATCTAATGTGAATATACCTAAACGCATACAGCATAAAAGTGATGTTGGTAAAACTTCTGTCCTATACCAACAACCTTCTTATACTTCTTTACGCAAAGTACCAAACTTACAAATCACACGCCATGAAAATGGGGTCCTTCGTGCTAAATCTCAAGGTTTACGCACACAACTCCAAACGCATAAAAATGTACATTTTGGTTCTGCGAATGAAGCCAGTAATCTTCTTTATACACAGGGGACTAAAGTTTTTCAACCCCAAATGTGATAAAGAAGAATACTCTCTCTGTTCCTTCTGACTTACGTGAATTGCTAATGCAAAAGCATAAGAATTCACAGTCTCCGGTGATGCTCCCCCAAGAAAAACATCATTGTGGATATCATCAGGTTGTGATCAATTATTGTTGTTCAGCTTCAAAACAGTCAGTTTTTGATCGACTGGGTTTTTTATTTCAACATCAAGCTAAAGACCAAGAAGATGAGTTGTCATATGCTTCAGTCAACATGGCATCTCATACTAACAGAGAACGACGACCGAGACGGAACATGTCCCAAACTCCAGGTCAACAATAGTTCAACAGACTTCTTGACTCCTTTGAAGGAGTATATCAGAATAATCGATCAAGAAGACAAAGACAATTGCAGATTTCTGATTCAGAAGCTGGGGGTACTCAATCTTTTGAGTCTGATACCGATAGTGTGCATTCATATTTCTATACTAATCCCTCTATATCTTCAAGAGAGGTTGAATCCTACGCTGTTGGAGATGAACCAGAGACGTCATCTGCTAATACGGAACAGCGTCTCACTGTCGTTGAGCAATCATTGAAAGACATGCTCAACATGGTGCAAAGCATGCATCAGATAATTTTGAATCAGCAAACTGCTCAACCCACAGTAATAACTCCGGCACCAGCAGCGGCACAAACTCAAGATAGTCAAGGGGCTGATATACCTTCGAATATTCAAGAACCTGTTGTTAATCAAAATTCTGCATCTCCAGATTCCATCATTCCAGAAGATGTACCACCTCCAGTGGGGGTTACGGTACATCCAACGACTATTCAATCAAATGTGCTTCCTCAAACCAGTGAAGTCATTCAAGCAGTGCGTGAACTCAAAGCACAGTTTGAAGTTTTGAGGCACAAAGATCAGCTCCAGAGGTTAGGGATTAAGCAACCTTATCCTTCTCATTGGAATGATGTACCCTTTCCACCGAAGTTCAAGCCACAATCCATGGTTTTATTCGATGGAAAAGCATCTCCCAGTCAATATATCAATTACTTTGATATTATGACTGTACACTTGCAGAAAAATAATGTTCTTCTCACTCGAGTGTTCATCGGGTGCCTGAGGGTTCAGCTTATGACTGGTATCGTAGCATACCCGATAACTCTATTTCGTTTTTTGACGAATTCAAGGCAATGTTTCTTTTCCGCTTTTATGAAGGAGGTATGGACATGAACATGTCCTCCTTAATAGAAATAAAACAAAAGGAGAAAGAAGATACTCGAACGTTCATTGAACGTTTCAGACAGGCTACTCTCAAGATGCCTCCTGGTATGCCAGATTCAGCGTTGATTGATACATGCAAGATGAATCTGCGACCATCTATTATTGTCTTTACAGGTTTCCAATTCTCAGATTGGGCTTCATTTATCATTGCAGCAGTTTCTGCAGAGACCAATGGTAGGTTGGCTCGGGAAGACGGGATGATTTTTGCTTCAGAAGATAAAGGAAAGAAAAGTAATCCTGGTAATAATCCTGGCAATCGTAATGTGAAAGAAAAAGATACTCTTATGGTCAATCTTTCCAAGAACAAAACGATGCCAAGTAATCAGGAATCCTCCAGGTCAAAAGAAGAATACTCTTTTGATGAAAGTGATATCCCAGAGAAATTTCAGTGTCTGGTGAAGAGTGGCAAACTTCAGATTCCAGAGCTAAAAAGGCCTAATAAGGTAAATCTGACTGACAATCCCAAATATTGTATCTATCATAGATACATTAATCATCCTACCAGTGCTTGCTACGTCTTGAAAAAGAAGATCCAAGACCTGATAAATGGTGGCGCTATCGCTTTAACCAATGATGACCATACGGTAACAACCAACATGGTCTCTCTTCAGTTTGGAGATTTTCCTCCACAGCAAGTCCCAGATGGAATTATCCCAATTTCGAAGGCGACGATGAAGATCGTGAATATCTCGCCTGCCAGGGAAGAAAATGCAAGATTGCTGCCGCTCACATTAAAGATGGTGAAATCATGTGGGTACATCCTGATTTAGTGCCTGAGCTGGAAAGTGAAGATAAAACTTCAAAATCTAAGAAGGGTAAGAAAGTCAAAACCTGCAACATGATCTCCTATGTTATTCCAGATCTCGATGACTTGGATCACCTATGGGATGACCTTCCTTTAGAAGATAGACTGAAAGGACTGAACATCTGTCCTCCAAGTCTAGCCCCTCCTACCAAGCTCAAGCTTACTCATCAGCAGTGGCTAGCCATGAATAGTGTTCCTTTATACCGGACACAACAAGTTTTTGCTGCTTATGAAAAAGTTTCGACAGAGATTTCTCCTCATATTCCGAACCCTTCTCCCTTGACTACGGAGACGTCTATGCTTCATTCTCCTATAGTTGCAGAGGTTCCTTCATCTTCCTGTGCTGGAACACCTGTCCAAAGTTCACTGCCTATCCACTTGTATAGTCAGCAATCTGTCCTACTCATGAGGAAGATGGGTTACGACTTTCAAAAGGCAGAAGGTTTGAATTATGATAAAGGAATACGTCTTCCTTTACAAATTCAAAATCAGAATTCCACTGCTAGATTGGGTTCTGAAATGCCTCATAACAACCCTCACAAGAAAAAGACTAGAGGAAGAAAGACTAAATCCTGTAATATGGTACTCTCTTCTCCTGAGTCTAAAGAAGAAACTTTTGCTTGTACAAGATCTGGAAAAGAGTACCATAAAGACTATGAGGGATCCTCCAAAGAAGCAGAAGATGTAGTGGAGACTCTACCAGTTCAACCTTCTCATGTTCCTGCTAAACCTTCTGTGCTTGAAAAGGGGAAACAGAAGGCAGTACGCTTTGATGTCCCATTAAAGCCTGCTTCCAATCAGGGGGTGGTGATGAAGCCTTACAAATTTGACATTCTAGCTCAGTTAGCCAATACTCCGGCTAGACTTTCTATATTTGAACTGCTTCACCTTTCCAAAGAAAGCAGAGAGACTTTGAGCGAGGCTTTACTTCAAGCAGATTTATGCTTGGCACAACTCAAGACTCCTGATAATATACCAGTGTCATGTCCGCAATGCCAAAGTGTGATGGAAGCAATTCCCAACATCACCTTTACACAAGAGGATATGCTTTTGAAACACAACAAGCATGATAGGCCTCTGTGCTACACTGGATATATCGAATCCACTGAAATCGACAGGATTTACATTGATCCTGGATCTTCGATTAGTATAATTCTTCTGAGTATGCTAAGACCCCTGAGGATTCCTACTAGTGAGCTGACTTACACTAGTACTATGATAGTCGGTTTTAACTCTGGTAAGAGCAAACTACTGGAGAAGATTCGTCTGCAGATCCAGATTGGTGATCTTCGAACTATGGTAACTTTTTATGTTATCAATTCGGGCGTATCCTACAATATTCTTCTTGGAAGACCGCGGATTCATGAGCACAATATTGTGCCTTCAACTCTTCACCAATGTTTCAAATATGTGGACTCCCAAGGAGTTGTGAAAACTGAGTTTGCTGATATTAATCCATTCAAAGGTGTTGAAGCCTACTTCTCTGATTCAAGGCTTTATAAACAAGAGCATGTAAAAGATATATCAGACATGGCTGAAGATCAATCACCCTCTGAGGATCACTCTATTAATGAAGATCCGCCAGAGGAGCAACCTTTGAAGATCGTAGTCAGGGGACGAATCCAATCCCAACCTGTCAATGATCAACCTTTGATGATCAAGGTTAAAGGAAGAACTCAAACTTTATCTGAGGAATCAGTAAATATTCCTGCCAAGAGCCAAGTTCAACCTCTTATGATTAAGGTCAAAGGACGTACTTCTTGCACGAATGATCCAAAACTACCATTGATTGTCAATCTTGGCAAGTCTACGCAGAAGATGGATGATGGTCCATTGTTGATTAATCCGAAGCGTAACAATCAGACTGTAAATGATGTAAATATTGATCATTCTGTACTTTTTGATGTCAATGAAGATTTTCTGTTCGAGTATATGGCTATCAAGTTTATTGAAAGAATGACTTTATCTTCTGATAATCAAAGTCATCAAAATAAAGACAACATAGAACCCGAAGAAACTTTATACATTGATCATAAGGAGAATTCTTTCCCTCCTTATACAGATGTTGGACCATATGCTCAAAGGTTCCTAACATCTTCTCCTTATCTTCTACCTGTGGCTGCTCCATCACAAGCTTGCATAAATTTTAGACGTCATGAAGAATCTTATTTCGTGGTTCCGTCTGATAAGAAAAACAAGCGTCAAATTGTGTTTGGCCTGGCTAGAAATATCCCTGTTGCTCAGGCAGATGAGCTGAAGGATAAAGACAAAGGAAGAATTCGAATTGATAAATACAGTCAGCAATCTATCAAGATCATTCAGAACATAGGGTATGATTTGAAGACTATGCAAGGTCTCAATCAGGGCAAAGGCAGACGATTACCATTAGGTGGTGATCCATTTTACCAAAAGACTCGTTATGGGTTGGGATATGACCCGTCCCATATGTTTTATGATGATATACAAGAAGAATTCTCTTTCAGCTCTTCACAATCATCAGATTCAGAGGAACTTCAATAAATCTGGATAAGTACTCTCAGTCAATATGGTTCAAACTGATGGTAAATCCGAACCATTTGAAAATATCCCTCGAGCCACCATCGATCCACTTATTTCTCTCATAAATATCTACAACAACATCCGTCTCCTTAATTCCCAGCTACCAAAATTTGGTTAAGCTGATTACTTGTCTCTTTGAAGAGAAATTTTGATCTTTTATCTTACCAATTAGTATATAAAGTTGGATTGACTATTTATCATATTTTCATGACCTCTGAATAAATACTAAGCCCACCTTCTTTTCTTATCTATCATGTCCATTTGACCTCTGCATAGATATTAAACCTACTTTCCCTTGGGTTCTTACATACTGTCATGTTCATATTACCTCTGATAGTATTGTACACCCTAAGTAGAAAATAAGATTACATTATCTATCATGTTCATATTACCTCTGGATAGATATAATTTAGAAAATTTGTCATGTTCATATAACCTCTGATGAGTATTTTTCTACCTCATACAAAACAAGATTTTATCATAGACTTGTCACGTCCATATTACCTCTGATAAGTGATTTCTATCTCCTACCTATTGTTTAAAATTCAACGATAGGATCACAAAATAAATCTTTTCATTCATTTCTGGTGGAAATACTACAGAATGGATAAGACAAAAAGATGACAAAATGCTCTCTCAAGGTGGAGTGGAAGCTTCTTGGAGCAATCTTTTTAATTCTTCTAGCCGTCTGCCACGAGAACTCATAACCTTATTGGTAGCCTCTGCACGGCGAGCTTCAGGAGTACAAATACGGGAAAGTTCAGCGAAGGTGATTATCAAGTTGTCCTTTGCTTCATCAAGAGTTCTGATGGTCGACTCAGCCCCATAAGCTTTTTCTTCTAAAATTGAGCTTTGGGTGAGGTGTAGATTTCGAGCATCGATCATCTTTTCCCTTTCAGCCTTCAAGCAAGCTAGCTCTGTATCAACTTCGCGGATTCTATCATTCTTGCTCTGAATATCTATGTTCAAAGCGTCATAAGCTACTCTGTGGCCATGCAGTGCAGGTTTTATGCCGGTCAAAAAGGCTTTCTTTTTTGGCAACCTTCAGACTGTGTTCACGAAGAGCTGCATTATATGTAGTCTCTCGAGCAAGATAATCAGCTGTTAAGGCATCATATTCTTCCTCGATGAGACTTTCAACAGTTTTGCTAGACAGATTAAGATATTCTCTGATTTGCTGTTCAAGGTCCTCCATAATTTTCTCCAATGTGGCAGCTCTCTCAGTATTGTTGAACAAAACAACGTTCTTGATAGTCGAAGCCATTGCCGTCTTCAGAGTCTCATAATTGAGGCCCTTATTTAGGACCATTGTTATCAAGGTTGCCAGGCTCTTATAAAAGGTGTCAGTATAAATCTAAATGAGGAGATCCATTTCTGTGCTAGAACTTGGCGTGGCAAAAATATCTAACAGATCTCTTTCCCGAAAATCGGGAGCAGATGTTGGTGGTGCAACAGTAGGATGAGACGGAGTCATGGTTGCTACTACCGTTATAGCCAATTGATCCCTAGAAGCTTCAGAGATTATATCTCCAATCGGTGTAACAACAGACGGGGGTGGAGCTGGTGACGTTACTACTGTTATCTGGTTCCCAGAGACCTCAGCATTAACGTCTTCAATATTTGTCACTCCAGCCGTTTCTGGAGTTCTGGCGGCGATAATGTCGGTGGGTGGGGTGACAACTACAGGAGCTGGTTCAGATTCTGACATTGGCTTGTCAGAAATTGGTACTGGATCAGTGACAACAGTAGAAGATGTTATTATTTTCTTAATTGCTGTTGGAAGTTCAAGCATGCCTCCAACATCTCCTTCAATTGATTGCTCCACGGGATTTCCCAATGATTCAGCTGTGGTGAAACTTTCTACAGCTAATTCTTTGTTCAATTCTGGATCACCTCCAGTAGTTCCATCATCACCTATAGTGGGATCGACTCTTGTCTTCTCTTTGTGCTGATCCTCAACAAGAGAAGACAATTCAGATTGTGCTTGTTGTGCCTCAAGTGATGGAGGATGTTCTTCTTGAGGCTCCATTTCAGGCTTTTGCACTCCTCCTTCTTCAGCATCTGAGTTTTCTGAAGAAGAAGCTTCCCCTTCAGACTTCTCATTTTCTTCATAGATTTCTTCTTCTTGAGGAGGAAGAACTACAGGCTTTGGTGCAATTATGACATCTGCAGAATGAACAAAAATAAGTTAGCATACAAAATCATGATATATAATTTCGTATAGGTTTTGTATAATACTTGAAATATGTGCATTTTTTTCAAGATATGTATCATAATTACCATTCCAGTCATCATCCTCAAAGTCAAGAGCCGGTTCGTCTGATGGAATGCGATCTTGATCAGCAGTGGATACAATAGTAGTACCTTCCATAACTTGTGCCTTAGGCGACAAAGACAAATGAAGTGAGGTGCTAAGACGTCTAGGAGACAAAATTGTTACAGCTCCTGATCCCACTATCTGTGGAGAAGCTGAAGAACCTTCTCCAGGATGAACTGAGGAAGAACCGACGAGAGGATCTTCTTCAATGTCCTCTTCTGGAGTGTGAACGCTTGGTTTGGAAGGTCCTTTTGTGGTAGACCTCTTCCTCTTTTCCGGAGTTTTTACTGGAGATGTGGCGACTGCACTCTGTTTTCTTTTTCGGCCTTTACCAATAATGATAGGTTCTGCAGCTGGTTCTCCAACTCCTGTTGGGATAACTACTAAAAACGGATCCGGAATGTCGGTATCGTCAGGAACGTCTGCTGGTACCCTGACCTGCTCTTCAATATCTCCTTCTTTAGGCCACCTCAGACTACCCTTCATGTTGTAACCTTGGGTAAAAGAACGAATTGAAGCATAGAAGTGGACATACGTATGGAGTATACGTAGTTCTATAGTGCTAGTGGCAGTCGAAATCCTAAATTTAGCACCAGTTCGGATAGCACCAAAATACCTCCAACCCCTAGCCCCGTCAAGTAATTTCCCATAGTAATGGAAATTAGTCAAAGGATTACCAACATGAAGTTGGTCATATCCAAATTGGCGAGCAAACCTACTGGGTAAGTATGGTTCGAACGCACAATTATCTTCATTTCTGTACATCAGATGAGAAGGTCTGATGCACTGAAGCCATCTAAAGACTGACTGTGGCAGTACAACTCTTCCTTCAACTTCATCCTCGAACTGGACACCGAAGCAATCCGTTGGAACTTACGGCCGGGTACAGAAGAAGTTCCAACCGTATGAATAATTCAGAACTGCTCGGGTATCTGCCACAGACATAGCAATCCATGTAGCCTTGCTGAATTTTTGGAGGAAGACCTCCGCATCATCATCTGGGCCTGGCGGTAACAATCTACAGTTGTGATACAACAACCAGCCCATCAGATAAGTGTAGGGCATCTCTACTCTAGGGAAAACATTCCGATGAGGAGCGCATTGTTGATTAACTCCTCGCCAAAGGTCCTTAAACCTGCGTTTATCCGACACACCATGGCTGACAGCAGGTTGATCCTGACTTTAAAAACTAGACGTACTGCTGGCCATAGCACACTGCGGTGAATTCTGTCAACAGTACCGATACCTGGTACAACCCATCTTCTCAACCATAAAGAAAGAAAGCCTGCCAGCAAAGCTTTCCGTGAGATTTTCTGACTACCATATCTGAGGAAGCTCAAGGCTTCAGTTCGGCAGGAAATTCTCCAGTCTTCGTAGACAGATATTTATTCGGGAATTTGTAAGTAATCATCATATCCCGAACTTTGTTAGAGGGGATTGTTGAATCTATGTTGATTACTGGAGCTTTGTTTTCTTGAAACCTTTCTTTGTCTTCCTTGGATATCTTATCCTTATGGAAGAAAAGATAAGTTGTCCACTTGTTGATATACGCCAAATGGGATGGACTTTCATGCATCGTGGTACAAATCAGATAGTGGCACATCAGTTCCTTGTATATCTCAATTAACTGAGGGTTAATTCTCCTGATTTCAGCAAGCTCCCTGTTGGAGGGAACATATTCTTCATATGGGGCTTCCCCCATTGGCAGCTTCGAGATAAACTGCATCTCATGAAGGGCAAGACCCATTTCACCTTTCGGGGTGGCAAAAGTTCCAGTTGAACTTAGACATATCTCCATCAAGGCCAGAAATAAGTTTCCATTCGAAGGAATACCATAACTAGTGGAAGCTACTGCTTCGTACAAGCCAATATCTTTCAACTCTTCCTCAAAGTTCTTCATCATCCAAAGGCTTATCTGAATCCAACTCTGGTTGAATGGAGTTAACCATCCTGGCAGTCTGGGGTTGGTTTGAGGATATAATACAGCTTCCCTCATAAATTTATTGACAAACATCGGGATTTGTACTGGCTGTATTAAACCCGAATCTTCGCTAGGATTAGAGCCTGGCATAAGGCCAAAGATAGAAGTAACACCTCCATGGGGAGCACTAGCAAAGTATCCCATATCATTGGCACGCTCTCTCTTGAAAATAATTCTACCCGGTCGTCCATGACTGTTGGGGGTCAAGTTCCACAACATTTGTCGAGGATGAGTAGCATGGATGAATGCTGACAAAGGATAATCTCTGTCCATATCTGGAAGATACATGGCTCTATTTCCAAATTTGAAAACCCAAGACTCCTTCTTGGGATGCGTCTGGGATTTACAATCAATGGCATCTCCAAATAGAAAGGCTGGTTTTGCGAAGTGTTGTCCGTCTAGTGAACTCAACAATTCCCTATTTATCATGGATAGCAACAATCTATCCCCTTGAGCTGCTACCAACTGTGCCCTCTCTGCCGGATACTCGGGGTTCGACTGAGGAAATTGGACATGAGATAAATCTTCCAAATAGTTCGAACCTACCATGCCAACTGATGATCCGAAAACTTCAGCGAGGGGGTAAACTTGCAGATCCACTGGTAAAATAACAAAAGAGATCAAGTTAGTTCGAAGTTTTTATTAAAGAGTTGATGAAAAGCTTATGAAGTATTTGTTCGATAAAATCTCTCAAAAAGATTGGTCAACTTTACGCTACCACACAGTAACATGAGCGTAATACAACTGTTTACGCTGGCATGTACGAACATGAGCGTAGTTAAGTTTTACGCTAGCATGGGCATAAAACCAAATTTTACGCTGACACGTATAACGTGGGCATATTTTTGTTAATTTTATGCTAACACGAACAACGTGGGCGTACAATGTTATTTCAGCTTTACGCTAACACGTACAACGTGGGCGTAAAAAGCTGAAAGATTGGTTTATCTTCTTCTTCCCCGATGGATTTGTTTTCTCCCAACCGAAGATTAGGGTTTTACCCATCATAGGCGGAGCCACAGCCGGGTTGGGGTTTCGTTGTGGTAGTGATGACTGAGTAGGGATTTTCATATGATCAGTCGAGGAGGAATAAATGGCCGGTTTCTTCCCCTTGCTACCGGCGGCAAATGAGTTCTTAGGAGCCATCAGATCAGAGTTTCGAAGAAAAAAAAGGCAAAGAGATTCAAGAAGAGGAGTAAAAGTGTTTTCTCTCTCTCTGAAAAAGATCTATTTATAAGAGAGATTCAAAACCGACTGTTGGATATCCCTATAATTACGCCGACTGTTGGACATCCCCGCTTTTACGCGGATGGCTGTTGCGTATCCCAAATTTTACGCTGGCAGGTCAAATCTCAACTTTTACGCTTCTGTTCAAAGTGTTTCAAATGTTGGAGATATTTGAAAACTTTGAAGGGGGTCTTGTAGGAGCGTAAAAAGTGTTTCAAAGAAAGAGTCATCCCATTCATAAGTGATCGGTTTTTACACCAAGCAGAGCGGGTAATCTCTTTTACGCCCAAGACCAGGCTAATCAATTTACGCCTAAGCAGGCTGATCGTTTTACGCTTGGGTCTACACCTGTGTTTTTACGCCAAGGACAGAGCAGCCTCTCTTACGCTGGATAAAACTGTCAAATCTCACATTTAATGCAAACTCTGGCATGAAGATATTAATGATGGCATTTACCACAGAATTCAATAGGATTTGTCTTATACAAAGACCATTGTTGTCGTTTATGGAGATCGAGCTACTTTACGCTCATTGAATGGTTTCTATTACGCACGGAGTTTTACATGAGTTCTTACGCTCATAAAATAATGTGTGCGTAAAGTCTATTTGAGCCATTTTACGCTCAAGGTTATTCAATAACTGCTTTACGTAGGAAACCTATGACAGAGCTATTTTACGCTCATCTCACTGTTTTACGCTCAGAGGATGTTGGAGCTGTTTATACGCCCTATTCTTTCTGACCAGTTTGGAACGTGGTTTGCCTACATGGCCTTTATGCCACATATCTCGAAGAACGTGTGTACATGTATCCTATTCTTACTGAAATGATGGGACGCGTGTCAACATATGCAATGGATAATTCTGATCATGGGTGGCAGTTGTTAGCTTAAAGACAAACTTTGATGCTCTTTTACACACAGAAGCCCCAGTCTATAAATAGACTCATTTTTCTCAAACACAGGGGACAGAGAGAGAACAGGAGAGAATACAGAGATCAGGACTTCGAGATTTTGATTCTCCAGAGCATTCTTCTTCAACTTTTTTCCAGAACAGAGTGAAGCAAAGCAGAAAAGCATTCGGCCTCGCCATTAGTGCCCAAGTGCGTCGATACCTTCTGGTGACTTAGTTCTTCCAAGTTGTTCTACTTCAAGCAGTGATCTTCATCATCATCATATGGTCCAAGGAACAAAGTGATCATTTACGAATCAGACTTCCACAGCAATATTTTTCCCAGAATCAAATTTGTACTTCTTGTACTTTTTTTCGTTTTATTTTCAAAATCCAACCCTTTTGTTTGGTAATTTTGTTAAGTGAAACAATGGCGTGCCAGACCAGGAATGACCATTTCTTAGGAATACATGGGTGCCAGAAGGGGCTCAGAATAGAGACAGGAGGTCGGGTGCTGCGAACTACCCTTCTCGCGGAGGCGATATTGAATGTACCATTGGTGCTCTCCGCCCACCAGAACTTGTCATCGTCTGTGCTAATCACTCCAATCTCGAGCTTTCTGCCAATTCCAGTTGTCACCGTTGTTCCACAATTCTTTGATCTTGCCGGTAGCTGGGGCGGCCGAAAGTCGAGGAATAAGGTCGTCTTCCATCCATCTTTTTAGGAATAGAGCTGATTCTTCTACACCCAGCCGAAGGCGAATCTTTGTTTCTGCTAGAGTCCGACCATGCAGAATGCAACGCCAGGCCGCGGATGCTCTGCTGTTGCTGATAGCGGCAGCCGGGTGAATGTGTTTAAAGTATCTGGCCTTCATGAATCGAGCCAAGAGGTTGCGGCCGACACGAAGCTTCCACCACAGTTTTATGGAAAAAATGTCAACGATATGATGCAATTGTGGGAAGCCCAAACCACAATCGTTGGTAGGCTTGGCCATAGAGTCCCAGCTGTCCCAGTGGTGTTTGTCTTTAGCGTCACTGTGGCCCCAGAAGAAGTTGACGAAAAGATTTTCGATGGACTTGAGAACCTTCTTCGGGGGGAGCAGGCCGCGAGGGTGTATATGGGGATGGAAGAGAGCACATGGTTAATCAGAATAATTTTGCCGCCTGGCGATAGAGTAGCGTTATGCCAACCTTCTATTTTTTTCTGATTTTACCGATGAGCCCTTCGAAGATGGTCGCAACAGATCTACCGTATACCAACGGGCATCTAAGGTAGGAAAAAGGGGGGTAGGCGACAACGAAGGAGGTGATCTTGGCTAATGTAGCGATATGCTCTCTATTGGCTTTGTGGTGGACATAAATGACACTTTTCCTGGGGTTGACTCTTTGGCCTGTGCAACGAGCGTATCTTCGAAGAACGTTCTGAATGGCTTCCACGGACCCTGCTTCTCCGGAAGAGAAGAAAAGAATGTCGTCGTCCTAAGCTTGCTGAGTATTGATCGGACATCCGCTAACGGTATGAAAGTGATTTTAGTTTGGGGTCCTAGGCAGTTTGTTAATATTTCTGCTGAGGGCTTTTGCTGCAATGATGAAAATGGTAGACGAAAGAGGGTCGCCTTGCCTAACTCCCCGAGTGGAATGGAAGAAGCCGTCCGTTTGCCCGTTAATCATCGTGGAGAACCACGAGTTGTTGATCGATCGCCAGATAATACTATTCTAAATTTCTGAGAAGCCGAACGCTCTGCATACCCCGATTATGAACTGCCAATCTAGCCTGTCATAAGCCTTTTCCATGTCCAATTGGATGGCAATTTCCCCTCCTCTAGACGGTAATTTCATACACGTAATCATTTCTTGAGCCAGCATAATGTTGTCTTAGATTTTTCTGCCCCGAACAAAGTCACTCTGCTATTCAGATATTATTTTGGAAAGAATGTCGGCCATGCGCGTGGTGATAATCTTGGAGATGATTTTGTTGGTGAAGGTGCATAAACTGATTGGTCTAAAGTCACGGAAAGTCTCTGGATTGTCCTGCTTGGGGATAAGGACAAGATTAGCACAAAAAATAGATCTCAGGTACCTGGCTCCTTGGAAGAAGGCTGTCGCGGCTTTATAAATATCCGTCTTGATGATGTCCCAACATGTGCGAAAGAACACGCCGTTGAAACCGTCCGGTCCAGGGGCGTTGTGGACATCTAGCGCACAGGATGCGTCTTTTACTTCCTGTTCTGAGGGGAGGATCTCCAGGCGGATGTTGTCCATGTCGTTGATGAGTTGAGGGATTTTCGAAAGGAACTCAGTGTCTCGGGTGACTATTTCTTTAGAGAACAGCTATGAAAAGAAATGAGCTGCTGCTTGTTGGATGCCCTGTTGGTCCTTGAAGATGTTTTCGTTGTCGTCGGTAATCTGATGGATGTTGAGCCTCTGTCTGCGACCCTTGACGCAAGCATGAAAGTAGCTGGTATTTTTATCCCCTTTGCTGTCCCATTTGAGCCTGGCTTTCTGCTTCCAGAAATCGGTTTCAACTGTTAAACGAAATTTGAGAATGGCTTTGGCAAGTTACAGGGCTATTCTCGTGGCTCGTAAATTTTCTGTCAAATATAGAGCCTTGACTCGACTGACATCGTCTTCGGCGGTACGAACGGCTTGGAATATATCTCCAAAAGCCTGCTTGCTCTAAGTGGTGAGAGCTTTCTTGGTAGCCTTGAGTTTGTTGGCCACACGAATGAGGGGATCGGGGGAGTCAGTCCTGGACCAAGCATCTTCCACGATCCCTAAGAATTGGGGGTGGTGGCACCAAAATTCCAGGAAAGTGAATTTTTTCTTGATATGGTTTAAGTTACGATTAATTTCGATGAGGAGGGGGCATGATCGAATTCGGTGGTGTTAAGGTGCACGAGGTTGGATGTGATGCACATGTCTTTCCATTGAGTGTTGAAAGGGCTCGGTCCAGTCGAGACTATTGCCTGCGATCGCCTTCCTGCATGTTACACCAGGTGAAAGCGCTGCCGGTGAACTGGAGATGAGACAGGTGTGCGTTGAAGATAAAGTTATTGAAATCTAACATGGCCGTCGGGGGTAGAGTTCTGCCTTCCGTCCTCTCATCTCTACAAGTGACTGTATTAAAATCTCCAACACACAGCCAGGAAGGGAAGGAGGTACCGAATATCGTGTCGAGGTAGTCCTCCCAGAGCTGTTTGCGGTCAATAATGTCACAGCTACCGTGGACAACAGAGAGAAGAGCGCACTTCGGAAGTGTGGGGTGCTTTAACCAACAAGATGGAGCTTGCGTGGTGTCTTGCACAATATGGATATCAACTTCAGAGGTGTAAAGGATTAATATGTCATGCCTGCTAACGACGGCGGAGTGAAATCCTAGCTGCAGCTGAATCGATTTGAGTCTGTTAGGGAGAATTTTGGGTTCTAAGATAATAAGGATGTCAATTTTGTGAATTTTCTTGTGGTTACATAATCTCCTCAAGGTTGGTTTATTGGCTAGGCCTCTAACATTCTAGGAAAGGGTGTTAGGCATTTGACTTGTTTGGTTGTTGGTGTTTGACGAGTTTCACGGCTGACCTGGTGGTCATCGCCATGGACTTGTTGGCTCCTTTAGTACTCCGTCTTTTGTTGGCTGCTAGTTTGTCAGGGTTTTGCTTCTGGGGAGTGCCCGAGGGTGCTTCTTCTGTATTGTGGATCTCTGATTCTTTGTCTGGACTCGTCGGTGATACTAAGTTGGTTAATGGGGTGAAAGCTCCTGCGTCTATGGCTTGCTGACAATGAATGACCTGCTCGGGTCCGATGATGGCCAGATCTTAAGCCTGAATGTGTCTCTGTGATTGACTCTCCCAAAGTTTGGTGCCCTCCGTGGAGCTGCATGCAATGGGTTTGTTGTGGTTTGACCTCCCTTATTTTCTCTGATCTCTGTTGTCGGGAGTGTTGTTACCTTGTAGGTTAGCCTGACTGGTGATGTCGGGGTTGAGAAGTTGCTTTCCTTGTTGGTGATAGCTGTACTAGTGTGTGCTACTTCTGGCTGGGTTTCTTTGTTCGCCAGAACATCGAACCTGTTATAGGTGTTGACGTGGGTGCTTTTAGAGGTGGTAGGCAAACTTTCCTGCCCGTCGATATTGCTGGAAGTCTGGGTCGATGTTGGGCTAGCATCGAATCTGATATGCGAGTTGAGGGGAGGTAAAAGGGGGGAGCTTTGATACTGAGTCCTTTTAGATTTGTGCTCCTTTGGTGTCGGCTTGTGGTTCAACTCTGGGTATATTTTGTAGCAGTGCTTGATAAGATGCCCTCTTTTTTTACAGTGATTGCAGTATATGACGTTGTTATCATAAAGGATTAGCTGTGAGTGTGTCTTATTCTCTAGCTCGATGTTGATGGATTTAGGGAGTTCTTTGGAGACGTCTAGCTCCATACAGACTTTAGCATAATTAGCTCTGGTCAGATTTCTTGATTCTTCTGCCATTGCAATGAAGGTGCCGAAGAAGTTGACAATCCTTTTCATAGCTGCTGGTATGAAACATATCAGTGCTGGATTGGGGAGGGTGACCCATGCGGACACAATGGATGAATCCTCAATGGGGTTAAGATTCTGGGACCATTTGACCACTGTCATGATTTTTGAGTCTATTTTGTTAAGTCCCCGGGACTGGACAATCTTTTAATCTATGGCTGATGATAAGTGGAGAAGAATGTTTTTGGGGTCCAGGGGAGCCACGCGATACTTTGCTGTTAGGCTCCATTTGGCTACTTCTTCCTGAACTCGGGCCAGCTTGGGACATCCTGAGGAGAATCTCAATACAAACGTAGAGGAGAATCTCTCATAAAGTGTCTCCAGGTCCGCACAGGAGAACGGAATCGATAGCGATTGGCCTTCCGCTGGAGTGGGGTAGTCGATCTCGGAAAAGGGAGACATCTTGGAGGATTGGTTGTTTCTGGGCCAATCGGTCAGGTCTGACTATGTCTGCGAACGTGGAGGAGCCTGCCTGAGAACCCAGAGTCGAGGAGGGTGCCCCTCGCCCGGGGAAAGCCCTAGGGCCTGAGGGGGAAGCTGCTTCGCTGGGGGAGGCCAGCTAAGGGGGGCTGCAAGATGATGGGGGACCTGAGGGGCCAGATGGGGTGGGCACATAGGAGAGCATGTAGAGGGTGCATAAGGAGCTATGGTGGAGGGCACATAGGAAGCAGAGGAGAGCGTGGTTGCATAAGGGGTATGTAGTATCCCATTCCGCTCAGTCAATCGGAGGAATTGGAACGCCGACGGCGTTTCGAACTTAGGCTTTCAATGGCTGCTCGAAGACTCGCTCGGTCGAGGCGACTCCTCTCTCATGTGGGATAGTTTCGATGAACTTGCCTCATCTTAGCCTTCACATAATAACTCGCATGTTTTTAACTTGCACAAGTTAGGCTTGATAATAAAAGAGATGCATCCACATAGCTAATAGAATATTACCGACGGGTCGAAATGTGTTAGAAAATAGAAAAAGGTCCCACGGTCTGCTTAGAAGTCGGCTCAGCGTGCTTTGAAAATGACACTCGGTCCTTCGTGCCATAGCATGGAAGAAGGAAGTTGGCCTAAGTTGCTAAGTTGCCACAATGCTCGAATTAGACTAAGTCATTGGCATTGCCCACGTGAATGCTTGATAAAGCATGTACGGTCCCATCGTCCAAGGCTTGGCATAGCCTTCCCACATCTTGTGGGTTAAGTAGTATTGCACGACTTGTGGCTTAAGTCCAGGCACCCTAGAACTTGGTTGTTCAAGTCGAACGCTTGCACGACACGTTCTCTCGATGTGAAGCTTGGCGTAGCCTTTGCTCGTCAAGTCGTTGTCCGAATAAGTTAGACGAGAGTTATGCTGGGCTATCGAAGTCATAGCAAGCACTGTCCCTATTTTCTGCGGTTGCCAAGTCACGTAGTCCTATGAGAACAAGGCTCATCATATAAAGTATATTGCTTGAGCGATGCTAGAGAACATGGTCTGTCTAAGGCACGAGCCACGGTGGGTTTAGTGAAAAGTATGCCACGGACAAAGGAAGTCCACGTGACTGGTTGTCGCCGAGATCGGTCCCGCTACTTGGGAGTCTCAATAAGTCTCACACACGAGATTCGTCCCGCTACTTGGGAGTCTCGCTATGTCTCGATAAGTCTCACACACGAGATCGGCCCCGCTACTTGGGAGTCTCGCTATGTCTCGATAAGTCTCGTTCATGAGATCGGTCCCGCTACTTGGGAGTCTCGATAATTCTCGATAAGAAAGTTCATGAGATCGGTCCCGCTACTTAGGAGTCTCGATAAGGAATCACGCGAGATCGATTCCGCTACTTGGGAGTCTCGATAGAAAGATAAAAAACATGGTCGTTAATAAAGAAGGACTCGGTAGATCGAGTTGAGTCTTGCATGGTCATTGGACAACTTACGTGCAAGGGCAAAATTCATCGAGCGATCCCGGGGCACCGGGTTTAATATCGGCCTAGGAGGAATTGCAGATATTGTACGACGTTCATCGACGGTACGACTCGATTGAAGTGAACCGTTACAATATAGGCTACGGGTTATTCGGTGGGATCTTGTACCTCGTCACGCGAATGGTCACCGTATGTAAAAGATCCAGGATAGCTTGACATTGGTAGTGACCACTCATATAGATGTGTCGGCAAGAGCAGCTATCCGCATGTATGCCTTTAGATTGCATCGAGTACTAGCAAGTTATGAGGTAGGTTATCAAGTTACGCTTATAGCAAGCGCTAACCTTGAGTCGGCACGAGTTAGGTGTGTACGGTTGCAGCACCATTCTGGAGCCTAAGATTTGGCGATAGCAAGGACACGTGCTTCGGCATGAATTATATCGAGTTAAGTCAGGGAGGGCCGTAAGGCGAGTTGGTTAAGTCTGGGGACCCTTGGCAGTCACGGTCTCGATTTTAAGGCACAATCAAGTCCATTGCCACGACCAGTATGAGTCATCCCCCTAGACGTCTTTGGCACGAGAATGATCTAGAGGCACATAGAACAAGTGAATGTCTTGGCACGGCCGAGTTGTATAAGTTTATACTCGACGAGGCACTGCCTCTAATATATTGAAGTCACGAATAGAGTATGGCATGACCCTGTTATTGCGTCGCCAAGTATAGGCCAAGGCGTTGTTGTCTTAAAATTGATCCTAAGGAAAGACTAGAAAGACAATAAAAAGGGATTAAGCTGCACAAAGTAAATGAACGTGTCGATTTTGTATGGGTGGGCGAGGAGCTCACTCCACCAGTACAGTTGAGTACTAACACCCACACAGTTTTTATGTACAGGCACAGGTAGAAGCTCGTGGCACAGAGCTCGCTTGGATGCGTCGAGGCACGGAGTTCCTTGGCGATTCGAAGCGTGCAGTCGTGTGGAGTCAAGACTTATACGGGACATAATGTATATACATTGCCTTCCGAAGCAGCCGCTGGCTCAAGCATTGTCTCGAGAGAGAGCAGAGTGACTTGTAAAAATGAGAGAAAAGTGAGCTTGAGAGACTTGTAATCATGGCCTTGCACCATATTATAATCTTATTGTTCAATATCAATAAAGAGCACTTTTGAATAACTTGCGTTTGCTTCTAAACTTTTGCTGCATGTTCAATGTTTTTGCTTGGAACTTCTATGCGACGACCCCGTTGCAGTCGCTGTAATCGGCCATTATAAAAATGCCTTGTACGAGCGCAATCTAGGCTCGTGCGATATCACGCCTTAGCGAGGACGATCGCTTCTATGGGAGTGAAGCGTGACATAATGGTATCAGAGCATGACTTTACGTCCTTGGACTTCAAGTTGAATCTCTCAGTTTTGAAAGCTCGTCATTGATAAAGAAGTGTGCGCTCTCTCTCAAATTTCCCACGGCATGTCCATACAATAAGTCTAAATATTGTCAAAAGCTCGTACAAGTGTTCACTCGAACGCATCGGTAGGCGATGACCTTTGTACCGAGCGGTGTCAAACTTGAGTTGATAGAAAACACATGCTAAAGTTAGCAAGTCGCATGCGTGCCTAATTAGTCCTGCGTCGACATTAGCCAATGAGCGTGCAAAAAATCAAAGTATAGTCTGTACGGGATGGCTACGCACACGGCCTTTTGGCTAAGTTGTGTAGCGTGTCGCGCACCTAGACTTTATGGTACAAACGTATTACGAGGGATATTAAGTATCGTTCGGTCGGGAACGGAGACATACTTAGAGGGTATATCGATAGAAATGCTATCGGACTAACGCTTAGTCGCACACGGAAGTTTGCTTAAAATTTGAGGAATAGTGCGAATGACTTAGTACGTCGAGACGATGTGAGCGATTACGCTAGAGATTCGTCGAACGAATCTGAAAGATGTATTAGCGAATAATGCGAACATGATAGTGGACTAAATCGATTGGCTCAAATCCTGAGTTGTGTATGGTTCGTCTTGGAAATCATTCGAGCAAAATTGAGGATTAGAAACAACAACGAGAAGGTTGACGAGGCAATGCGATCACGCAAAGCCTTAAAATGCGTCACGCTTAGTTGGTCGTGACTTCGAATGTCCCGAACGAGATATCGTTCGGTCAACTTGTGAATGGACAACAAGAGTTAGGAAACGATTCGCAACGATGAATAAAAGTGAATGATTGTGTTGTGAGGAGTATGTGTTGTGTGTGGATGTTAGAGAGTGTGAAGAGAGAAGGAGAAGGATGTATGTATGTATGTAAGTATGTATATATTAGTGTGTGTATATGGGTGTTTATATATATTTTTGTTTGTGTGTGTTAGAAGTTTTGAGTATGTTGTGGATAGATAGATAGATAGATAGATAGATAGATAGATAGATAGATAGATAGATAGATAGATAGATAGATAGATATGTGTGTGTGTGTGTGTGTATATATATATATATATTATATGTATATATATATATATGTGTGTGTGTGTGTGTGTGTGTGTGTGTGTGTGTGTGTGTGTGTGTGTGTGTGTGTATGTGTGTCAATAGGAGAGGTTAGATGAGAGGTTTTATGAGAGTTAAATAGGATGTTTGTTAGTTGAGTGTTAGTATCCTATATGTTAGGATATTGGTAGGTGGGTTGTTAGAAGTTAAGGTAATGTTAGAAGGATATGTTAGAGGTTAGTTTAGAGTTAGATAGTGGTAGGTAATGATTAGACAGGTTAGTGTCTTGGTATCTTATGATACCAAGAGTGGTATCTCAAGGTAAATATGATTTACCTTGGTATGGACAAGGAATGTGAATTACCTTGGTAATGGGTAAGGTAAGGTATTTGTGATACCTTCAAGATAAGGTATTGAGATACAAAGTTAAAGTATCAAGATACAAGGGTATGGTATTGGGATACCATGGTATAGATAGAGGGTTACCTAAATACTAAGGTAGAGGTAAGTTATAGGTTTACCTTATAGGTAAGGGTTTACCTAGGCTAATGTATTTACACCTAAACCAAGGTATTGGTATTGGGATACCAATATGACCAAAATATATGGTATCTTGGTAGGTAAATACTAGAAATAGGATACCTAGGCTAGAGTTAATTCCGTTTGACTATAGTTGACTGTTTTGACTCAAAGTCAACTAAAAGTCAATATTGGACCTAGAACTTGACCAGAGTTGACCAGTTAACCAAAAGTCAACTGTGAGTCAACCATTAGCCTAATTTGACCTACTTTACTTTGTGTGACCTAGTTTGACTTAATGTGACCTAGTGTAACCTAGTTTGACTTAGTATGACCTAGTTTGACTTAGTTTGACTGAGCTTGACCAAGATTTGTATATCATACACTAGAAAGCATGCCAAACACTATTAAACCCTAATTAACTCTTATATATCTCATATTTAAGTCTGTGACTATCCTCTGAGTCTCGATTCCTATTAACTGCTCAGGACCGCAGGCAAGTACATTCTCTGATAGTTTTCATTGTCATGATATCTGCTATATCCGATTCAGTTTTGGTATTTTACTTGATTCTCGACACGATGGTACACAGACTAGTATACGTCGGATCCTGTCATGAGATATCTTTCCTGGGTTACCATGGTATATTGGTACATTGTTGGATATTATTTTTCTTGTACTTGTATAGACGTCGATTCCTAAGGGATTGATTTGCTTCCCTTTTAGAGAATCTCGTATCATGACATGACATGTCCGAATCCACTATACTACTCGGGGATGGAGAGTTATTAGAGGTTATGTGATCATACCCCACTGGTTACTACTTGTATCATAACTTTTCCGTCGCCTCACGTAGGGTAAAGCCTGACCTGATACTACTTGCACCATAGTTTTCTATTTTGGCCGGCCTGATCTCCAGGTTTACCTGTGCTTGTTCTTGCACCATAGCCGGTCAAATGAAAGAGCCTGATCTTAACCCAAGCCGATCACATAATGCTCTAATATCTCAAGGTACTGTTTATATTTATATTATACATCAGATATTACTATACTGTTCTACATTCCAGTATTTCGTATCCTGACATGATATCCAGTTTTACATATACTACTTTATTTCCAGTCTTGATATTTCATCTTGTATTTCATTATAATTGTCTCTTATAAAATTTGTCAATTCATATAGAACTGCTATTAGTTTATGTACTCGTTCTCATCCTGACTGGATACGTTGATAATATTTTAGGAGTTGTTATGCCCTCATTATTGGACTACAAGATGTTGCTAGCTGAGGCTGATCTCGATATTCTTTCACTGTGAGTTGTCTCCCAGGAGTGCTAGGCCTGGTAGTTATTTTAGTTTGCTATTGTTTTTCTTTCGTTTCATTCTTGTCTCATATGATCCTTTGTAGATTCTAGTTGTTCTAGTTATATTGTTATTATTTCTTGTCTTACCATTCTTAGCTTTTGTGATGTGATATGAGTACCTTTATAGTTATGGATCTTTTAGATGTTGTAGTTAGTATCGGGTACTTGACAACGCTCTACCGTTGACAATGCGACATAGGTTAGGCGTGGCCCACGTATTCATATCCGTATATCTGGGTACGGGTCGTGAAACTTTTTATGGTGGCCCATGCAGGTGAGTCTTTGCTATTAATGCGAAGTCTTGGTAGTACTTGAGCTTATCTGTACTACTGCAAGCCTGTCCTAGGATTAAGATTAAGTCATGGAATATTTTAAGATTTTGGTACTCGGTCACATATTAGGAACTCTTGATAAATTCCAGGGATGACCCCTGGGAGTCTTATTTTAAAAGTTTTTCAAATCTATTCCCACTTGCTTCTATTCATTCTGATTTTGAAATATATGTCCGTTATCGAACCCTATCCTTGTATTAGTATGTGTTCATGGACCCCAGAGGGAACTAGAATGTAGAAGTTGAACTTATATGTCATCTAGGTTGAGAAAAGAATATGATTAGTCAATCTTATATGAAGGTTAAGATTTATTTTAGATTATATTCCAAGAATCTGACCTAGATAGTACCTTTGGGACATCCCCTGAGAACCTCCCTCTAAACCTACCTTGGAATCTGTTTTTGCTTGTTTCCATTTATTTGTCCTTGATTTGTTGATGAAAATTTTGAATCTTGACGTTCGTTGTTGACTTTGATTTTTTTTTCTAGATAAGTTTTTATGAATTGAGTTAAGATATATTCTGATAACATATTTGATGAGTACGATAAGAAGGGTAAATGTCTACTTTATTTATGGAGTTTAGTATTTATCGCAGCCATACAAGCTAGCATGACGAGGTCATGGAGCCTGATTTTGGGTATACTATCCTACTTATGGAATTTAGATTTTTTGCAACTATATCGATTGGCGTGGTAAGGAATCTAGATAACATGATTACAGGGTGTATACCTTAGTTATAGACTCTACCATTTATTGCAGCTATGCTTACTGGCGTGGCAAAAATTCTAGCAATATGATTTCGGATAGACGTGTATGGTTATCGTATCATATCTTAAATTGATTCACTTCTTTGACCAAATGAGGAAAAATAACTCCTACCATTATTTTTTGATTTATTATTCCTTTTTTTCTCTCATCGCATGATGATTTTTTCATCTTACCATTATTCCTTTGTCTAATTAATCATGTCCTACTTACATCGATCAACTATTTTGTGTCTACACATTTATCATCTACACTTTAAAAATTTTGAAATTCTCACATTTCTTTACCTTGGGAAAAGTTTAGGAAGTATTGTAAATAATCTGGCTCGGAAGACGAATTTGTTATCAAGTGGTATCTTGGTAGGAATATGAGATGTTGGACCTTAGTATAGAAGTTTTAGAGGAAGGTATGACTGATATTGGAAATGAAACCAAGAGGTCGATATAATCAATTTAGAAATAATTTACTAGAGAATTAGAAGGATGAATTACTTGGAAAGAACGTAGGAGGATTTCAAATGAGAAGGACAATAGGATGTACATTAATGGTTAGAACATTTATATTTCGTGGATATAGTTTAGAAACTGACGAGGATATCCGAGATCGAAATATTTTTTTGAATTCGGATAATTTTAGGTTATTGATTCTCGAGATATTTCACCTTAAGGTTATGATGCAAAATTTAGAATTTAATAATGGGGAAGAGATTTTAACTATATGCGATGATAATACAAAATTGGACAAGACAGGTAAGAGGATATAGAACACAAAGATTTGGAGTAAAAAAGGAAGATTTTATGGTAATATAAAAAAAATTAGATGAATAATGTTTGCAAGTGTACGTTGAAGAAAATATGAGGGTTGTTTTTATAATGGAGAATAAGTTTTGTAAGGCCTAGTGGTATTAGATTTGAATAACACAAGGAGTGTGATTTGAACAAGTTTAATGATTTCATAAACTTGATTTAGGGGTTTCGGATCCGATTTAGGACAAGATGGAAGAATTTGGATTTAAAGATGACTAAGTGGATAGTGTTGAGATCTATGTTTTAGAATTTAGGAATTAGACCTACAGTAATCATGACAATGTCCAATCTTCATGACAGAAGTGTAAATATTGGTAGTAGTCATATAAGGGTTGATTTTTCATATTTAGACTTGTGAGTTAAAGGTATGATTGACAAATGATGATTAGATAAACCTGAGGGTATCAGAGAGAGATGATTAACTTGGCTTCCCTATAAAATCTTGTCTTTTGATTTCCCTATCAAAAGGAAATTTGACTTTTTCCATATCCTAGAATCATCCTTTGAGTTTTCTATATCGTTGAATCCCAACTCCCTTGATTGCGACCAATCGACTTTGATCATATCTCTGATCATATCCATATCCTGGATCGTACTCAATAGGATTAAATTCAATTGTGACCTAGATTTCCATCATTGGATGCTCGTGTCCAGACTTCGATGACCTTGTTCTTCATCTTGCCCAAATCCTGTTTTGATGATCAACTTAGATCGTATCGAGACTTAAATTTTAATCGTGATTGGATTTCAATGCTATACAACTCGTGCTTTAACTTTTGATTTAATTTTTACTAATGACTAAGTTCTGTTCCAATCACGGTTAAGCTTCATACTATCCTTGATCATACCAAAATTCTATATTTGGTCATGCCTATGTTGCTATCATACTCTTCATCATATCTAATATTGTTAACCAAGATTAGACTGACTGTATCTATAATCGTATTAAAATTCAATTTTGGTCATGTTTGCATTTTAAACACTCATGCTTAAACTCTTTTCGACCTTGATTCGATATTCTGATTATATTTGAATTTACTTTTGATTAGTCATGCCCAGATGACCTGGCATGACCAAGACGACTTTGAATTCCTTGATCGTGATTTTAACGATCATAACTATACATATTACCTTGCCTCTAAATCGTGTCTAAAAATTTTAACTTTCGATCACGACTAACTAGTGTGACTACAAAATTAGTCGTGTTAGAATTAAAAATTGATCATGTCTGAATAAATTTCTACCGTACCTAAATGACATGGATTTCTTCCTAAATCGTGCTTATAAGACCTTGATTTCGAAATCATGATTTTATCATCATTCACAACTAAAATTGGATCTTGATCGTGCTTATGCGACCTAGAGTCTGATTTCCTTTCAAATCTAACTATCGATTGTGCTGTACTCAAATTTTCCTCTCCATTTGCTTCTCTTAGACCTGATTAAGATCATGACTATCCGACTTTGATTTTCATG
>JANAVB010005000.1:297500-302500 GCA_029216955.1 Iris pallida | reverse complement strand
GGCGTAGGTTAGGCGTAGCCCACGTATTCCTACCCGTATATTTGGGTACGGGTCGTGACACTTTTTTTGGTGGCCCATGCAGGTCAGTCTTTGCTATTAATGCGAAGTCGTGGTAGTACTTGAGCTTATCTGTACTACTGCAAGCCTGTCCTAGGATTAAGATTAAGTCATGGAATATTTTAGGATTTTGGTACTCGATCACATATTAGGAACTCTTGATAGATTCCAGGGATGACCCCTGGGAGTCTTATTTTAAAAGTTTTTTGAATCTATTCCCACTTGCTTCCATTCATCCTGATTTTAAAATATATATCAGTTATCGAACCCTATCCTTGCATTGGAATGTGTTCATGAACCCCAGAGGGAACTAGAATGTAGAAGTTGAACTTATATGTCATCTAGTTTGAGAAGAAAATATGATTAGTCAATCTTATATGAAGGTCAAGTTTTGTTTTAGATTATATTCCAGAAATCTGACCTAGATGACCTAAATAGTACCTTTGGGACATCCCCTGAGAACTTCCTCTAAACCCTACCTCGGAATCTGTTTTCGCTTGTTTCCATTTATTTGTCCTTGATTTGTTGATGAAAATTTTGAATCTTGACGTTCGTTGTTGACTTTGATTTTTTTTCTAGATAAGTTTTTATGAATTGAGTTAAGATATATTCTGAAAACATATTTGATGAGTACGATAAGAAGGGTAAATGTCTACTTTATTTATGGAGTTTAGAATTTATCGCAGCCATACAAGCTAGCATGACGAGCTCATGGAGCCAGATTTTGGGTATACTATCCTAGTTATGGAATTTAAATTTTCTTGCAACCATATCGATTGGCGTGGTACGAAATCTAGATAACATAATTATAGGGTGTATATCTTAGTTATGGACTCTATCGTTTATTGCAGCTATGCTTACTGGCATGGCAAAAATTTTGGCAATATGATTTCGGATAGATGTGTATAGTTATCAGATCATATCTTAAATTGATTCACTTCTTTGACCAAATGAGGAAGAATAATTCCTACCATTATTTCTCGATTTATTATTCCTTTTTTTCTCTCATCGTATTACGATTTTTTCATCTTACCATTATTCCCTTGTCTAATTAATCACGTCCTACTTACATCGATCAACTATTTTGTGTCTACATCTATCATTTACACTTTAAAAATTTTGAAATTCTCACATTTCTTTACCTTGGGAAAAGTTTAGGAAGTATCATAAATAATCTGGCTCGGAAGACGAATTTGTTATTAAGTGGTATCTTGGTAGGAATATGAGATGTTGGACCTTACTATAGAAGTTTTAGAGGAAGGTATGACTGAGATTGAAAATGAAACCAAGAGGTCAATATAATCAGTTTAGAAATAATTTACTAGAGAATTAGAAGGATGAATCACTTGGAAAGAACGTAGTAGGATTTCAAATGAGAAGGACAGTAGGATGTACATTAATGGTTAGAACATTTATATTTCGTGGATATAGTTTAGAAACTGACGAGGATATCCGAGATCGAAATATTTTTTTGAATTCGAATAATTTTAGGTTATTGATTCTCGAGATATTTTACCTTAAGGTTATGATACAAAATTTAGAATTTAATAATGGGGAAGAGATTTTAACTATATGCGATGATGATACGAAATTGGACAAGACAGGTAAGAGGATATAGAACACAAAGATTTAGAGTAAAAAAAGAAAGATTTTGTGGTAATATAAAAAAAAATTAGATGAATAATATTTGCAAGTGTACGTTGAAGAAAATATGAGGGTTGATTTTATAATGGAGAATACGTTTTGTAAGGCCTAGTGGTATTAGATTTGAATAACACAAGGAACATGATTTGAACAAGTTCAATGATTTCATAAACTTGATTTAGGGGTTTCGGATCCAATTTAGGACAAGGTGGAAGAATTTGGATTTAAAGATGACTAAGTGGATAGTGTTGAGATCTATGTTTTGGAATTTAGGAATTAGACCTACGATAATCATGACAATGTCCAATCTTCATGACAGAAGTATAATTGTTGGTAGTAGTCATATAAGGGTTGGTTTTCATATTTGGACTTGTGAGTTAAAGGTATGATTGACAAATGACGATTAGATAAACTTGAGGGTATCAGAGAGAGATGATTAACTTGGCTTCCCTACGAAATCTTGCCTTTTGATTTTCCTATCAAAAGGAAATTTGACTTTTTCCATATCCAAGAATCATCCTTTGAGTTTTTAATATCGTTTAATCCCAACTCCCTTGATTGCGACTAATCGACTTTGGTCATATCTTTGATTATATCCATATCCTGGATCGTACTCAACTGGATTAAATTCAATTGTGACCTAGATTTCCATCATTTGATGCTCGTGCCCAGACTTCGATGACCTTGTTCTTCATCTTTCCCAAATCCTATTTTGATGATCAACTTAGATCGTATCGAGACTTAAATTTTAATCGTGATTGGATTTCAATGCTATACCACTCGTGCTTTAACTTCTGATTTAATTTTTACTAATGACTAAATTCTGTTCCAATCACGGTTAAGCTTCATACTATCCTTGATAGTACCGAAATTCTATGTTTGGTCATGCCTATGCTGCTATCATACTCTTCATCATATCTAATACTGTTAACCAAGATTAGACTGACTGTATCTATGATCGTATTGAAATTCAATTTTGGTCATGTTTGGATTTTAAACACTCGTGCCTAAACTCTTTTCGACCTTGATTCGATATTCTGATTATATTTGAATTTCTTTGTGATTAGTCATGCCCAGATGACCTGGCATGACCAAGACGACTTTGAATCCCTTGATCGTGATTTTAATGATCATAACTATACATATTACCTTGCCTCTAAATCGTATCTAAAAATTTTGACTTTCGATCACTACTAACTAGTGTGACTATAAAATTAGTCGTGTTAGAATTGAAAACTGATCATGTCTGAATAAATTTCTACCGTGCCTAAATGACATGGATTTTTTCCTAAATCGTGCTTATAAGACCTTGATTTCGAAATCATGATTTTATCATCATTCACAACTAAAATTGGATCTTGATCGTGCTTATGCGACCTAGAGTCTGATTTTCTATCAAATCTAACTATCGATTGTGCTGTACTTAAATTTTCCTCTCCATTTGCTTCTCTTAGACCAGATTAAGATCATGACTATCCGACTTTGATCTTCATGATCATGATAATCTTAACCCTCAGATCGTGCTAAAAACCTTGATCTTTAAATACGACTGTGTCGGAATAGATTTTTCTATCGTACCTAAATTTTGATTCTCTAGTCATTCGTGCTCAGGTTTCATTCCTGGTCGTGACTAGATTTTGATTTTCATCGCTTTATTCTAAATCGTGCCTAAGTGCTTAATCATTCTATAAAATTTTGAACGCGTCTGAGTCATGATTTCATTCATGACCAGATGGTTAATCCTTGATTAATGTTCGTGCTAAACATTTGATTATTCCTAACAATGTCTAATCACATCATTTTTATCTTGATCGAGCCTATCTATAACCCTAAATCTAATTTCATCGAGCTGGATCCAATTAATTGATGTTTTGGCATGATTCTGACTTGATTGTAACCAAACGATTCTTAATTTTTCTAGTCGCGACTTCGTGCTGAATAACATGGAATTATTTCTAAGTGTACCTACAAACTGTGACCTTAAATCTCAAATCATGCCAAACCCTGTTTTGGTCATGGTTAGCTTTTTATCTTAAATCTCAAATCATGCCAAACCCTGTTTTCGAGGAAAAAAATTTTATAAGATGGGTAGGATGTAAGCCCCCTTTATTTGGGGTTTATTTTTTTTAATTTTCTAAATCAACTATTTTCAATAAATATTGTTATTTGATTATTATTTTTATTTAATGTTCTTTTTCGTGACTTTGACTTGTGGAGCGTCAGAGATGCTAATCTCTGGAAACTCTCTTCATGAGTCTGTAGTAGACAAGATTATCTTCATTTTGATATACCATGTGTCACCACCAGTTTTCAAAATTGAGAAAAATTTTGTCATTTTCAATATTCTAATATTTTTTTGATTATTTATTTATTAATATTGCGTTTCGGGGTTTTATTTGATCGGGTTTGAGTTTTGTCTCATTTCGACTTCTGTTAGTGACCCGGGTCAGTTTTGGACCCAACTGGACCCGACCAACTTGTCATGACCAAACCTAGATATTTATATTTGACTAATTCTATTTGGTTTTAGTGGGATTAGTGATTAGGATTAGATTTAGAACTTGGAATTAGGAGTTTCCAATTTACCATTTTGACCCCAACTCAAAATCATTATATTCGTTGACTTGGAGGACATTTTGGTATTTCCAAATGCCCCCAAACCCTCCAATTGGTGGCCGGCCAGATTTCACCCACCCCACCCCCTCATTTTTCTCATTTGCAAGAAACTCTCTCTCTCTCTCTCTCTCTCCACTTCAATCATTCCACAAAAATCATTTTTTTCTTTGCATTTTAAGCTCAAAAGGTAATTAAATCTCTTCTAATTCTTCCCCATACTCTAGATCTCTCTCTAATCTTGGTACTAACCCTTGTTTATCTCTCATTTGTGGTTTTGATCTAGGAAGATCTAGCTTGGTGGTGGTGGAAGCATAGATTTTGTGCTTTGACCTAAAAAGAAGTAATTTTGGGACTTTTCTTTGGGATTCCAACTCCCAAGAGGTAAACCCTCACTCTAACCTTTGTAATTACTTCTAATTAGTATCATTTGCATATTAGAGGATGTACGAGGTGTAGGATAACCCATTAGAAGAGGTTTGGAATCCATTGGACTCAATTTAGGATTTTGGCCTAGGTTTAGTGCCAAATTTGAAGAAAATCCTAAATTGACATATTTGGGTGTTACTCCTAGCCTAATTATACCTAATTAGGTTAATTTGGGTGATATGAGGCTAGGTACGCATCCATATTTGGATACGTGGGGTCGTTTCGCGAGAAATCATGAAAATAGGCTTTTTTAGGGT
>JANAVB010005000.1:0-295000 GCA_029216955.1 Iris pallida | reverse complement strand
TCGGCACTACGGGGACGACGTTCGTCGGCAGGTCGAGGTAAGGATGGTGGGGGTGGTTGTTGGTTTCTGTTATTATTGTTGTTGCGTGGTGATAGGATTTGGCAATTCTCCAGGTGGGGGTTTGGGGCTGCCGCGGTGGTCGGACGTTTTGCTGGGTTTAGGTGAGGTTGGCCGGAGTCGAGGGGTTCGACGAAGCAGGGTGGTGGTTATGGTGGTTCTGATGGTGGTGGTGCTCGGTTGTAATGGTGGTGGTGTGGTGATGGATGTGGCCGTGGGGGTCGTGGGGTTACCGCGGTGGTGCGGGATGAGTCGGAAGGGTACGGGCTGGCCGGCGGTGGTGGCAACAAGACTGGGTTGGTGATAGTGGTGTTGGCCGAGGCAGGGAGCAGCTGGTTGTGGCAGCGGTGGTCGGAACGGGTGAAGAAGAAGGTGAACTGGGTCGTGATGATGGTCGCAGGGGACGGAGTCGGAGTAGGACGGTTGAACAGTCCGTGTCGGGTGTTGTGGGGATTCGTGTCTAGGGTTTTGGACACGAAGGAGAGAGAAAATTTGTATATATAAAAAAAGGAATAACCTATTAGAAAGACATCCGGGGTCGGACCCCAGGCCGTCACGGCTGACACGAGGATGGATGGAACACCGATACGAGGCACGCCTATTTGTGGTAGAAAATTTGTGAAATAATTATGGAGGAAACAATATGGAGGCTCCCCTATTTATAGGGTTGAGGAAAATCTTAATAGATAAGGATTAGAAGTATTTAAACCCAAAAATAGATAATTCTCTACTTAATTTAAATAATTTTTAAAATTATTCAAATCAATTCCAAATTCAATCCTGTAGGACAGTTGAGCACCTCTAGAGGGGGTGAATAGAGTGTGTGTGTGCAGCAAAAAATAATCACCAATTAAAACTTAAGAATAACTATGGCAGTTAATAAGAGACAGTAAATAAATGCAGCAAGAGATAGAAAGATCAAACTTAGTGACACAGCGATGTATACTGGTATCCCTCTGAGAGGACTAATCCAGTCTCGAGTACTCTTGTCCGATGTTAATCCACTATGGCACAAGCTAAATGAGAGCTTGCACTCTCTTACAACACCGTGCTTGGTGACAAGTGCATGACCAACTTCACAACACTGTGCTTGGTGACGAGCGCACGACCGGCTCCACAACAAGAATAGTTGCTGAACTTGGAACGACCTCTTTACAACTCTTGGAAACCAAAAGACTCTAAATCAATGTAGATATTACTGGCTTTTGGCTAAGAGATGTATATGTGTGATTTGAAAGCTTTAGAACGTTTGAAAACACTTGGTGAGTAGAGAAGAGAAGATGAAGAATGAATGAGTGATTTGAAATGAAAAACTCCCTTCTTTTTATAGGTATTTTCTGGGATCGAACTCGGGCAGAGTTCTGGCAGAGTTCTGATGCAAATATTTCGCATAGAGACGTTGCACGCAGATTTAGAGGCAACTGACATTTGAATTCAAAGTGATCGAACTCGGGCAGAGTTCGGACCGAACTCGATTTTGAGTTCTGTCATGGGAAATTTTGAAATACTTGACAAAAAAATTTTGTAAAAATAATCTTGGACATTTTGTAAAGATGAAATGGAAATAGGTAGGCTGTTTAGAAATTTTAGACTGGGATAAACCTAAGCCAGTATTACCTAGTCAATTTTACAATTTTAAGTCCTAGACTCAATAAAGATAAAATATAGAATAAAATGTAAAATGACTCAAACTAAATCCCATTAAAATTCATCTTCAGATTGATGATATCTATGCTTGATGATGCAGTACAATGCCCGTTGATATTGATTTCATATACCTTGAAATGATTAGCAGCAGTTTGTATATTTTGTGTATTGACTTAAGTGCATATCAATTATCAAAATCGGGTGTGACCATAGAATGGGCCAACAATCTCCCTCATTTTGATAATTGACAAACTTGAGTCTGTACCAAAATATATCTAAAAAATAGAACAAATAAAATACCTGAGATTTTGTTTTTGTGGTTTTGTTTTGTTTGGTTATGTATAGCTCTTCTCCCCCTTTGTCAATATAAAAATGACTTTGGCTCCCCCGTAATGTGTGAAGCCAACAATAAAAAAACAAAAGACAAAGTGAAGCTTAAAGAGATACATGAACATAGCATAAACAACTAATATGGAAAGAAAGTGCTGAAATATAGTACTGAAAAAGTCTCACTAATAGTGCAAAGTACAATCATGAAATACTAAATATGTCTAACTAAGAAGTTTAGACAAAAATAAAAAAACTATATCATAGCATAAAGATCATCGACTATCATCCTATCCACTATCCATCTGCTGAGTCCACGTCACATAGTGGGGTCATCACCTCCAGGAGCATCAGGAGAAAAATAAGATGCAGTAGGATCGAAGTAAGAAAAGGATGCCTCATCTCCGAACCGAGGACCAGTGAAGCCTGGGTGAGGTATGATAGTGATCGGATGAACGGGATCCTGAGAGAGACTCCAGTGTAGATCCGCAATCCCATTTCGCAACATCTGAGCCTGATAGATGTGGCGAAACTCCGAGTCAAGATAGGTTTGATGATGTTGCGCAGAAAGAGCGACAAAGTCATCAAATCTCTGATAGAATCTTGGATCAAATCCCGGAGCAGGGGCTGGAGCAGGAGCAGCATCAGGAGGAGGAGCCTCAGCACCGGCATTTGGAGCAGGCTGAGCTCCAGGTGGCAGAGGTGGAGTAGGATATCTACGAGATCTGGTGAGCTCGACGGGAGTGGAGGAGTATGCACAGGTTTGAAGAGCAATATCAAACCTGCGGAAGATAGAGGCCAGGTGTATAGGATATACCAGGTTGCATCCTGTATTTCTGAAGTTCAGCATCCAGGCCATCATAGTCTTTAGAATAGAAAAAGGAATACCAAAATGAATGTGGTACATAGCAGAGAGTTCTAAGAAAGTAATCTCATCAGTAGATCCTTTCTTAGGAAGGAGAACAGAAAAAATAAAGCGACGGAGTTCATAAAAGTTTTGATTCATATGTTTTGAAAATACTCTGCGAGGAAGGGGGTTTGGATGACAAATTAATTCCTTGAAGGAGGCAAGGGTGACATCCTCTGGAAATTGGACATGATGAATATCTACCAGAGCTTCACCAACATCAGGAACATAAAAGTATTCACTGATATCGGTGGCACTAAACTCTAATTCTTGCCTAGCAACGCAAGAATAAAAGTTGTCATTTGGTTTTACTTGCAGGTTGCAGTAAAACATACGGACTGCATTGTCAAAAATATTTTTAGCTACTTCGAAAAAATCTCGGTAGCCTAGATGGTCGAAGGTAGGAGCATACTCAGAAAAAATTGTAAAGTTAACGAAAGCTCCAAAACAAATTTTACGACCGAAAAAGGAGTCGAACCATAGGTAAGAGAATTCTTTGTCAGAAAATAAAGTGGAATCATAATCCTCTGATCCTGCTGGTCGTGCTGGACTAAAAAGACTTGCTGGAGTATAATCAGAGGAAGAGGATCCAGCTTGGTCAGTTGATCCCCTCTGACGCTTAGGAGCCATGAAAAAAAGAGGAAAGGAAGTGAAATACCTTTAGAAAGGAGGAAGAGAAGGAAGTTGGGTAGCCCACCGGATCTCCTAGAACACTTGCCAAGAGGGAGTAGGAAGTTGTTTTTGGGAGGAAAGGGATGAATTTTCATTTTGGTGAGTGAAAAAGAAGAGAGGAAGAGGGGTTTAAATAGGGGTTAGGGCCGGCTATTCAGTTCTGGAAGTAAATACAACACCGACCGAACTCGGCCCGAATTCGGTCCGAGTTTGGCTACTTGTATTTCTGAGACAATAAAGGCAGTTTTGGTAATTGAATCCCAACTTTGTGACTTTGAATCCTATATTTAGTAACAGTATTACTTTGGGTTAGCTGTAGGGGTACTGTCCCAGCTAACGGAGGTTCACCGGGGAACTCTTAAATACCGCGTCGCTTCGACCGTAGTTGTGGTGACAGACAGACCCTTTTTAGGCTTGTGCTCCAAAATAATTTTTGTTAAGTAAATTTCAAAGTTTCAAGTCATAAAATTAAATTTAGTTACCATACTACATTATGAATCTGAAAATTCAAGTATACCGAGCTCTCGCCTCATTATGTTAAACCGATCTTCAGCCAATAGTTTTGTGAATATGTCTGCTAGTTGATAATCTGTGCCAATGAATTCTAAGCAGATATTCCCGGGTTGCTGATGATCACGTAAAAAGTGATGACGTATCTCAATGTATTTTGTGTGTGAGTGACAAATAGGGTTCTTAGTCAGATTAATGGTGCTAGTGTTGTCACAATAAATAGGAATCTTAGTGTAGTGCAGATTATAGTCTTCTAAGGTTTGCTTCATCCATAAAATCTAAGCACATCAACGACCTGCGGCGATATACTCAGCCTCAGTAGTTGATAATACTACAAAATTTTGCTTCTTGCTAAACTAAGAGACTAAGGCCTTTCCTAAAAAATAACACGTGCCGCTGGTAATTTTACGGTCTACTTTGCATCCTGTAAAATCTGCATCCGAATAACCTATCAGGTCAAAGGATTTGGTTTTAGGATACCATAAGCCGACTGTAGAAGTTCCTTTAAGGTATCGAAAGATAGGCTTAACGGCACTTAGATGTGATTCCTTAGGATTTGCTTGATAACGTGCACAGATGCAAATACTGAACATAATATCAGGGCGACTAGCAGTTAAATATAATAAACTACCAATCATACCTCGATACTTACGCTGGTCGACTGGTTTGCCACTTTCATCAGAATCGTGCTTTGTTGATGTAGCCATTCGAGTCCCGATAGGCTATACATTTTCAAAGTCGTACTTTTTCAGTATGTCCTTCGTGTACTTAGGTTGGTTGATGAATGTTCCTTTTAAGTGTTGTTTGATCTGAAGTCCTAGGAAGAAGTTTAGCTCTCTCATCATACTCATCTCAAATTCACTCTGCATACACTTAGCAAAATCTTGACAAAGTTTTTCGTTAGTAGAACCGAATATTATGTCATCTACATAAATTTGCACAAGGAGAATATCATCATTCAAAGATTTGATAAACAAGGTAGTATCAACTTTTCCCTTTGAAAAACGTGTTGCCTCTCTTCCCGAAAATTTTTGAAATAATTTTTTATTATTTATTTGATTTAAATGGTGATTTTAGGATTTTATAAATAATCTTTTAGTTAATTATTACGGTAGATAATTTTAGTCATGGTTAGAAATTGGAGCACAGGACAACTAGGAACCATGGCACGGATAGTGCAATAGCGTCCTTTGACTAGTGTTTAGCCATGGTAGGGCAGTGCCAAGCCATAGGTGTGTTCTAACTAAAAAAAACCAGGCCAAGTTGCGAGTTAATTCCTATAAATAGTTTAATTGTTATTTATTAATATTATTGGACTTTTAAATTGATCCGGTTGTACCAAACCAGCCCTGACTGGACTCGAACTGAGCATAAGCCCAGGTAGGCATGTAGTGGGACCAAATACGGCCTTGTAGACATGTTTGGTAAATGTAAACCTCTTTGTATATATTTTTAGGAAATTGGTAATTATTTCCTAAATATTTGTTATATGTACATTATAGGTATTAATATTATTAAATAATGTTTTATAAATTTTGTATGATCTTCTGAAGCCAGGTGAGTGGTATGCATGTTACATCCATCAAGTGACTATCAGTCTATTATTAATTATTATTAGGATTACTATCTATTGCTATTGGTTATTATATTATTTTAGTGTTAAAGTCCCAGCCCGACCCCTCAGTATAAGAAAAAGAAACCCCAAGCCAACAATAGCCCGGGCATATCAAGTCCCAGCCCGACCCCTCAGGGCCTCGGCTCTGGATAAACCTGAAGAGACCCGACCCTCATCCCCGAGAGTTTTCGACGACCGTTTATATACTGGGTATATATCGAGAGGAGAAAAACCCTAACCCCGAACCACGCCGCCATCTCCATAGCATGGGCGGCTACCCCGACGGCCGCGCGTCACCGGAGGACCGTCGGACGGCCATCGCACACACCGAGAAGACAGCGCGCGCGGTTAAGGTAACAGCAGTGACAGGGCCCCGAGTTCCTAACTTTGTGGTACGTTATCTCCGTCCACGTTTGTTCATTTACAATTCCGTAAAGTCCTACGCCTAGTAAACATGACCGACTAGGAGATCCATCAACTGGTTTTAGAGTTTTTATTAAATCTGGGATGAAATACCTTCCTGAAAGTCAGAAAAAACCCATAGAATGTATGTCATGTTTGACGACTTTTTTGCTATGTTGGAAGGCAGATTGCCACCAATCTATGGCGAATTTTCGAAATCTATTAAAACAGATTAAAAGACAACCTAACCATGATGGAAACCCAATTGTTATTTTTAATTCTAGTGGTTTATATAGGAAGTTAAATCAGAACGAAAATTAGGAAAAACTGTGAAAAATATTTTTAAAAACTAGAAATTCCTCCGATACGACGTGCGTCCCGTCAATCCGGGCGACGTGGTCGTGAACCAAAAGCATTGATATGTAACGGCTTCGTAGTCGTGTGGGCTTTGACAAAATTCAAATTGGTCGCGTGTGCGCGACGAATTTGATGCGTATCCGTCAAAATTCACCATATCGGCCTCTGTGCAAACTTCTCAATTACTTTGTGCACGTTCGTCAGATCGAGACAAAACTTGTGCCAGCAGGACCGTATCATTATTTTTGTCCTGTATGCCAAGTTTGGTCCGATTCTGAGACAGTTGATCGGATCGCCGTTTTGCGGGCCCTACGGTCCGATTCAACGGACGATTTTGTGCACAGCCCACCGGAATCCAAAATTGGACATACCGTTGGATTCATATCATCAAAATAAATTCGTAGATATATAGTTTGATGACTTTAGAGACCATTGACTCTGACACGCTTTTCGGTGTAAAGCGGATCCAACGGCGGACACCGTTTTGACCTAAAATTACCGTTTTGCCCCTGTTTCCAGAATTCGACTTAAGGACAGGCAATCCTAGCTAATTTGACTATTCTGAGAATGTTGGCAATGTCTGTTTCAGCTTTCGAAGATAGTTATGATGATTTGGACTCATCGGCTTACTAGTTGACTATATGTTGTTGGATCTGCGTGCAACCTCCAGGCAAGATACCTTGCCTCCCTCTACAGTTTATTTACATGCATATTTATATTATTATACAGTTTTACTAGTTGATTATTTATATGTGATTTGTATATCATGCATGCTAGTATATATATATAGCCTTGTTTATAAATAGCTTTGTAGTTCTTACTGTATTGGTTTTCTCGTGTATCGTGATTGGGTCGTGTCATGTCATCACTTGTACTTGGACTGAGTCGCATCGTGCCATAGGATGAATAAGTCATAACGAAACTGCTTTACCTCCTTGTCTTGAAATCTTGAAGCTAACATGCGAGTCCACGTCAGGGACGAGGGTTAGTAGTTAAGCTAACCTGCGAGCCCACACTAGGGGCGAGGGTTAGTAGTTAAGCTAACCTGCGAGCCCACACTAGGGGCGAGGGTTAGTAGTTAAGCTAGCCTGCGAGTCCACACCAGGTATGAGGGTTAGTAGTTAAGCTAGCCTGCGAGTCCATACCAGGGACGAGGGTTAGTAGTTATATGTCCACACCTGCGAGTCCACACTAGGGACGAGGGTGATGCTAGCCTGCGAGTCCACACCAGGGATGAGGGTTAGTAGTATATGGTTCACACCTACGAGTCCACACTAGGGACGAGGGTGATGCTAGCATGCGAGTCCACATTAGGGATGAGGGCTAGTAGTAGTTGTTCAAACCTGCGAGTCCACACTAGGGGGAAGGTTTGAGTATTCGATTGGTTATCCATTGGCATCGTGATATCGTGTTCTTTTGTTCTTCTCCATCAGTTCGTTTAGGCGTAGTGGTTCTTCCAGTCGTGTACAGTCGTGTTTCGTGCCGATTGGTCTTTTCTCGTTTATTTTCTGTATTTTCTTTATTGCATGATAAACTGCTAGATAGGCATGTTTTTATGTATCTTACTATGTTCCCTGAGGACCTGATGATCTCATCAGGTTAGTTATTGCGTGGAGTTAGTTAGCAACTCTGGATGGCAGATGATTATTATACTTGTGGGGTCCGGATGTGATGATATTGCTTGCGGGATTCAGGTATTGATACCATGTTTATTATCCAGTTCATCCAGCTCATGCTTCCCTTTCATCATCATGATATTTCATATTTATTGGTTCATTTTATAGACTCATGTTATTTTTTGGAGTCTAATCGGACATGCATGCTAGTGGGCTGTAGACCGCGACCCATACTTGTTTATTCTTGTTTATTGTTCTTATTGTGGATTGAGATATAGTTTTGCCTTGCCATAATTTGGCAGTTTATCCTAGCCGTGACAGCGTTTACGTATTCGAGTCGGGCTGGAGTCCGCTTGATGCGTAGCTGGCTTGCTCACGAGCTCGCGTCCGAAAAACGAGAACAGGTCGTGACAAAACCATTATCAAGTAAAAAGGTACTTAGGCGTTCATACCAAGTACGAGGTGCTTGTTTGATCTATAGAGTGCTTTCTTAAGCTTGAAGACGTGATCAGGTTTTTAAAAATCTTCAAAACCAGGGGTTGTTTCACAAAAACTTCCTCTTTTAAAAATTTGTTCAAAAATACACTTTTTACTTCCATTTGAAATAATTTAAAATCATTAAAACATGCAAATGCACAAAACATGTGGATGGCTTCCAGTCTAGCAATAGGAGCATAAGTCTCATCATAATCAATTCCTTCTTCTTGATTATAACCTTGTGCCACTAGACGTGCTTTGTTGCGTAGAACTTGTCCATCTTCACTAAGTTTATTTCGGAACACCCATTTGGTACCAATTATTGATTGACCAATAGGTTTAGGAACAAGTTCCCAAACTTGGTTTCTCTCAAATTGATTTAGTTCCTCTTGCATGGCATCAAACCAAAACTCATCAGAAAAAGCATCATCTATATTCTTAGGTTCTATTTGAGAAATAAACGCTACATTTGCTGCTATTTCAGAATCCTTAAGAGAGGAGCATGTACTTACACCTTTAGATACATCACCTATAATAAGTGTCTCTGGATGATCTGGTAAGAATTTTAATGAATCAACCTTCTGGGTCAGATCTTCCACAGGACTCTTCTCAATTTTTGCATGTGCATCTTCATCATCACTGTCGTTAGATCTGTGACTATTTAGCTCATCAAAAGTAACATTAATAGATTCTTCAACAATCATAGATCTTTTATTAAAAAATCTATATCTCTTGCTCTTAGCAGCATATTCGAGAAATATCCCTTCATCTGCTTTAAAGTCGAACTTACCCAAGTTATCCTTGGTGTTCAGGATAAAACAGCGACATCCAAAAACTTTAAAATAAAAAATATTTGGAATCCTTCCAAACCAAAGCTCATATAGTGTTTTCTTCGAGATTGGTCGAATTAAAACCCTATTCAAAACATGACAGGATGTACAAACAGCTTATGTCCAAAAATACTTAGGAAGATTATGCTGATTCAGCATGACTCTAGCCATTTCGCTTAGAGTACGATTCTTCCGCTCCACCAACACCATTCTGTTGGGGAGTTCTAGGACAAAAAAATTCGTGGTAATATCCACTATCATCACAAACTTTTTGAAATCAGAATTTACGAATTCGCCACCATGATCACTTCGGATACGAGTAATCATGAAGCCTTTTTCGTTTTGTACCTTTTTGTAAAATATTTGAAATTCAAAAATAGCATCACTTTTGTTTGATAAAAAGTAAACCCAAGTAACTCGAGAGAAATCATCAACAATAACAAAAGCGTAGAGCTTACCGCTAAGACTAGCGACTCTACTAGGACCAAATAAATCCATATGAATCAACTACAAAGGTCTAGAAGTACTTATAGCGTTGATAGATTAAAATGTAGACCTATGTGCTTTGTTCTTTCCACAGTCAGCACATACCATATCTCTCTTGAATAGAATCTCGGGGAGTCCTTTTACCAACTTCTTAGTACTGAGTCGTGAGATAGTATCCATATTTGCATATCCTAGTCTCATGTGTCATAGCCAGCTTTCATCTAGAATAGCTACTAGGCATCTACCTGCATTATTAGTACTCTCCAAAAAGAAAACATAAATGTTGTCTTCTCTAATCCCTTTATATACGGGATCACCAGATGACATATCATATATGGTACATTTATCTTTCACAAAATTGATACCATAACCATTATCAGCCAAATGACTTATGCTTAATATGTTATGTTTCAATTCTGTTACTAGACAAATATCCTTTATTACTGGATAAGGAGAAATACATACAGTACTATTACCAATAATATCACCTCTCAAATTATTTCTGAAGGAGACGTATCCTTCTTTCTTCATCGATAGCGTAGCGAACAAAGATGCATCACCAGTCATGTGCCACGAACATCCGCTATCGAGGATCCATTTACTTTTAGCATAAGAGGGTTGAGGGTCCACCTTATCGAATGCCATAAGACAGACATTGGCATTTCCGCAGGGTCTGTCTTCTTCCTCTGTATCACTGGCATCACTTTCATACCAGATGCTTGTGTTGGCATACTTTCGACCGGTTATTGCTTTTCTGCTTGATCTTGATCTGTCATATGGACTGCTTTTCTTTGAAGTTGGACAGTCCTTCTTCATGTGCCCTGTCTTCTTGCATCCAAAGCAAATGGTTTCATCTTTATTGCTTTCTTGGATATCTCTCTTTCTTCTGTTTGATTTCTCAAACTTTAGGAATTTTTTGAAGTTCTTCATAAGTAGGGCTTGTTCATCACCACTTGATGATTCTTTATCAGAGTCATTGCATGTTGATTTTCTTGCTTGAGCTTTGAAGGCAATAAGTTTTTCTTTTGGAGTTGCTTCTTCAAATTCTTGCAAATCAAGTTCATGGGTCATGAGCTTGTCCATCAGTGTTTCCAAGGACATAGTGGTGAGATCGTTTCCTTCAATGGTTGCTTTGGCTTTTGGATTCCAGTTCTTGGTTAGAGCCCGCAACACTTTCCTGATCTTCTCATGATTGCTGTAATTCTTACCAAGATATTGCAAAGGATTAGTTATATCAAGAAAACGTGTGAACATCTGTGTAATTGACTCACCGGGTTTCAACTTAAAAGATTCATATTCCTGTGTTAGTCTACTAATTTTGGATTCCTTTACTTGGGAAGTACCTTCATGAGTTACCTCAAGAAGTTTCCAAATTTCGTGAGACATTTTACAGGTTGAAACTTTGTTGAACTTCGTTTTGTCAATTGTACATAATAGTGCATTGATGGCACGAGCATCTAGACTAGCCTTAGCTTTTTTAGCTTATGTGTATTTGTCATGAGGCTTGTCTACAAGCTGACTTTCAACTACTGTGGGTGCTGGGTTTTTATAACCATTAATGACTATAGACCAAAGATCAAAGTCAAGAGATTTTAAGAAGAAAGTCATCCGTGTTTTCCAATAGGTATAATTTGTTCCATCAAATAGGGGGGTCTATTTGTGGATTGTCCTTCACCGTTGAATATTGATTTCACGGTTGCCATATATACTCTCTGAGGTTTGTTATATTAGAATATAACCTTCTTTGATACCAATTGTAGGACCGTTGAGCACCTCTAGAGGGGGTGAATAGAGTGTATGTGTGTGTGCAGCAAAAAATAATCACCAATTAAAACTTAAGAATAACTATGGCAGTTAATAAGAGACAGTAAATAAATGCAGCAAAAGATAGAGAGATCAAACTCAGTGACACAGCGATGTATATTGGTATCCCTCTGAGAGGACTAATCAAGTCTCGAGAACTCTTGCTCGATGTTAATCCACTATGGCACAAGCTAAATGAGAGCTTGCAGTCTCTTACAACACCGTGCTTGGTGACAAGTGCACGACCAACTTCACAACACCGTGCTTGGTGACGAGCGCACGACCGGCTCTACAACAAGAATAGTTGCTGAACTTGGAACGACCTCTTTACAACTCTTGGACACCAAAAGACTCTAAATAAACATAGATATTATCGGCTTTTGGCTAAGAGATGTATAGGTGTGATTTGAAAGATTTAGAACGTTTGAAAACACTTGGTGAGTAGAGAAGAGAAGATGAAGAATGAATGAGTGATTTGAAATAAAAAACTCTCTTCTTTTTATAGGTGTTTTCTGGGACCGAACTCGGACAGAGTTCTGGCAAAGTTCTGATGCAAATATTTTGCATAGAGACGTTGCACGCAGATTTGGAGGCAACTGACATTTGAATTCAAAGTGACCGAACTCGGGCCGAACTCGGTTTTGAGTTCTGTCATGGGAAATTTTAAAATATTTGACAAAACCTGTTTGTAAAAATAATCTTGGACATTTTGTAAAGATGAAATGGAAATAGGTAGGCTGTTTAAAAATTTTGGACTGGGATAAACCTAAGCCAGTATTACCTAGTCGATTTTACAATTTTAAGTCCTAGACTCAATAAAGATAAAATACAGAATAAAATGTAAAATGACTCAAACTAGATCCCATTGAAATTCGTCTTCAGATTGATGATATCTATGCTTGATGATGTAGTACAACGCCCGTTGATATTGATTTCATATACCCTGAAATGATTAGCAGCAGTTTGTATATTTTGTGTATTGACTTAAGTGCATATCGATTATCAAAATCGGATGTGACCATGGAATGGGCCAACAAATCCTAATTAAATATAGATAAATCTATATCCATAAATTCAAATTTGTAAATCATCATAATTAATTTAAACAAATATCAACCGTTTTAAAATATATTTTTATGAACACTAAAATTATAATAATAATTAATTTCAAAAATTATATTATTATTTAAAAATAAACTAATAAAATATTTATGAAATATATATATGTATGCACGAAAAATATTATTTATTATTAATAACTGTTATAAATGAAAGGCTTTTTATAAATAAAATAATGAACTTGAAAATTTTGGTTCGATAGCTAAAATAATTATTATATATATTATTTTGAAACTATAAAAATAGAAAAAAATATTTTTTAAAAATATGTACGCTCGCACATATTCGCACTCGTCGAACAATTACGAAATTTCATACGCGACGTACAATACAACTACGCGACGTACAATACAAAATAAAAAAATCAGTACCAAATTTATAAATAAAAATAGTAGAAATTTAGGGGTTTTACAATCCAAGCCTGTTGAGTTTGCAATGTCCTCCCTATCCCCATGACAATGTCAAGTCAAGTACATGACATGTAAGTCTGACACTAATAAGTAACAAAACTAGTACCACTCTAGCAAGATACATGCGACATAAATTCATGTACCAACCCTAGTGTGTGTCAACAGGCAATAGTATGCAACATGTTTGAAACAAAATAGAGTCGACAATAACTAAAAAACATGTAAATAACTGAAGCTATGAAGATAGGTAAATACTGTAAATCATGTAGGCAATGTATACTTGCTCAAAGTTTATCCAAGTAGTGCCCCGCCCTGTCTAGTTCAACAATTCAACTGGATGAATCAAATAAACGCAATGACGTACGGACCTGGCTATGCAGCGGCTTGTTCAAAGTTCCGCTCGGTCGAGATAACTCCTCGTTTATGTGGGTAGCTTCGATGAACTCATCTTTGCTTAGCCTTCACACCTAATAACTGGATGCTATCTTACGCACTAAGTAGGTATGCTAATAAAAAAAAGGAACCCACATACCTAAGGGAATAATCCCGCTTTGAGTCAGATTGTGTAGAATATGAAAATAATGAACTTGATACTTAGATAACACTTCACATTGGGCTTTGAAATTGGCACTTATTTCGATCCCACGACTTGGATAAAATTAGAAGTTTTCTATGTTGTCATATAGACTATCGACTTGTTGTCATAGTCTATACGTTTCCAAGATTTCGATGCACATTCCCACGGTCTTAATGCTAGTTATAGTATCTATGTTCCTACGATTTCAAGACTTGTCATATAGAGTATGACTTGGTTAGTAGTACTACATGAAACCCGTTTGGTTCAAATTAAGCAGGAGGGCTATCAAGTAGTTGTAGGAACCCTAGAGGGGGGGTGAATAGGGTCAAGCTAACTAATCAAGCACTTAGCATAAGCTAAATGGCAATTTAAAAATATAAGTGCAAGAGAAGAAGCAAACACAATACCGACACCCGATGTATCCTGGTATCCTCCTAAGAGGCAGTCCAGTCCCGGAACTCTCTCCGGCTTTAATCCACTATTTGAGCAAATAGTTACACACGAGTTTGGATCCGAAGAACTCGCCAACTTCTTACACAAGAGCTTTAATCCGAAGGGCTCTCCGACTTCAACCGAGAGTTTGGATACGAAGACTCCCCAACTTCAACCGAGAGTTTGGATACGAAGACTCTCCAACTTCAACCTTTCACAATAGGTTTTGATCTCCTTATACAATAGGATGAAGATCTCACTTTTCAACTCAATAACTCTAACACAATTTGTGAATGGCAAATGAAAGCTTTGTAGAGTTGTTTGTGGATAGACTTTGGTGGTTTAGAAATTTTTAGGCTCAAAGCATCAACCTTGAATGAAGGGGTTCAAGGCTATTTATAACCAAAGCTTGAAAAGAAGCCAAAGGCAACTTTTCAGTCACGAACTGGCATACCGTCGGTATGATCCGGCATACCGGTGGTATATCGGTCTGGAATGCAACGGCTAGAAATATAGCCGTTGGGATCATTTATTGCTCAGAATTCGACCGTTGGAATTTGAACATTACTGAATCGGTATACCGTCGGTATGGACCGGTATGCCGTCGGTATGCCGGTTTTGTAGACAGAAACTTTCTGTGAACAAAAACCGATATACCGTCGGTATACACCGGTATACCGTCGGTATGCCATTTTTCAGCAGAAAACGATCCTAGGCTTATTTCTATCCTAGCTTTCGATTTTGCCATCCATTTCTTGTGTTTACAATTATTCCTAAGACTCATTACAGACTCCAAATAAACTTAGGCAGGTGCTGGCTTCTTCAGAGTCTTGAAATGATGATGGCATGGCTTGGCTTCTTCCTTTGATAGGTGCTGGCTTTTTCCTTTGGCGGCAGCTGTCCAAAGATATCCAATTTGTAAAAACTGAATACCTTTCGGGGGCTTCATCTCCGAACCTCCAACGAGGGGCGCTGCCCCCTCGACCCCCGTCCACTGACCGGGCAGCGGAACCCCCGGTGCGTGGCTCCAGAGATGTCGTCGGGTGGTTCAGAAAAATCTTGTGGGATCCATCGTCTTTGGCCCACCATGATTTCTTCATTGCATATGTCCACATTGATCTTGTTTATTGCTTTTCTGCATGTACATGTTAGACGAACAAAGCAATATACATAGTAGCAAGTATGATAAGTTTAATGCACATCAGGACAATACTGAGTTTAAGTATAATGACTAAGGTGATAGCATAAATGTTAGTGATAACATAATGATTAAACTTAATTGAATGACCACAATAAAAAATATAGTTTTGATTTTGGCAACCCGATTAAATTTAAGATAGATAAGCTCATATCACTAATATGTATGTAAACCAATAGGCACATATCACCAAAGGTATAAGTATAAGTAGAAATGCTATAGCGATAGTATGAAGATTAGTGATAATGAAATGCTAAACTTAACATATTAACCATATTCAAAAACATGATACCATCATTGGGCCAACAGTAGTCGTTCCTGAATTTGAGTCGAAAGGTATGAAAATATGAAAGTTCTCATGACCGTTTGTCGCTTAGGCAATCCATCGCTCGAGAGATGCATAGAGGTATAGAAAGGAAAGCAAGGAGGAACATTGATTTGTCATATGGTGAGTTAGATAGGCACCATTGTATGGTCATTGGAAAACTTGTGCACAATATTTTGCTTCCTCAAACGGCAACTCTAGGCCACGGGATCGATTCGATCTAATAGGATGTCGCGATAGCTGTGCTGGATTGTACCGTACCGGTGATTCGAGCTCTTCGACAGGGATCGCTACCCACGCAGGAAGGACCTAGTCCACGGATAGCTTGTCATGCTACTAACCTTTTCATATAGATGAGTCAGTGTGCTTGAGACAACCCGCGTGCACGTTGCTAGATTGAGTGAAGAAGTGAATACATGGTACGCAAAGCAAGTAGTCAAACCTAAGATGTGGCTCCAATAGAGACACGTGCTTCGGCACGATATATGGCATATGGTTTAGTAGCTTGACACTGACTCTTTATAACATAACTGTGTTATTTGAGTTTGAAACAGGGAAGGCTTGTAAACCACCGTTCCTGAAAATCCTATTTTAAAATTTTCTAGTATTTTTATATAAGTTTTATATGTAAGTTTTAGTTTGAAATTATTTTTAAATAAATCAAATACTAGCTTTCATATTTATTTTCCCATGGCAATATTAGTAATTTATGGAGAGGGCATGGCTTATTGTAAATAGTTAGAATTATTAGTAGTGGGAATATTCTAGAATTTTTCTAAGAGGTATTAGTTAAATTTTCTAATTGATTAAAACTAGAAGCTTCCCTCCTAACCACTTTTTATAACTAACTTGTAACTAACCCCACTCTTTGTAACCAACTCTCTAACTACCTAGAGAATATTTTTTAGAATATTCTTGGAATATTCTCTATCTAGAGAATTCCATTAAGAATCTATAAATACCTCAAAATTCACTAATTATTTTCTATTCTATTTTCTCAAGCCCATTTTCTCTACTGGGCTAAGCCCATTCATTTATTAGTAATTGAGAGAGCGAGAGTGAGAGAAGTTTCTCTCCTTTGTTCTCTTCGTTCTCGAAGCCAAGCTTGGCCATGGTGGTGGGGCGGCTCTAGGTGGGTTCTTCCACGGCTGGCGGTGGCGTTGCGGTGACTCCTCCCTTCTCTATCGACAGTTCACGAGCCACCGTCGTCGAAGCAAGCCGACCCGACGACGACGTGTTTTCTCTGGGGGATCTCGAGTACGGTGCGGCGGCGATTCCCGACGACGACGTCCTCAGCAGTAACTTCTCAGGCGACTTCCTCCGCCGGTGAATTCCTTCTCGGGGCGTCAGCACAGATCGACGACGTTATCTCCGGTGCAGCGCCACTTCGACGACGACCGCAACGGCAGCAATATACTGCTCTCCGGCGAGGGTTCACCAACCTCGTCTCCACTGTAGCTGGACGTCTCGACCTCGAGTACATCGTGATCCGCCAAGAATTCGAGTGAAGATCGATCGATCGGTGAGTCATTTCCTTGTCTTCTTGGACTGAATCGATCAAACTTCTTTTTCCCATCCTAATCCATTGCATTCACCTTCCATTAACCTATGGTTATTGATCCATGTCAGTAACCAATTCGTGATCAAACCACGGGGACTAGTGATCGAGACCGCGATCAAGTGATCAGACCAATCAATCGAGTTTAATCGAGAATTCGAAATCAGTAAGTGTTCAGAACTAATGTCCTTTGACTTTCTTTTGATTTTTTTCTTGTCTTCTTTGATGAATGGATCGTAACTATTAAAATTGCATCGAAATCTTTCTTTTGATCTTCTGCACACCAACTGCTTGTGCTATTGTCTGAATCAAGGTTTGTGTGTCGTATTATGACACACAGGACCGTGTCAGACTTGTGAGGACTTGTCCTTCATGATCCAGCCTTGGATTGCAATACAGGTTTGTTTCTATGGCTATAGTCTTCTGTTGAATCTTGGTTCGGGTCAAGTTCTTGTTCGGATACAAAGGATTGTGTCATTAGTTGACACTCGTATCCGATGAAATTTGGGCTCTTGACTGAATCTACGAGTCCAGTTTGATCTTGTATAGGTATGTTTCCTGCGTTCTTCTTTTCTTGATTTGATTCCTATAAACCAATCGAAACTGCAGACTAGTATTGTTGACACTTGTGTGTCCGCACACTTCATACTGTGACATATGGATGGAGTTCAGGGTTATGCGACACACACCTGTGTCTGATTCGATGCAGAAGTATGTGTCAGTGTTGTGATCTCTCATGTCCAGTTGACACTAGGACACAGGGAGCTACGCGGGATTTCAGTTTGATATAGGTTCATAACAGTAGGCTTAGATTCTTGATGTTGGGCTTGAATAGCTAGACTATAGGCTCAAGGTTGGGTTGAAAGAAATTTGAACTAAGTTGGAGCTTGGGTCTAATAGGGGCCTTTGGGCCAAACTTTGGAACCACAAATTAATGGACAAGTCATAGCTCCATGGATTCCTGTGAGCCTGGGCTTAATGGGTTGTTTACTCTTTGAAGTAGAAGTAAGCTTAATTAGGTCATTTGGAATATTCAGATGGGCTGGACCAACCTATAGAGATTAATTGATTAGAAATAGAAATAGGAATAAGGATTAGAAATAGATTTAATTAATTAGAAATATATGAATTTAGAAGAGTTTCTAAGAAATATTGTGTCTCCTTGACACAGATTTTCCGGACATTGGACTTGACCCTTACAACAATCCAGGCAAGTACACTACAATTTGAGATTACTTGTATTTCTTTTGCATTATTCATATTGGACACTTGATTGACACGTGTTGACATTGATTGTATATTGATTGATTGATTATATCGGGATTGGAGGAAATACTTAGCTTCTATGTGATCAAACATATTAGTGTAATATTGTGGATAGTCTAGTCATACATCATGCACGTGTGGCTAGACCGGACCATACCATTGGTACTATTGTGTTTATTGTGCTTATTGTGCGACAACTAGTCACATAAAAGCTAGTATTTCAAATCACATATGCATTGTCATCCTTATTGATTCAGTGTTACTTCTCATATTCTGTTACAGTTCAGTTCATTGTATGATAGATTTACATAGTACATTTCATATTGTTGGGTTGTACTTTGCTCCTTTTCTGACTGGATACATTGCAGGTGACTTGACTTCTACTTTAGTTTTGTGGCACACAAGACGGAGTGATAGTCATTGATGACATGGTTGCTACACAAAGACAGTTGCCTTAGGGTATAAATAGAACTTTTGTATAGATTTTCATTATGTGAGACTTGGACAATTGTACTTATGGATGACTGTATATTGAGTAGTTGTTTAATTATTTACCGGATTTGTTTTCGGATATTCATTGTAAATATGTACTAAAGGAAATAATAAAATGTGTAATGATGTGTGATTTGGTTTTGGGCACGTGATTAGTAGCTGTGATGAGCAAATTGATAACTTGACCATTTGACGAATTATTGAGGTTTAGAACGGCTCACTACCGTCGATTATGTGGTATAGGCTGGACGCGCTCACAAGACGTATTCGATCATGCGGACGCGGGGCATGAGAAGACTGGAAGGTAAGTATGGTAAGTTTGCATTATGTTGCGTGGCACGGCTACGATGTTAAACAAATGGTCCTTTATGGCAAGATCATATTGTTATGACACAAATAAGATTTATGCTATGAAACTGATCCTAAGGCAATTTTCTAGTGTGCACTCACTAAATGGACGTGTTGGTATTGTATGGGTGAGCGAGAGGTTTTTCACTAGTACATTCAATATATTGATATTCCCACAGTTTGTTCGTGTGCAGGTTCTGGTAGCAAACTCACTCCGTACGGAACTCGCTTGGACGCGTTCAGGCATAAAAAATTTTGGCGTTTCGAGGCGTACGGTCTTGTTGGAGTCTTCACCTATACAAGACATAACGTATGGACATCGTCCTCTTCAAGTTGTAAGCCTATGGGCACGATCTTTTGTATTGAGATATAAGAGAGAGGAGTGATTGTATTAAGAGAGATTGTGAGCATGAGCGGTTATAAAAGTTGACTGCGTGCCTTTTTAATTCCGCAGCAATATAAATAAAAAGGATTTTGTTTTCTATACATCTTATGTTATTCAACATCTCTGTTCGGGGCTTCTGTGCGACGATCGTGTCGCTAAGTTGAATAATCTCGGCCATTATGGTATTCTTCTTGCGCGAGCGCAACTTAGGCTCGTGCGGCATCACGCTCATGCGAATACGATTGGTTCTGCGGAACCGGTGCGTGATAATCCAAGTCTGCTAAGTTTGCGAGTACCAAAGTTGGTCCAAGTCCAACCACACAAATGAGATATCATGCAATCACCAAGAACCTATGGAATCCCATAAAACAAACAACCACAAATTACACGACAGTAAATAATAAATAGATAAGCTTCTAACTAAAAAAGTTACATCGGTCTAGGCTGTCTATCACTTTGGTCATCTAAGTTGTTTACAGGTCATAACACCTGGATTTAGGTTAGTCTAATATCTATAATCTATATGTATTCAAGTGTAATCTAATTTGCAAGTTTTATAATTAATTTATCAAGTTTATATCTCGTAATTCGTGTAGCGAAATCTACGACATGCAAATCGAGACAAGATAGTAAACCACATGGTTAGTAATCCTATTTCGATGGTCCGTACGACTACTTTGTCAATTTCAGCACTACTAGATCATTGGAGTCGATCTCAATTTTGTTGGACGTATTTCAAAATTTGAACAAAATATGAATTAATTACATAAATAAAAGTGGGGTGATTTGATCTACCAAATGATATGCAGGAAAGTCCAAAACATCAAATTTGGACAACGGGTGGAGTTTGGGATCGCACACAATGTACGGTGAGAATCTGGACGATTCAACCTTACAGATCAAAGGTAAAATCTATAGACTTATAGAGAATTATACCTACTTCATTTGGCAAACATATATATAGATCTGGAATCAGGAGACAGATTAGAGATTTTTAATCGAGAAAGAGTGCCTCTCCATCAGCTTCAGGTTTTACCATAATCAACTACCCAAATTTGGCCTCAGAAGTAATTGATGGAATGATAAAATTAGATACTGAAATTAAATAGGGTATCAGTCGGTTATACCAGCCATCCGGGGGGAAGCGATGGAATAGGAATCGGCTTTGCGGTAGAAAAGTAATCAGCGTTCGAAGCTGGCGCCAAAATATGTCCCTGCAGAATTCATTGCAAATGACAAACTTTGAGATCAGTTTGATATGTTGACAAATTTATTGCTATGTGATAAGTCTGCGAGATGGACGATGGGACGACTGTGTTGTCGAGAATAACCATGAGAGTAGCTGGAGTATTTCTGACCTCCAACAGCACACAGGATGGGTTGTTGTAATTTGCAGACCACGACTCCAGCATTGGAGAGGACGAAGACTGGTCGCGAACGTGCGTGGTGGTCCGACGGGATCGAAACTAGAGGGGATGACAGACGTGCCTGGAGCGTCGGGCAGCATCAGATGGAAGGGTCGAACGCGTGGCGGATTTGGCGTGTGGAGCTCGGGTTATTGGCAATGGATGGATACGGGGATTGGTGCACAAATGTCGGGGCTGGCGGATGGCCGCAGGTCTGAGAGGGGAGGAGAACGGGTCGAGCACGAAAAGAAATAGGGTCGAGTAAGTTTTTGGTCTCTTCTCGCACGCGCAAAATCGTGGGGAAGGGAAGAAGAAACAGTATATTTACTGTTAGGTTGGTTATTGGGTTTAGGTTGTGGCTGGTGCGTTTAAACGGTTAATACTCATGCTAATGGGTTAATGGGTTAGGGTCTTGGAAAAGTTTTGGGCTTATAAGGTTTTGTGGGTTTGGGTTAATGGGTTAGACTCATTTATTAATATAAATAGTTTTTTTGAAGCAGCGGGTAATTGTGGCGAATTCGCCACCACTGAGGCTCGAACTATGACCACTTGGGCCGCATGCTTCTCTCTTAACCACTAGGCTAAAGATCATTTGATATATATATATATATATATATATATATATATATATATATATATATATATATATATAAATATATATATATATATATGTATATATATAGTATGTGTTTGCGTGACAAAAATTTAATTGCATACGTAATAACCCTCGACATCGACAACTTCCTAGGGATTGCATACAAAAAAGATTCCAAGTACCACGAATGAACTAAAAAACATTTAGATTCGCCGTTACTTCATATGGAAGAAGAAGGATGAAGACAAATTGGAGCATTTAAACATTAACAAAATGACTACGGATTCTCTTGTAATCCCAACCAACATCTGTTTGCCATTGATTGTCGTAGAACAGAACAGTTTTATAGGAGGACTGAACTTTAACTTACAATTACAAACTCGCTTGTACAAAAGAGAGCCTAGGAGCAAAACCTAGGAAAAGCAATCTAAGTACAATTGTTTAGTTTCGATTCTGGGGGGTGACGGTAGAGGCTCGGGAAAGTGCTCTCAACTCTGCCTTACTCCTTGGACGATCGAACGCAACCTCGACTCCGGTGAAAAAATGCTCTATTTCTACCTGGGTGTGTGTATCTCTCTCTCTGTGTGTCTCTGTGTATGCAAGGGAATAGCACCTTGCTATTTATAGGAATTCATGAGTAATGGGGTGTACAACCACGTGGCAAATTTTGGGCCACATCCTTTTAAATGTGCCTCGAGAAGTAGGCAGCTGGAGATTGGTTAAGATTGATCATGATCTGTTTGTTGCACTAAATCTAAACTGTTAAGACTTGGTCAATTTCTGCCACGCGTCTCAACTGCTACTCTGTGGCGAGCCGTATGAATGATGCATCCTGGCTGAGCCGTATGAAGGACTGTCCTATAGCCGAGTCGTATGAAGGATGTACCCTGGCTGAGCCGCATGAAGGACTGTCCCATAGCCGAGCCGCATAAAGAGTATCTCATGACCGAGCTGCATGAAGGACGTCTCATGACCGAGCCACATGAAGGATGTCTCATGACCGAGCCGCATGAAGGTTGTCGCATGACTGAGCCGCATGAGAGTGGCCTCATGACCAAGCCGCATGAGAGTGGTCTCATGACTGAGCCGCATGAGAGTGGTCTCATGACTGAGCTGCATGAAGGTCGCATAGGCGATCCGCATAAAGAATCTTCTTTGGAATTTGTGAACAGTGCCAGATATCATTATGATTTTTTTGTCTTTTTAGGAGCATGTCACGTCTTGTCTTTATATCAGAGCCATCATCTCTGTCAGAGCTGTCGTCTTTATGTTAGAGTAATTATGGCCAGCTGCTTAGGCTGATTTTGAACTGCATAAGGTTCTCTGCTATTTGTGGGCCGCATGAAGATTTTTGAGCCGCATGAAGCTTTCTGGATTTTTGAGCCGCATGGAGCTTTCTGGGTTTTAAGCCGCATAGAGAATCCCCTTCTTTTCTTACGCTTGTAAAGGATCACATCTCGCAAGTCAAGGACATCTCGATCAACCTTTGCACTCGCTTTATGGGTCCGGGAATCCCGAGCTCACGAATGCGTAGGTATTATGTTTGTTCCCTGAGACGGGGCTAGTAAAAGCACTTTCCCTCGATCAATGGTGGGAGACTCTTGAGAACCATCCTGTCCGTTTGCCACCGGGGGCTGGACACTGGCGGTCCTATACAACTTTCCATCAGAGGCCCGCTTAACAGTTAGCGGGACTCTCTGATGGTCAGTAGTTGGGACAACTGACTGAGATTGACGAGCCCACGCTGTCCTAGACTTCTTCGCTCTAGCACCTGAGGGTACGTAGTAAGAAGAGTCCAAGTTGGAGAACCACCCTATCCGTTTGCCGTCGGAGGCTGGACACGGGCGGTCCTATACAAATTTCCATCAGAGGCCCGCTTAATAGTTAGCAGAACTCTCTGACGGTCAGTGGTTGGGACAGCTGACTGAGCTCGACGAGCCCGCGCTGTCCTAGACTTCTTCGACTTAGCATCCGTAGGTGCGTAGTAGAAAGAGTCCAAGTTGGAAGGAGGGAAGGAAAGTTGGTGCCCTTTTCAAAGGAGACAAGGGGACTCTATTTATAGAATGGAGTGAGCCCTTTTTTCTTCTTCTTTTCGATGTGGGACTAAAAGCAATATTCTTCATGCTTCTACAAGACCCCCTTCAAAGTTTTCAAATTACAAATTTGGAATACTTTGAATAAGAAGCATGGAAAGTAGAGCTGTTTTGGTGTGGCAATCCTATCAGAGGTAGCATGGACGTGATCAGTTTGGGTACTTTCCCTGGAGATTTTGTGTGGACTTATCATCCTTGGCGTACCTTGGTTTTAGGTACAGATAATAAGTTGAGAGAGGGAACCATCATATTTACTCAGAGGTGGTGAGAACATGGTAAATATGGGGTTGATGGTAATGAGGACATGGTAGGAGTGGACTCAGTTGAGAATACAAAGAACAACTCAGAGGTAATATGGACGTGGAAGTTCTACGTAACGGGTAATGAATGCCACGGAACAACTGGGTTCCAGAAACATATGATTGTGAAACAAAAGGGATGCATGTACTAGAGGACCTAACATAGCATTTGTGGTCAACATTGAACATTTGTGGACCTATTATCCTTTTTGTGTACTGGCGGTGAGAGTACGGATAATAAGTGGAGAGAAAACCAACATATTTACTCAGAGGTAATAAGGACGTGGTAAATATGGATCTAAAGTAGAACCTTCCTACTCAGAGGTAATGAGGACGTGGTAGGAGTGGGCCTAATAAGGATACACAGAACAACTCAGAGGTGCTATCAACATGGAAGTTCTATGTATTGGGTGGTTTGTTTGTGATGGACGAAAAAATAGCTCAGAGGTAATATGGACGTGGTTGTTTTTCTCGTTGGAGAATTTTGTGGACCTATTACCTTTTTATGCACTGGTAGTGCGAGTAATAGATTCGAATGATATTTTGTGGATCTACTACTCATTGGTACACCGGTGGTACGAGTAATAGATTAGGATAATTTTTATGGACTTATTACTATTTTTGTGTACTGGCGATACGAGTACTGATAATAAGTGGAGAGAAAACCAACATATTTACTCAGAGTTAATGAGGACGTGGTAAATATGGGTCAAAACAAAGCCTTCCTACTCAGAGGTAGTGAGGACATGGTAGGAGTAGGCCAAATGGGGATACACAGAACAACTCAGAGGTGTTATCAACGTGGAAGTTCTATGTATTGGGTGATTTGTTTGTGATGGACGGAAAAATAACTCAGAGATAATATGGACATGGTTGTTTTTCCCATTAGAGAATTTTGTGGACCTATTGTCCTTTTGTGCATATGGAAATGCGAGCAAATAGATTCGAATGATATTTTGTGGATCTACTACTTTTTGGTACACCGATGGTGCGAGTAATAGATTAGGATAACTTTCGTGGACCTATTACCCTTCTGCGTACTGGTGGTGCGAGTAATAGATTAGGATAACTTTCATGGACCTATTATCCTTCTGCGTACTGGTGGTGCGGGTAATAGATTAGGATAACTTTTATGGACCTGTTACTCTTCTGCGCACTGGCGGTGCGGGTAATAGATTAGGATAAGTTTTGTGGACCTATCACCCTTCTGTGCACTGGTAGTACGGGTAATAGATTTAAAGAAAATTTCGGTAGGAAAAAGCATTTGGGGTGAAAGTTCAGAGGTATGATCATACATGACTTGCTGCCCAGGAGATGCGATATGAATCCACTCAGAGCGGTCAGAGAGTAAATTCAGCGGCACCTGAGGGTATAACTCAACAATCTGGGAGATTTGGGGTCAGAGTGTAAGTTCAGCTGTACGAGAGGGTACATAACTCACAATCTGAGAGATAGTTGGAAGATATTATTTAGTCATAATTTTTCTTGAGAAACTTGTCGTTGTTGTTGTTGGTATTAGGACATTTGCTCTTATCCTCTCCATCCGAGATATGCAGCCCCAGTTGGCGAGCCTTCTTCAATTTTGCTTTTATGCTAGTGGCGCTGATGATGAAGACCTTCCAGTCTTTAAATTGAACTTTGTCTATCCAGAGGCTAATTGTGGGGAGCAACCTCTTTTGGCAGATCTCAATTAAAGAAGAGTCCGGGTTACCGGAGGGCAATTTCACGTGGTTTGGCAAAATCGCTCAATGTAGTTCCTCGTCAGCTCTTTTCTCCTTGGACAACGTCCATGAGGGTTGATATTGTCACATCTTATTCCACATCGTAGAACCGCTCCAAGAACATATGTTTGAAGTCGGCGAAGGAATGGATGCAGTTATCCGACAAGTTGCGGTACCAATCGAACGCGACCCCCTCTAATTCCCCGATGAACAACCTCGTGAGGATGGCGTCGTCATGCGGCAGATGGTCTGTTATGATCTTAAAGTAGGTCATGTACCGGCTTGCAGAGGTCTTTCCATCATATGGATTGATGTTGAATGGTTTGTATCGTGGAGGGAAGGGGACATCTCTCTATGCAGCGGGATACGGATGTCGTATCCTGAGGTCTTGAGAGGTTTCTCGGGCATAAAATATTGAACGGAGCCCCTGGACCTCTCTTCTTGCCTCCCTAGCCTCTTTTGCAGCAGTGGGAGCCGATACTCCGGGTGGATTATCGCCCGGGGTTGGTGCGATCGTGTTTGAGTCTGCATTGGCGACGGGACCCAAGCTTGTTTGACCAGGTGTCCTTGCTTGTAGAGCCGGTAGGGCCGCCTTGATCTCATCTACCGACTTAACCAAGGTATAAAATATGGCCTTGAGAGTGTCGAGGCGCTGCCGATCACTGGGGCCGTCTTGATCATTCTCAGTCATAAATACCGTTCTCATATGAGGAGAAGTAGAAAAAACTGTGGAAGACGTGTCCTCCGAATCATACCCTCGCATAGAGAAGTCGTCGAGGTATGTGGGAATATTCTCCTCTGGTTCGGACTTAGAGGAGGTGCTACCCCCTGCATAGGAAGTTGCCTCGTCTTGGGACTTGTAGACGTTTTTAGGGACGTCAGAATCTGTTATATCTGCTGGAGGGATTGTTTTCCCTGGTTCATCTTCTTGAAACACCAGATTGTTGTGGATGTTCCGAGGAGTGCTACCTCCAGCTTCAACTACCCCCAGGGATGTAGATGACGAATCCCCAAGTGTTGAAGATTTCTTCTTTGAGCGGGTACCTTGATAAACTCCTCCTGTGATGGCTATGGACAACCGCTTAGATAAGAGTTTCTTGGCCATGCTGGTTGAGATAATCGGGCTGGAGATATTTATTTTCTTTCCTCCTTTGCCGATAGGGACCTTTCGGGCTGAGTTACAGGAGACGAAAGGAAGCGCCTCGTCTCCCGAGCTTTGTTGTAGGACCGGTCCTGACTGTTGCAGTCGTTAGAAGACGGACTATCGGTCCTCTTGTACTGCTGTTTTGTTGTAGCAGCAGTTGACAATGACTTGAGTGCAGTGATGTCCATGGAAGGACTCTTTGTATACCAAGGTTTCTTTTCTTTGTTTGCGCTTGTGAAGGATCACATCTCGTAAGTCAAGGACATCTCGATCAACCTTTACACTCATTTTGTGGGCCCAGGAATCCCGAGCACACGAGTGCGTTGGTATCATGTTTGCTCCCTGATGCGGGACTAGTAAAAACACTTGCCCTCGATCAATATTAGGAGACTCTTGGGAACCACCCTGTCCGTTTGCCGCCGGGGGCTGGACACGGGCGGTTCTGTACAACTTCCATCAGAGGCCCGCATAACAGTTAGTGGGACTCTCTGATGGTCAGAGGTTGGGACAGCTGACTGAGCTCGACGAGCCCGCGCTGTCCTAGACTTCTTCGTTCTAGCACCCGATGGTGCGTAGTAGAAAGAGTCCAAAATGTTTCGCATAGAATCTAGCATATTCTCATTGGAGCTTCTGATGTTAGGACCGCATGAGAGGCGGTCGAAGACTGAACCCGAGCCGCATAGGGCAGATGGTCGACGACTGGGATTGGATGCCGCATAGGTCATCTTCCTGCGGCTAGGGTTGGTGGCCGTATAGGCATCTTACATGTGGCTGGGATTGGTGGCCGCATGAGCCTTCTGCATGCGGCTGGGATTGGTGGCCGCATGAGCCTTCTGCATGCGGTTGGGATTGGTGGCCACGTGAGCCTTCCGCATGCGGCCGGGATTGGTGGCCGCATGAGCCTTCTGCATGAGACTGGCACCCTTATGCGGCTTCTTCCTGGACCGCATAGAGTTTTTATTTGCTTTCTCAAGTCCAGCATCGTAGTGTTTTCCTTTGTCGAACTTGGGGACAGCAGGGTCCTCTGTGGCCTGAAGTGGGGCCGCATGTGAGTCTTCTTCGCCGTCTTGGGCAGCAGAGAATACTTCTTCCAGAGCTTGGGGAGTGGCAACAGTTTTGGGCCTCCACTCCATGCGGGCCTTCTTTGGGCCAGCTCGCTTTTGGATGGGGCTAGTGCTCCCCTCGGAGAGCATCTCTTCAAACGCTTGCTGGTCGAAGTGAACAACCAGCATCTGTTACGTGGAGCCAAGTTTGACTGCGTCCGATTGCGTCACCAACTTCTCAGCAGTGGAGAAGTTAGTCTCCAGCAGAGTCGACATCGTGTTTGTCATTGATTATCGTAGAACAGAACAGTTTTATAGGAGGACTGAACTTGAACTCACAATTACAAACTCGTTTGTACAAAAGAGAGTCTAAGAAAAAACCAAAGAAAAGCAATCTAAGTACAATTGTTTAGTTTTGATTCTGGGAGGGTGACGGTAGAGGCTCGGAAAAGTACTATCAACTCTGCCTTACTCCTTGGATGATTGAACACAACCTCGGCTCCGGTGAAGAAATGCTCTCTTTTTGCCTGGGTGTGTGTATCTCTCTCTGTGTGTCTCTGTGTATGCAAGGGAATAGCACCTTGCTATTTATAGGAATTCATGAGTAATGGGGTGTACAGCCACGTGGCTAATTTTGGGCCACATCCTTGTAACTGTGCCTCGAGAAGTGGGCAGCTGAAGATTGGTTAAGATTGATCATGATCTGTTTGTTGCACTAAATTCGAACTGTTAAGACTTGGTCAATTTCTGCCACGCGTCTCAACTGCTACTCTGTGGCGAGCCGCATGAATGATGCATCCTGGCTGAGCCGTATGAAGGACTGTCCTATAGCCGAGTCGTATAAAGGATGTACCCTGGCTGAGCCGCATGAAGGACTGTCCCATAGCCGAGCCGTATAAAGAGTGTCTCATGACCGAGCCACATGAAGGACGTCTCATGACCGAGCCGCATGAAGGATGTCCCATGACCGAGCCGCATGAAGGTTATCTCATGACCGAGCCGTATGAGAGTGGCCTCATGACCGAGCCGCATGAGAGTGGTCTCATGACTGAGCCGTATGAGAGTGGTCTCATGACTGAGCCGCATGAAGGTCGCATAGGCGATCCCTATAAAGAATCTTCTTTGGAATTTATGAACTGTGCCAGATATCATGATGATTTTTTCGTCTTTTTAGGAGCATGTCCCATCTTGTCTTTATGTCAGAGCCATCATCTCTGTCAGAGCTGTCGCCTTTATGTTAGAGTAATTATGGCCAGCTGCTTAGGCTGATTTTGAATCGCATAAGGTTCTCTGCTATTTGTGGGCCGCATGAAGATTTCTGAGCCGCATGAAACTTTCTGAATTTTTGAGCCGCATGGAGCTTCCTGGGCTTTGAGCCGCATAGAGAATCCCCTTCTTTTCTTGCGCTTGTGAAGGATCACATCTCGCAAGTTAAGGACATCTCGATCAACCTTTGCACTCGCTTTATGGGCCCGAGAATACCGAGCACACGAATGCGTAGGTATCATGTTTGCTCCCTGATGCGGGGATAGTAAAAGCACTTGCCCTCGATCAATGTTGGGAGACTCTTGAGAACCACCCTGTCTGTTTGCCGTCGGGGGCTGGACACGGGCAGTCCTATATAACTTTCCATCAGAGGCCCGCTTAACAGTTAATGGGACTCTCTGATGGTCAGTAGTTGGGACAGCTGACTGAGCTCGACGAGCCCGTGCTGTCCTAGACTTCTTCGCTCTAGCACCCGAGGGTACGTAGTAGGAAGAGTCCATGTTGGAGAACCACCCTGTCCGTTTGCCGTTGGGGGCTGGACACAGGCGGTCCTATACAACTTTCCATCAGAGGCCCGCTTAACAGTTAGTGGGACTCTCTGACGGTCAGTGGTTGGGACAGCTGACTGAGCACGACGAGCCCGCGCTGTCCTAGACTTCTTCCACTTAGCACCCGAAGGTGCGTAGTAGGAAGAGTCCAAGTTGAAAAGAGGGAAGGAAAGTTGGTGCCCTTTTCAAAGGAGGCAAGGGGGCTCTATTTATATAATGGAGTGAGCCCTTTCTTCTTCTCCTTTCCGATGTGGGACTAAAAGCAATATTTTTTATGCTTCTACAACATCCCCAGGAATCACAACACCCACTATCTTTGTTGACTCCGGACCAACCAAGTTTTTTTCCTGGTCCTAAGCCCCTAACAGTTAAAAAAGAGAAAAAATTGAGTTACATTCCACTGTTTTACCATAATTCAAGGTGCATCCTACCCAATTAACATAATGCACAAAACCTCCCACTTTTGACGAAAATCGTCTATAACTGCCAGTTCAGACCAAAATATTCATGTCGTCTTCCCCACGTGTTGACCCACACCGTACCCCCCCATTCACACACCCCCTCCCCGCGGTTGCTCGTTCCTACCCCCGCCACTACCCCCCCCACGTCGAACCACCCTCCGCGCGCCCCCGGCGTCGTCATATTGCCGCTGCGCCCCTCCAACGTCGCTTCCTCCTCCTCCGTGTGTCCACCGTTGTACCCCCGTCGTACACTCCCCCCACCTCCGCGCACCCACTGCTCACTCCTCCGCCGCTCCCAATAGCAACAACGACAGCGACAGCAGTAAGTAGCGACATCGGCTCCGTCGACATGCAGCAGGGATGGGGGCCGCGGGGTCACATGTTGCAGGGATGAGGGTAGCGGTGGTCGCACGGTGGGAAGGAGCAGCAGTGTGCATGTGGGAAAAAAGAATGAAAGAGTATTTTCGTCCTAAAATATTAGTCAAAGAAGTTGACCTTGGTCATGGATGGTTTTCGTCCAAAGTGGAGGATTTCTTACATTATTGTAATTGGGTGGGGAACACCTTGAACTATGGTGAATAAAGTGTGGTGCAACACAATTTTTTTCAAAAAAAAAACTTGTGCATGAACAATTAAATTAATTTTACTATTATCTATGTTATGATCTATGTTATGATCTATGTTTTTAAAACTAAATTAATTTTACTTATGGATAATAATGTTTTGATTTTATGTCATGTTTATATATTTTCTATCAAACCACACAAGTGAAAACAAAAAAACCAAGCTAAAAGATTAAACCAAACTAAAGTAAAAAAAAACAAACCAAATCCATAAAAATTAAAACACGGAAAGGAAAAAAAAAAGTCAAAAAGTCAATTTCTGCCAGGCGAAAATTGACACAGGCCCTCTGTATTTTTTAAGCTATTTCGTTAAAATTTTGATCGTACCAACAAATTTTCTGTATATATATTGATCCTCTTTATACTTATGCACTGCACTAGCATAGACATCGTAACACATTTTATTGACGACATGTGTTATGTATAATTTTGCATAAAGATGTCAATGGCTATAGACTGGGCTATGGAGGGAAAAACTACGATACCCCCATCGGTATCAAGCCTTAGATACAGAATATCTAATATGTTGCCATGTGTCCAATTCTTTAAAAGAAACAAACAAAATCCATAAAAACTAAAACACAGAAATAAGAAAAAGTCAAAAATTCAATTTCTGCCCGGCAAAAATTGACACAGGCCCTCTGTATTTTTTAAGCTATTTCATTAAAATTTTGATCGTACAAACAAATTTTCTGTATATATATTGATCCTCTCTATACTTATGCATTGTACTAGCATAGACATCGTAACACATTTTATTGACGAGCACATGTGTTATGTACAATTTTGCATGAAGATGTCAATGGCTATAGACTGGGCTATGGAGGGAAAAACTACGATACCCCCATCGGTATCAAGCCTTAGATACAGAATATCTAATATGTTGCCATGTGTCCAATTTTTTAAAAGAAACAAACCAAATACATAAAAATTAAACACGAAAAGGAAAAAAAAATGTCAAAAAGTCAATTTCTGCCAGGAGGAAATTGACACAGGCCCTCTGTAATTTTTAAGCTATTTCGTTAAAATTTTGATCGTACCAACAAATTTTCTGTATATATATTGATCCTCTCTATACTTATGCACTGTACTAGCATAGACATCGTAACACATTTTATTGACGAGTACATGTGTTATGTATAATTTTGCATGAAGATGTCAATTCTATAGACTGGGCTATGGAGGGAAAAACTACGATACCCCCATATCGGTATCAAGCCTTAGATACATAATATCTAATATGTTGCCATGTTCCAATTCTTTAAAAGAAACAAACCAAATCCATAAAAATTAAAACACGGAAAGGAAAAAAAAGTCAAAAAGTTAATTTCTGCCAGACAAAAATTGACACAGGCCCTATGTATTTTTTTAAGCTATTTTGTTAAAATTTTGATTGTACCAACAATTTTTTTGTATATATATTGATCCTCTCTATACTTATGCACTATACTAGCATAGACATCGTAACAAATTTTATTGACGAGTCCATGTGTTATGTATAATTTTCAATGAAGATGTCAATGGCTATAGACTGGGCTATGGAGGGAAAAACTACGATACCCCCATCGGTATCAAGCCTTAGATACAAAATATCTAATATGTTGCCATGTGTCCAATTCTTTAAATACCCTTTCGTTCCCCTTCATTAAATGTTATCCATTCTTCCTGGCCCACCCCCACCGAGTTCGTCGACAACCAAAGCAAAGAAACTAAGCTGCCGTTAAATGCACTAAAACTTATTATCTATAATAAGAAAAGACAAACTAATTGTAGAGCCTAAAAATCAAGTTGTGCCCTGAACATACTAATCAGTGATCAAGTTGCGCCCCAAAGATCAGGTTACGCCACTGATATGAAGCTCAGAGAACAAGCTGCGCCACTGATCAGGTTGCGCATGATATCAGACTGCGTCCAGTCTTATTGTGCCAAAATCTACGTGGCGTCTGACACTTAATGGCCATTATTACCTGACAGCACTGACAACTGATACCACAGTAAACGAGGAAAATCTCTTCGAATCTCGTGAATTATGCCACTCAAGGAGAGTTGGTAGACAGCTGTTCTGTACACTTCGTAAGTTGCACCTGGGCACAATCCAGACAAAATCTTTAGTTACGCCAAGGCGCAATCTGAATGACTTCGGCTCAAAAGCTGCCACGTGTCTAGGCGTGGCTCAATCAGGCACAGTTGAACGAAACTCGCGCAACCTGATAAAGTTGAGACAACTTACATTCCAAAGTCGGATGACGTGCGCACATGCCACTAATCTCTCAAGACGTGTCTACTATCCTATACACGACCACGCACATCTCAATCACCTGATGCCACGCATCTAAATACAGTTAGTACACGACTTAACAACTGAATGAAAGTTGGCACAACGGAAGGTTGGTGCAACCTAATGTGGCGCAATCCAGCCTCGCGCATATCAGAATAACTGCTAAAACAGTTATTTCTTGAACTCTATAAATAAAGTTTCCAATCATTATGAAATCATCAGATACATACGCACAGAGATCAAGAACTCTTGCAAAATTGCTGCTGCATTCTCCAGAGGCTACAGTCTTCAAGTTCACATAGTCCAAGGAATAAAGTGATCATCTTCTGATCAGATTCCTACAGTTGTACTTCTCCAGAATTCATTGTACTTTATACTATTCTTTTTTTTAAGTTTGGAATAGACTTTTTGTTTTTTGCAAACAAAATGACGACTTTGCTGGGGACGACTTTCTCCTCCGATGAGAAGGTGACAACTCAATGTGACGCTGCGTCGATCGGCAAGACACAGAAGATGCTGGTTGTTCAAGTCAACCAGACAACCTATGAGGATATGATTAGCACCATAAGCAACAAGCGTACAGTGGCTATCACTAAGAACAGGACTGTATGGGCTCCAAAATCTTCCATGTCACTGTTGCCCAGGCGCAACCTGAGTGTTCAGTGGCCAAGACACAGTCTGTCTCGACGGCTCAGGCACAGCTTGCTTCTGTTTCCCGTGCGCAACCAATTCATCCTGCTGTCCATGCACAATCTACTATTCTTTTAGCTGCCAAGGTGCAGTCTGTTCAAGCCATCGTTGAGGGACAGTCTACCCACGTTGCTTCCAAGGCACCATCAGTAGCATGTAGGACTATGGCACAACCCAAGCAATCAGCACCTCAGGCGCAGTCTGCTACTCTGGCGCAACTCAAGGGAACTAGTCTTTTGGCTATTTCCTCTTCTAATTCTCAAGTTCTGAACTTGGAGAATCAATGTTCTAGTGCTAACACTAAACAGAACAAAGGGAAGAGCCTTTTGACACTTCCTCAATTGGCGCAATCTGTGCCTAAAATGGTCTCACGACAGAACAAAGGGAAAGGCTTCTTAGCTGACCCTTCACAAAATAAAGGAAAGCATCCTTTGGTCTTTTCTCAAACTTCCCTGGTCTATGACTCAGAGGAAGATCTATCAGATTCTATTCCTTTAAATAGAGGTCTTCGAATCTCTGATATTGGAAAGAATACTGACCAAAGAGGTATCTTACCTACCCCTATGGGGTTTGGTCAAGACCTTTCCATCTTACAAATTTTAAGATCCAAGCAAAGAAAATTAAGGGTATCACGAACAGAGACACCTGGAGTAGAATTTTCAGATTTACGCGCTTATCCAATAGCGTCAACCAGTATCAACTTTGGCAAAACGTAAGAACCTTATGCCAAAGGCCAATCTGTACCAAAAGCCAAAGTTTGAAAAGAAAGATCCAACCACCTATGCTAATGAGTTGAGTACACCTTTGTACATTCAGGGAACTAAACATTTGAAGAATAGGAGACATGTGTTTGCAAAAACAAAAGTTTTTTATTTCACAAACTTTGTAAGAAGATTACAATTGAATTCTGGGAAGGTACAACTATAGGAATCCGATCTGAAGACGATCGCTTTATCCCTTGGACGATGTGAACTTTGAAGACGGTAGCCTCTGAAGGATGCAGCAGCACTTGGACAAGAACTTCCGATCTCTGATGATAATAATGATCTGATGCCCATAATGAAGAACTTGAAAATCTATTTATAGAGTTCTAGAAATAACTAATTTGTAGTTATTCTGGATTGCACATGATGAACTGTGCTGGTGACAGACTGCGCAGACTGTGAACTGCGCTAGCGGTTACTCGATCGTGGGCTAACTGTATTAGACGTGTGGCATTGTTTGATTGAAATACGCATGGTCATGTACAAACAGTTTCCACGTGACGAGCAATTGATGGCATGTAAGCCACATAATAAATGTTAGTTATCTTGATGGATTGTGCCACTTGAAAAGCACTAGCATCAGACTGCGCTGAGACTCGGGCTTGGTCAAACTGCGCTGAAGTTGAGCTGTCATACTGCGGTGGCTGTACTGCTGTCCTCGAGCGCTGTGCTGTACAAGAAACGAAATGACTCCTCGTTTATCTGGCTGTCAGCTGTCAGAAGATCGAATTTTTGTCAAGTAATGATGGCATTGCCATGTCAGCGTAGCGCGCTTGGGTGGTAGCGCAGTTCAGCTTGCGCATTTGAATTGTAGCACAATCTGCCTCATGTGCAGTCCATTTGAAGAGTGCACAATTTAATTTCCTCTGCTTATTTGATAAATGCAACTTAATTTTTAGGACCTACAAGACCCCCTTCAAAGTTTTTGAAATTTGTTGAATTTTAAATTTAAAATCAAGTTGTGCAAGGTACGCTTTGACTGCGCGTTTGGAGGAATTAGCTCCGAATTTTGTGGCACAATCGAAGGTGGTCGTTTCACTTCTGGAAAACTATAAATAGTTTCTTTTTTTCATTCTTTCATCCTTTACTTGTTTTCGACTGTTCAAGAGACAAAAGCTCCGCTCCTACTCCGACTACTTCTTCTCCTTTCCGTCGACAACAGCGATGGCTCCCAAGCGAACAGCCACTGAGAAGGGCAAGGCCCCCGCCGAACCCTCGACTCGTATTGCGCCACGAGTTTCTCGTCATGAGATAGGTCATCCAGCATTGCTAGGTGAATGACAAACCATGATCGAAATCCTTTTTAGGGTTTTAATGTTTTCAGACCTTCATACCTCTCTCTTTTTAGAGATTGATGGTATTTGCGCCACCCTGTTTAGGTTTTCGGTTGCATTCACAATAGTTTTCATTTTTATGAAAACTATACTCTTGCGCAATCGGATGGAAAGCGCTGACAAAATATTCGACGTAATCCATCGTTTTGCACAAGTCAGTTGAGCCAGCACAAACTGATGTCTTACGCAAGTATGTTAGCGCAAACTGACGTTTTGCGCACGTTGGCTGTGCTGGCACAAAATGATAACTTGTATAAGCTGACTGTGCTGGCGCAATCTGATAACTTGCGCAAATTGATGATCTTTTGTAGAAACTTTTTGATTTTGCATGTACTGATCCTTGTTTCTTTATTTGATGCAGTTAAGCTCAGGGAAGATCCCAACTATGAGGTTTTTGCAGGATCCTTGGCTGAACCTGAATACAAGAAAGATTTGTCTCATGTGACATTTCCTCAGTATGCCTTACTGTCATCTCGGCAAGCCATCTTGACTGCACAGGACAATGAGACTTTACTGTGTCTGATGAATGGGCAGCCTCCTTAGACTGCTGACACGGTTACTCATAAGAAGCCGTTGTTCTTGTTTGGTGAGGCCTTTGACAAAAACTCTCAGCCAAGACCTCGAATGGAACAGAGACTTATCCAGAGGGGCGAGAAGACAATCCTTCTGCCGGAGATCTCTAGATGCCTTCCTCTATCTCGATATGCTTTTGCAAGCTATCCCAGAAGAATGGAATGGGATATAACTCCACTTTAGCAAGCCCGAACAGGGAATATCTGTGTCAAGAAGGGATCTGACAACAAGGATGTATTCTACAGTTCCTCTGAGCGCCATAGCTCCTTGCTTAGAGGACTAAAGCCTGGCTGTATCCCGCCAGAAGATTCTTCCTTACTGCTACCAGTAAGATCTCCGATATTCGCAAATGAGTTTGCGAAGGTAGAAAGAAGGTATCCGGATCAGGAGTTGCGGCTGACTGGCCTCGTGAACCCGTATAATAAGAGATGGATCTGTATAGCCAATTGGATATTGGTCCAATTTGAAGAGCGGCTTAAGGAGATTGATCTATACCAAGTAGTGTATGCCACTGTTTATGGCTTTCCCCCCAATCCTCATTTATTTCTCGCGTTGGCCGAGAGATACAACTATAGAACCGTGACTTTCATGACGCCCCACGGAGAGATCGGGTTAGCTTTGCACGAGATGAAGTACATCTCTAGCCTACCAATGGAGGATATCCCCTATGAAAAGTTTGTCCCGACAAACGATGAATTGGACAGACTCTGCCAAGAGAATGCTGACATGGTGGCTGTATTTGAAGAGCTACTATGTCACTACAAGATCTGTTCTCTCTACTACAAGAGTGGCACGGCCAACACCTGCTATACCACCAAATGGCTGCCATATCTTTTCTTCAACCATATCATCGAGAAGAAGACCAAGGAGCATGAGAACTGCCATTCTGACTACTTCCGACCACTTAACGACAGTGAAGTGATAGGGCTGATGGAGACACACGATGATATGGATATCAAGATCAAGGATGATCTCCAGTGTCCTCCTTTCAAGGAAGGAGACATTATTGAAAGCTACATGAGGATGGGCTACAGGCCCATGTCAAAGGAAGCCCAGTTGGCAGGTTTTCTCACTTACTGGCTCCGACGATACGTCGTCCCTGGGGCCAGTACAGTCGACCGCTTCCACCGCGGTGTACTTTTTGCTGCTGTCTGTCTGGTCTTCGGCTATCGGATGGATCTGCTGTCAGCAATGACATGCAGGGTGAACGCCGGCCTTTGTCTCTTTGTCGATTCAATGATTAAAGGGAAATACGAGAAATGACACTTCCTTCGGCTGGAACTGCCATACACATACTTGTTCGGATGGCTGCTTCTATACCATCCTTCACTAATGAACCCTGATATGGGGGCAGTGGGCGGTAGCTTTCTAAGAAGATTTTTTGGATGTAAGTAGATTTATACCACTTTGAGAGATTGCCGACGTGCTCTAAATCTTGGTAGAGGATAGAGCTTCTACTGCGTTACCCCTTCAGTCGGTTATGAGCATATGTCCACAAATCTTGTGGACTCCGGGAGGATACAGCCTTTGGGCTGCACAACTTTCGATTGGTTGAGGACAATCCGGCCGTCACACCTGGTATACCGGTTCGAGGATGAATGCTATCTCGAGCCCTATCTCCCCAGCCGTTTTGTAGGCCAATTCGGTTATGACCAGTTTCATGTAGGTAATGCTATCTCATGCCTACAAGAAAAAGGGTTTTTAATTGATGGAGCTCGGGCTTGGGCATATTACAATGCCCGGGACACATGGACGACGTTCTCGATGCCGTCCAGAAATGATCGAGGTCCTCGCATGCTGTATACGTACTCGATCTTCTATACATCAGCAAACACTTTTGCTGAAAACTTCAATCTGGCAGACAGCTTCGCGACTGCGACTCGATTTAAGAAAGGAGCACCTGTTCTGGTGCTTCCTGGAAATGATGAAGAGCATGAGCCAGCCGATGCACCATTAGAAGCTTCGTGGGACGCCAACTTTCCCGAAGAAGTCTACGAGCTGCTGCGCGTCTCTCTAAAAGTTGTAAGATCACCGACAAAGGAGAAGAAGAGGAAGGCAGAAGAAATATCTTCTCCTGTCTCAAAGAAGAAGACTGCCGTAGACTCTTCAGAAAGATTCGCCACCCGCTCACAGTCTCGGCAACAGGCCGAGTCAACTCATAGAGAAGAGGCGACAACCCCAACCTCTATTCAAAGAAGAACACACGTAGCAGACGTAGAGATTCCAGAAGAACCTCTACGTAGGATCAAATTAGCTTTCAAAAAGAAAGTGACCACTCCTCCGAGATCTGCTCATACATTAGCCCTGGTAAGTGCTGTTGTCGGGGTTATGATGCCTTCCCCTACTCCTGCTCCTGAACCCAGGCAGGAAGCTTCTAGTGCCGAGAAAGGAGACCAAGTGGCTGAGACAAGAGATGAAACCGCAAAGACAAGGGACGGAGCTGCAGAAGCAAGAGAGGCAACTGCAACTCCAACCCTAATCAATGAATCGGGATCATCTGTTGAAATATTGCCATCTCCTATATTTGCGATGGAAGCTGCTCATCCTCCATCTACACCACGATCGCATCGGGCCGAAGAAGATCGATTGATGATCGAGGCCCTAGAAGATTATGACTTCAACTTTCATGATGACTTAGATCCAGTCAATGCAGATAATAGCGAGGAAGTACGAAAGAAGGGTGCAGAAAATAAAGAGACATCAACAGCGGATGTTGATGATAATCTGAATCTGGAAGAGGATGCTGATGCCCATGCATCCCAAGAAAAGAATACTGTTAATGATGTAGCACCGGAGGACGCTACTGTCACTGATCCGAGAGGTATTGAATGATATTGACAATCTTCTTTTATAGATCAAATGACTAATCATCTTAACTTTCATTTATGCAAAAATTCAATCCTCTCCAATTCCTCCAATATGCACTGATATAGTGCAAACAACAGCGATAGCTAGCAGCAGCCGACATTTTTCAGGTGGCTCTGAAGCAGGAAGTAGTCAGGTAGTGATTTCAGAAGCTACTTCTGCGAGGTTGCAACTTATATCAACAGATGACCAACTTGTCACTAGACCCAGCAATGGTAAGCTTGATCCTTTTTGATAATCGCTAATGACAGCAAACTGATGGTGTTTATTTGATTTTGCAGAGGAATATCTGGGAGGGGCGACTAGCTCCACCATGGCTTCCTTGTCTAGAGAGACCTCAGTTCATGTTCAAGAAGCTGAACGTCCACCTGTACAAGCATTTGTTGCTTCAACTTCCACAGGAGTAGTTGCTACACCTAGCAGAGCGGCTACTAACAGATTTATAATTGGTTCCTTCACCAACCTCTTCTTCACTTCATTAGGACCCTTAGTAGAAAGGGTCATGGAGAGAGAGAATGTTGGTTTCATCACCGTTAGAACCCCAACTACTTATCTGATCGGTGCTATCCGAAGTCAGAGTGATGAAGCTCAAGCTGCCTATCTTGAACACATATTGGATGAACTGGAGGCATCTATTAAGATTTACAAAGATCTTAATCGGGGGGAGGTAGAACTCCTAGTGAATGCTGAGTTTGAAAGGATGACTCGCGAAGCTAAAGTCACAAAAGCTGCTTTCCATACTTTTTTGGACACTTATGCCACGAAGGCTTCAAAGTATGATTCCCGGATGGAGACATTAGCGTCTGCTGCTGGGGAAAAAGAAAAGAAGGTTGCTGAACTGAATGCAGAGTTTGCTCGACTTCAGGAAGAGTTGAGAATCGTTCAGCTTGCTCTTAAAGAAGAGACTACACAGCATGCAGCTGCCGTTCAGCAGCTAGACATTCTAACCCATGAGAAGAATGAGTTTGTCACTTTCCATCAAAATGAAATCGCTCGCCGCCTAGTGACCTTGCCATCCTTTGACGATAAATCTGGAATGGCGGAAGCTAGAAGGCGGGTGTTGGATTCGCGTGAAGGACGACTACAAGCATTGAAGCAGCAGAGAGCTAACCTGACGACACCTCCAACTGAATAAGGAAATTTTTGTATTTTCTTTTTTATGATATGTCTTTTTGTAATGCCTTTTATTTTGATCAATGAAAAGACATTATTTTTGTGGCTCTATTATTTTTTACATATCCCATTAAGGATATAAATAATAGCGATGGAAAATATATTCAGAGGTTCAGGACATGATATATTTCTTCATTTAGAAAATAATTATATTCAGTATATCTGCTCAGAGGTAATATGGACATGGCAGAATATAATTCGTTGAATATCATTATATCGGTAGACAACTTAATCAGAGTAATAAATACGAGACAAGTTGTTGATATGGGTGAACGGATGAATTGTCAAAATGTATGAACGAAATAAATCATCGGGATGAACCGTCGGATGTATGGAATGAACGGGTGAACCTTCGGATGAATGGAATGAACGGGTGAACCGTGGGATGAATGGAATGAATGGGTGAACCGTCGGATGAATGGCAATGAACGGGCGAACCGTCGAATGGATGTAATGAACGGGTGAACCGTCGAATAAATGTAATGAACGGGCGAACCGTCGAATGAATGTAATGAACGGACGAACTGTCGAATGAATGAAATGAACGGACGAACCGTCAGATAGAAGTAATGAACGGACGAACCGTCAGATAGAAGTAATGAACGGATAAACCGTCGAATGAATGGAATAAACGGATGAACCGTCGGATGAATATAATGAATGGGTGAATCGTCAGATGAATGTAATGAATGTTGCGAAGAACGCGTCGCTTCGATGTTTTAAGAATTTCTGCCTATAAATAGAACAGATATTGAAAATGGAATGATCAGTTTCACTCTTCAACACAAAAATGTCGTCTGAAGATACATCCAAGAAGGCTGAGATTGTCCCGAAGGTTGAAGAAATCACGGAGAAACCTCCAGCCGAAGTAAACCAGCCAAAGCAGATGGAAGCTGGCGAAGGTTCGTCTGCACCCAAGCCACCGCGTGATATCTTGGACTTCCTACTTGAACCAGGGACGACAGACAAGGAGGAAGCCATGAGGATGGCCGCTTGTAAATTTCTGGTGGGTTCGAGCAAGGATGTTCTCGGCTCTTTTGTCGATTACATTTTTGAAAATGACGGTAGTGGTCCTCGTCCTGTCTTCAAGAAGGACGATAGTGATTCTCGTCCATGATTTCTTGTAAGACCATTTATGATGAAATAAAATAAAATTTTATTTATGAACTGTTTTTTCATATTTATAAAATTTTCTTTTACATTCATACATAGTACTTTTTAAGGAATTTGTCATTGATAGGCATCATTACAACTCGACCGTCCAACTCTGTAAGTTGATAGGCTCCATTTGAGAAGACTTTGCTCACAATATATGGACCTTTCTACTTCGCGTCGAATTTGCCCTTCCTCATATGAGTCATGGTCATAGGACGTCTGACGGTTAGAACCAGTTCTTCTTTCTGAAAAGCTCTGACCTTAACTTTGTGATTAAAAGCTTTTGAGATTCGGGCTTGATATAACTCAATATGCTGTTGAGCCAATAACCATTTCTCGACGAGCGCTTCTAATTCTTGAAGTCGAAGGAGGTCATTGTTCTCTATAGTGAGCTCGTTGGCAATGGCAATCCACAGGGATGGGATCTGAAGTTTCAAAGGTAGAACTGCTTCACAACCATACACAAGAAAAAAAGGTGTACAACCTGTAGGGTTACGGACCGTAGTACGGTAGGCCCAAAGACATTCTCCAAGCTTTTCACTCCAATTCCGTTTGTTAGTAGATACAAACTTCTTAAGGAGTTTGATAATAGTCTTGTTAAATGCTTTAGCTAAACCATTAGCAGCAGGATTGTAAGCTGTCGAAACGACATTGTCAATCCGATGATCGTCACAAAACTTGGTAAACTTCTGGCTAATGAACTGTGGTCCATTGTCATGAATGATCCCTCAAGGTATACCAAATCTATAGATGACATGGTGTTTGACAAAGTTGATGACGCTACTGGTCTTAACTTCAGCCAGAGGTATAGCTTCAGCCCATTTGGAGAAGTAATCGGTTATAGCTAGTATGAACCGATGTCCTTTAGAAGAAGGAGGATTGATAGGACCTATAATATCCATGCCCCAAGCTTCAAAAGGCCAGGAAGCAGCAGTTGGATGCAGAAATTTCGATGGTTGGTGAATAAAATCTGCGTGGATTTGACAAGCTCGACATTTCATTGCATATTCGATGGCATCTGATACCATAGAGGGCCAATAGTAACCCATGCGTCGGATACGGTCTTAAAGTTTAGGACCTGGTTGATGTGCTCCGCAAACACCATCGTGAGCTTTACGTAATACTTGCTTCGTTTCATCACCAACAAGACAGCGTAAGAGAAGACCTTCATAAGTCCGCCGGTAGAGAGTCTAAGTAGTCTGATTGCAGTAGAATCGCAGAGACCGTCGACGAATACTCGTAGCCTTCTTGGGATCTTCAGAAAGTATATCATGGGCCACGAAGTCGATGAAGGGAGCTCTCCAATCTTTACTGATAACATTGGCCTCAGTAAAATTACTGAACTCAATATTGCGATTGTTTTTGATGCAAAACAATTCCCGATTAGAGACAACCACTACCTGTTGTATTTTGACAGGTATGGCTAAGACTGCTGCAAGATTGGCCAAAGCATCTGCCTCAATATTGCAAGCTCGGCGGACATATTCGATGAAAAAGGCTTTAAATGATGTAGCCATATTTATTGCCGCTTCATGATAAGGCACTAGATCTTGATGACGAACTTCATAGGTTCCTCTAACCTAGTTAACAACCAGCTTGGAGTCGCCATAGACTTCAAGATATTCGATGTCTAGTTGCTTAGCTAATTGAAGGCCAATGAGTAGAGCATTGTATTCTGCTACGTTGTTGGAGCAGGGTTCATCTAGGGAATAGGCTCTTTGGATAGTTGACCCGTCTGGAGAAATAAGAACAACCCCAACTCCTGCGACATTGACACCATTCGGCCCGATCCTGGATGCACCGTCAAAGAATAGACGCCAAGTAAGAAATTCTTCGGAGATCATATTTGATTCCAATGTCTCGTCTGGAATTTCATCGTAAAGTTTAGATGTTTCTGGAATAGGATGAGCCGCTAAGAAGTCCGCCAGTGCTTGACCCTTAACAGACTTTTGTGGAACATATACCATGTCATATTGGGCTAACAGAATGGCCCATGTAGCTAATCGAGAATTGAGTGTGCTGGGTTTCTTCATTAATACCTGTAGCACCCAGTTTCCCAAATGAGGGTAATTTTGAAATTTCATGTTTATAATTATTTTAATAATAATATTTAATTCATGATATAATTTTTGGTGATTTTAAATTATTTTAAAATTATTTAAATCAATGACTTGTGGTTTTGACGTTTTGCTAGTGAAACCCTAGAGACTGTTTGACCTAGAGCCTAACCATGTGATTATGATATTTTAATATCATTTTTGGCCTAAGGATATTTTTGCATTTGACCTCTTTGAATTATTTTGATATTATTTTATTATTTATGATATTGTTTTGGGGTTATTTGTGTCGGGTTCGAATTTCAACTCAATCCGACTTGAAACGGAACCCGGGGGTAGTTTGACTCTAGTGGGACCCACACACTAGTTAGGCATGGCCCAAATGATATTAAATTTAGTCCACATGATAGAAATATTTTAGTTAGAGGTTAGACTAATTATTATGGATAAGGTTAGTGTGATTAGAGACTTTAGAATGACTAATTTAGCCCCAACCAATTAGCCCTTTCCTAATACTCATAGAATAGGTTAGTGGGGGCATTTTGGACCTTACCATAATAGGACAAATAGCCCCATATGGCCAGCCACTTTGGAAGAGGATAGGCTCAAGTTCATTTCATTATTCTCATCCACACACTCTCTCTTGTTCTTTCCTAAATTCCTAGGGAGCAATCCCTAGCAATTTCTCTACCAAATTCTTCCATTTTGCCACCAAATCTTCTTCTTTCCTTCTCCATTCTAGCCAAGGAGGAAGCTACCCAAGTTTGGAAGGATTCGGAGCTCGTTCGTGTCCTTTTGGAATCTCTACGTGTCGGTGTCGCTCCGGCAAGGCTTTTCTTCGATTCGATCTACCGGGAGGTATAAATCCCTTCTTCTTTTCATTTACGCATGCATATAGGTCTATTTTGAACCCATAAGAATGACCCCCATGGTTGCATCTCCATTTGTGTCCATTTCGTGTCAATTTGGAGGTCATAGGAGTGTCCTTTGTGTTGTGGTTGTGTCCATGTGGGAAAACCCCAAATTTGGACACACTATGTGTTGTTGTTATGTATGAATGAATTATTACATGTTTAATCTCATATTTTTGTAATGGAGATGTGTTCTATAGTGTCTCATATATATATATATATTAGTGTAGAGAGTGAGTTCTTGATATATTATGTCATATACTTGTGTTTTTTTGTCTCAAACTACCCAAATCCGTCATGATTTTTATCCACGATTTTAATTTCAGTCCTAACTTAGAAATATCATAACTTCTAGCTCAAAGCTCGGTTTAATCTTCTATTTTTTTAAAAGAAGCGTATTGAAGTTAGCTTTCCAAAAACATGTATTAATAGGCCTAATTCTTTCTGTAACTTTCTGGAGAATTATTTGAGTGTCAGCTGTACGAAAGACAAACGCGTTCTCGGTGTTTTCACAATTTCGGGAGTTTTCGGAAACGAAAACGCGATCCGTTTGAAGTTTCGGAAAGCTAACACATAGATCTATAACATACTTTAATCCTAGATTTTAATTCATGCTGAGATGGTACAATATTGATTATTAGTAGGAGTTACTATTCGGTATATGCATTTTGTGCACCCTTGTGTGTAATAAAATGTTCTATTTGATTTTAACCCATGTTAATGTATATACATTATGTGATTAAATAAAGAAAGCAAGCATGAGTAAATGGTTAAATAAATGATGTATGAGGTGTAAGTATCCTATCTAATGTAAGCATGTGTAAGTATGGCTTGTAATGAATATGTAGGTTCCATAGTATGTAATGTATGGTACATATAGTGGTGCAAGAGAATAAATGAATGATGAATGAATTCAAGCATGAATGTAATATAATAATAGATGTAATTTATGCAATATACAAGTTAATGAGATGTAATGTTCTATGTTAACAAAATCCTATATTACCTCATGTACCCCCTTACACTATGTTGACACTATCACACTTGACACATTGTTCACTTACACTTTGACACTCTTTGATATGTATACACTATGTATGCCTATTTAACCATCACTTGCCCCTTTGCCATATTCACATACACACACATAGCCTCTTAAATAAGTATTTATGAATATAGTTAACTTAGCTATGTATGTATATTATATATATGTTAGCATATTGTGTTGTAATATATAAGTTTATATAACCATTTGAAATGCCATGATTATAGACCTAATATTGAATACCAATATATACATGTGTATATATGTGTAGACATATATAGCTTAAAGTAATAGATTACCTAGTGTATATCCAATGTGAATTCTTTCCTATTTGAGTATTAAATAATTGCATGCTATATAGAATTGGGTGTATGTTGGCTTGTATAGCCTTGTATTGATGTATGCTTGCTAGGATAGTCTTGGTTAGGCCTAGTAAGACTTACTGGGTTAGGACATGACCTAGTTTGACCTAGTTTGACTAGTGCAGTTGACCAGAGTTGACCAAGGGTTAACTTTGGCCTAGTTTGACCTAGATTCATGTAGAATGTGTTGTAGTGCTTTATATTACCCTTCTGGACATGTTGTGACTTGTGCTGTTCTAATTAGGAGCCAGACACCTCTCCTCGGACAGTATCTTTACCTTGGACATTCAGATATCAGGCGAGTACATTCTCTGATCATTTCATATCCTGCTTAGAACTATTTCCTGTAGTAGATTACTTTACTTGTACTGTCACATTGGTCACACGGATTGGTACTATATGGATTCCTTCTTGAGATGTTATCCTTAGGGAGCATCGGGTACTCTATGTTCTGTGCGTTTTACTTACATAGCGTATCACTATGCTTCGTTGATTCTTCGATCACTTGTGACATATACTCTTATGATCACAAAGTCTTTCTGGAATCCTTATCCCATTTATGGGTCTACTATATATCACCCTTCGGGAGCTTATCACCTTTCAGAGGCTTACCACCCTTCGGGGGCTTATCACCCTTCGGGGGCCTTACATAGTATCATAACATAACCTGGTTGGATCCTTGTGTATTGATTAGGGGTACGGGAGAGTAGAATGGACATGTGAATAATACACCAGTAGTGTAGCATCAGAATCATTCCATAGTGTAGCATCAGAATCATCCTATGCCATTTACATGTCCATGTTGTACTCTGACTCACTAGCCACATGTTAGTTCTCTATTTATTGTAGATATTTCTATTACAGCTTTCTCTCTCTGTTTACATACTGCACTTCTTTCAGTACCTGTATCTTACTTTACTGTATGATTATATTTTCTAACCTGCTATGAACTGTTGAGATGTAATGTGCTCGCTCCTGTCTTGACTGGACCTGTTGATAAATTTTACAGATAGCCTGGAGGTTGCCTGCTAGCCTAGAGGAGACAGTAGAGGTTACATAGATAGCTAGGGTTTTTGCTTATAGTTTATTTTCAGTCATCTTGAGTTGTATTTATGGATTACTGTATTTGGATTTTAAGATGTATTCTGAGTTTGCATCTTAGACACATAGACTTCTATCTGTTGTATCTCTTTTCGATTTCATGTTTTATCTATCTTCCTTTATGCTCTATCTTAGATGTGATTGAGTTTACATTCTGCTATGTCACCCCCATTCGGGGAGTATAAACTGTTTAGTCTTATACTGTTAGATGCATTGAGACCTAGGACAGCGTTCTACCGCCGACACTGCGGCGTAGGCTGGGCGTTGTTACGTTCTCGTGCCCTAACTCTAGGGTGCGGGTCGTGACACGTTTTTAGTGGTGGCCCATGCAGGTCGAGTTTGTGTAGTGGTATTCGAACTAGAGTACCACTACAGCCTGCAGTAGGATTAGGATATATTTTTGAAGATACTCAATCACAATTAGGATCCCTTGAAAGATTCCTGGGACGACCCTTGAGAATCTTGTTTAACTCCGATTTGAAAACTCTTTTCTTTTTCCTTGATTTGATTTATCTTTACTTTCTGCTATTGAATTTGATTTTGATGGATTATTATTGAATTTGAGTTTGTATTTATTAATTTTGATGAAGATTGTTGAAATTTAAATCTTGATGTTAGCTATAGCATCCGAGTTTGTAGTTATATGATTTGAAGGAATTTGTTCATTTCTGAATTTTGATGTTCGTTGATAAATTTGATTTTTTTTGGTATTCATTGTTGATTTAATTTAATTTTTGGCAAGATAAAATTATATGGGCTAGGTCATCTAAGTTATGGAAATCTTGTCTTCTATAGTCACATTAGCCAGCATGGTGAGGACATATAGTCTGATTTTGGATATATTTCTTGGATATAGAAATTTAAGATTTTTGCAGCCAAGCTAGCGGCATCGCGAAAATGTTAAATACCATGATTCTAGAGGTATGTGCATAAGTCAAAGACTCTGTGATTATCGTAGCCTTGCTCACTAGTATGACGAGGATTTAGAGTACCATGATTTTGGATAGATGCATATGATTATCAGATTGTACCTCAAATATTTTCGAACATATTTTTACTACTTTTGTTTCAGTCATTCAAAAAAAAGAGAAGAAATTATTGTTGTTTTGTTTTGTTTTATTTCTCATTGTTTACTAGGATGTAGCGTTAGCTATTTTTATAAACCTTGTGTAACTTCTTACAAAAATTTATTTCTTCTTAATACAATAAACCAATGATTTTGCTAGGCCTTATTTTGGATTTGGTATTATAATTCTTGTTTCAAAAAAATGGGTCCCTCTTTTAAATAAATAAGCAGAACAGATTCTATTATCATTCTTTTCCTGCCAATATTTTACTACCATCATTCCTTGTCTTATATACATATCCTGATTATATCAATTCCCTGTCTCGTATATAATTCTGTCAGCTATACCTTGACAACTCTTGAATCTTCATATCATTTTGTCTGAGAAATGTTAAGGAAGTGACGTAAATTATGTAGCTCAGAGAAGACGTAACTGGTTATTTTATGATGATCTAAAAGAAATCAAATGTGGAGTGTTCCATATGGAAACTTGAGATAGAAATGTGGTAAAGGTCTCGAATAGAATAAAGAGATGTATACTGTCAATCTGGAAACAATTACATTTAGAGAAATTTTGGGGTTATGAGATAGTTTATAGGTGTATTCAAAACTAATGAGGATATCAGAGGTCAACCTAGTTTTGAGAACTTAGAAAATCTTGGTTATTGATTCTGGGAAAAACTTTTACTCTGAGGCTATGTAGAAGGTTAGTAATGGAAAAGAGAAGTTAATTATGTTTAATAAGGATATTAAACAAGATGTTGCGAGGAAATGACTAGGGATAGAGAGAGCACAAAGTTATGAAAGTTTAGAGATTGTTGTGAAATATTTTTAGGAGAATAATATTCAAGGGTGTATGTCGAAAAAAATACGGAAGTTAATTTTATGATGAAAGATAAGTTTTGTAAGGCCTAGAGATTTAAATTAAATAATACGAGAAGAACAATTTGAACAAGTTCAAGGAATTCGTAAACGGGATTTAGAGGTTTTGGGTCAAATTTAAGACAAGGTAAAAGAACTTGGAAATTTAAATAAATGATTAATGTTGATTCCTAAATGTGAGGGCTGTGCTTCAAGAGTGATGTTTGGAAATTGGGAATTTCCTACGGTAGTCATGGTAAGGGTTTAAGTAAAGGTTAAATTTTCATATGGAGACTGGTGAGGTAAAGATATGATTAGCAAGTTATGACCAGATGAACTTAAGAGTATCAGAAGCAGATGACTAACTCGATCTTCATTATTTTTGTGCATTAATTACCACCTCTTGAACTCCCACTTTCTAATTGAGATCCTTGACGTTCCTTATCGTGACTTTGATATTCGAAATATAATACTAGCTGTTACCCTCCAACAAATCTTATATGCAAGACCTAGACGAGCTCACCTTCGTGTAGGTATATCATGTCCCACTAAAATCCGTCTTCTTGTACTCTATTTTCTTGATATAATTTTCTGGTCAACTGGCTAAATTATAACCTCTACCATTATACTAAATTTCTTCTTATTTCAATTAGAAATCCAGCCTTGACTCAATTCTTTCGACCCGACATGCGATGGCGTTCTGCTTGTTTCCTTAGATGCCTAACCTTGTACCTTATCTGATTACTTGATCCGTTGGTTAAGAAACTTGGACTATGTAATTCCTTTCATCATTACCACCCTTATATCTTGTGCTGCTAAATTAGCCTTAGTTTTGCAAGCTTATCTATTTTCGAGCTTGGTCATGACATATTTTATTGGGTGGCCACCTACTAACATATTGTCTAATCAGAACCGGTACATGATGGTCTAATCAACCTATTGCACTTTGGTTCACTTTTTTATGTATCAATCTACGAGAATGGAGACATAGTTAAACTTGACCCTAGAGTCTCATTCGCGACAGCCTTGACAATTCTCCTTGAAATCTTTTCATCGCCTATGAACCTCGTATTCGTACTCAGTCGAATTAAATTTAATCATGACCTAAACCTCCATCATTGGATGCTCGTGCTCATACTTTGATTTTATTGATTTCCCTTCTTGCCCAAATCTTGTTTTATTCCGAAATTGATCAACTTAGATCGTGTCAAGACAAAAATCTATTTTTGATTTATTGTGCCTAAATTTTCAATTTTTGCCATTTTATGGAATAGTAACCTTTTAATAATTTCTTAGTTGCTTGTTAATGACCAATTTTTATATAGGATGGTAGACAGTCCTACAACCTTGATGATTGTTGTTCCCTTACCTTCGCAATTAGGACACCCTAGATTGTTTGTGTGTTGATACCATAGTACTGTTTTGACCTAGAATGACCAGTGCACCTAGGTGAGACTTCTAACTGCTACGGTATGCCCTGATCTTGTATACTATTCCTTCAAATTGCATGATTTAGATAAAAAAAAAAAATTTAGACCTTGATTGTTGGAAAATAGGGACGTCACCCTATTAGTATCAGTTGTAGGTATATATTGGTTAGTCCTTGATGTGGGGATGTGTGTCTCTAAACATGTAGCTTATGAGATTTATGAGAGATTATAGTATCAGCCTTGATAGGATGTACTAGTCTTTTGGTGAGTATAAATGTGTTATGAGATATAGGGGCCTATATGTCTTAGTAATGCATCGTTCCTATGGTAATAGAATGTATTAATAGATGGTTAATAGGAAGATAATAGTTTGAGCATACCTATAGCCTATGATCAGTTCCTTTTCATCCTTACTTAAGACCACTTTAAAATAGGTCCAGTCCCTTGGATATAGGTTTCAGTCCATATTTTATTGAAGTTTCATTACCGCCGTACAGCAGAGCAGTATTGGAGGTATTCCTAGATTGACACTTTTTAGATGTCCGTTTATTATTCCAGTGTTAGGAAGTGTTACCTTAGATATTGGGTAGGTTAGAGGCTCTAGAAGGAGTACTATCGATCTTAAATTTCGAGGACGAAATTTTTCTAAGGTGGGTAGAATTGTAGCACCCAGTTTCCCAAATGAGGGTAATTTTAAAATTTCATATTTATTATTATTTTAATAATGATATTTAATTCATGATATAATTTTTGGTGATTTTAAATTATTTTAAAATTATTTAAATCAATAACTTGTGGTTTTGACGTTTTGCTAGTGAAACCCTAGAGACTGTTTGACCTAGAGCCTAACCATGTGATTATGATATTTTAATATCATTTTTGGCCTAAGGATATTTTTGTATTTGGCCTCTTTGAATTATTTTGATATTATTTTATTATTTATGATATTGTTTTGGGGTTATTTGAGTCGGGTTCGAATTTCAACTCAATCCGACTTGAAACGGGGACCCGGGGGTAGTTTGACTCTAGTGGGACCCACACACTAGTTAGGCATGGCCCAAATGATATTAAATTTAGTCCACATGATAGAAATATTTTAGTTAGAGGTTAGACTAATTATTATGGATAAGGTTAGTGTGATTAGAGACTTTAAAATGACTAATTTAGCCCCAACCAATTAGCCCTTTCCTAATACTCATAGAATAGGTTAGTGGGGGCATTTTGGACCTTACCATAATAGGACAAATAGCCCCATATGGCCAGCCACTTTGTGAGAGGATAGGCTCAAGTTCATTTCATTATTCTCATCCACACTCTCTCTCTTGTTCTTCCCCAAATTCCTAGAGAGCAATCCCTAGCAATTTCTCCACCAAATCCTTCCATTTTGCCACCAAATTTTCTTCTTTCCTTCTCCATTCTAGCCAAGGAGGAAGCTACCCAAGTTTGGGAGGATTCGGAGCTCGTTCGTGTCCTTTTGGAATCTCTACGTGTCGGTGTCGCTCCGGAAAGGTTTTTCTTCGATTCGATCTACCGGGAGGTATAAATCCCTTCTCCTTTTTATTTCCTCATGCATATAGGTCTATTTTGAACCCATAGGATTGACCCCCATGGTTGTATCTCCATTTGTGTCCATTTGGAGGTCATAGGAGTGTCCTTGGTGTTGTGGTTGTGTCCTTGTGGGAAAATCCCAAATTTGGACACACTATGTGTTGTTGTTATGTATGAATGAATTATTACATGTTTAATCTCATATTTTTGTATTGGAGATGTGTTCTATAGTGTCTTATATATATATATTAGTGTAGAGAGTGAGTTCTTGATATATTATGTTATATACTTGTGTTCTTTTGTCTCAAACTACCCAAATCCGTCATGATTTTTATCTACGTTTTTAATTTCAGTCCTAACTTAGAAATATCATAACTTCTAGCTCAAAGCTCGATTTAATCTTTCATTTTTTTTAAAAGAAGCGTATTGAAGTTAGATTTCTAAAAACATGTATTAATAGGTCTAATTCTTTCTGTAACTTTCTAGAGAATTATCTGAGTGTCAGCTGTACGAAAGACAAACGCGTTCTCGATGTTTTCGCGATTCCGGGAGTTTTTGGAAACGAAAACGCGATCCGTTTGAAGTTTCGAAAAGCTAACACATAGATCTAAAACATACTTTAATCCTAGATTTTAATTCATACTAAGATGGTACAGTATTGATTATTAGTAGGAGTTACTATTCGGCATATGCATTTTGTGCACCCTTATATGTAATATAATGTTCTATTTGATTTTAATCCATGTTATTGTATATACATTATGTAATTAAATAGAGAATACAAGCATAAGTAAATGGTTAAATAAATGATGTATGAGGTGTAAGTATCATATCTAATGTAAGCATGTATAAGTATGGCTTGTAATGAATATGTAGGTTCCATAGTATGTAATGTATGGTGCATATAGTGGTGCAAGAGAATAAATGAATGATGAATGAATTCAAGCATGAATGTAATGTAATAATAGATGTAATGTATGCAATATACAAGTTAATGAGATATAATGTTCTATGTTAACACAAATCCTATATTACCTCATGTACCCCCTTACACTATGTTGACACTATCACACTTGACACATTGTTCACTTATACTTTGACACTCTTTGATATGTATACACTATGTATGCCCATTTAACCCTCACTTGCCCCTTTGCCATGTTCACATACACACACATAGCCTCTTAAATAAGTATTTATGAATATAGTTAACTTAGCTATGTATGTATATTATATATATGTTAGCATATTGTGTTGTAATATATAAGTTTATATAACCATTTAAAATGTCATGATTATAGACCTAATGTTGAATACCAATATATGCATGTGTATATATGTGTAGACATATATAGCTTAAAGTAATAGATTACCTAGTGTATATCCAATGTGAATTCTTGCCTATTTGAGTATTGAATAATTGCATGCTATATAGAGTTGGGTGTATGTTGGCTTGTATAGCCTTGTATTGATGTGTGCTTGCTAGGATAGTCTTGGTCAGGCCTAGTAAGACTTACTGGGTTAGGACATGACCTAGTTTGACCTAGTTTGACTAGTGCAGTTGACCAGAGTTGACCAAGGGTTGACTTTGGCCTAGTTTGACCTATATTCATGTAGAATGCATTTTAGTGCTTTATATTACCCTTCTGGACATGTTGTGACTTGTGCTGTTCTAATTAGGAGCTAGACACCTCTCCTCGGACAGTATCTTTACCTTGGACATTCAGATATCAGGTGAGTACATTCTCTGATCATTTTATATCCTGCTTAGAACTATTTCCTACAGTAGATTACTTTACTTGTACTGTCACGTTGGTCACACGGATTGGTACTATATGGATCCCTTCTTGAGATGTTATCCTTAGGGAGCATCGGGTACTCTATGTTCTGTGCGTTTCACTTACATAGCGTATCACTATGCTTCGTTGATTCTTCGATCACTTGTGACATATACTCTTATGATCACAGAGTCTTCCTAGAATCCTTATCCCATTTATGGGTCTACTATGTATCACCCTTCGGGAGCTTATCACCTTTCGAAGGCTTACCACCCTTCGAGGGCTTATCACCCTTCGGGGGCCTTACATAGTATCATAACATAACCTGGTTGGATCCTTGTGTATTGATTGGGGGTACGGGAGAGTAGAAGTGGACATGTGAATAATACACCAGTAGTGTAGCATCAGAATCATTCCATTGTGTAGCATCAGAATTATCCTATGCCATTTACATGTCCATGTTGTACTCTGACTCACTAGCCACATGTTAGTTCTCTATTTATTGTAGATATTTCTATTACAGCTTTCTCTCTCTGTTTACATACTGTACTTCTTTCAGTACCTGTATCTTACTTTACTGCATGATTATATTTTCTAACCTGCTATGAACTGTTGAGATGTAATGTGCTCGCTCCTGTCCTGATTGGACCTGTTGGTAAATTTTACAGATAGCCTGGAGGTTGCCTGCTAGCCTAGAGGAGACAGTAGAGGTTGCATAGATAGCTAGGGTTTTTGCTTATAGTTTATTTTCAGTCATCTTGAGTTGTATTTATGGATTACTGTATTTGGGTTTTGAGATGTATTCTGAGTTTGTATCTTAGACACTTAGACTTCTATCTGTTGTATCTCTTTTCAATTTCATGTTTTATCTATCTTCCTTTATGCTCTATCTTAGATGTGATTGAGTTTACATTCTTCTATGTCACCCCCATTCGGGGAGTATAAACTGTTTAGTCTTATACTGTTAGATGCATTGAGACCTAGGACAGCGTTCTGCCGCCGACACTGCGGCGTAGGCTGGGCGTTGTTACGTTCTCGTGCCCTAACTCTAGGGTGCGGGTCGTGACAATACCCGAAGAGGATTAACTCGGGATATGACATGAATAGTTTGTCCAATGATGTAATGCCTTATCTTTTGAACAACAAACATAAGAGCTAAGCATTCTTTTTCGACCGAACCATAACGGTGTTCAACACCAATCATAGTACGACTAAGATAGTAGATGGCTTGTTCATGGCCTTCTTTGTTCTTCTGGGCAAGTAAAGCATCCAATGAATGGTCCATAGCACGGACATACATTAAGAATGGTATGCCCGAGATTGGTGGCACCAAGACTGGTGGGTTCATGAGATATTGTTTTATGTCGTCAAATGCTCGTTGACATTTTTCAGTCCAAATGAAAGATACACCCTTCTTCATTAACTGGATAAATGGTCTGCAGCGTCCAGACAAATTTGAAATAAATCTCCTGATGTACGCAAGTCGACCTTGGAATCCTCGTAGCTCTTTTAAGTTGCGTGGAGGACGCATCTCTTGAATGGCTTTAATCTTCTCGGGATCCACGTGTATACCTTTAGAGGTAATGACGAAGCCGAGAAATTTACCACTAGAGACACCCAAGAATGACTTGGTGGGATTCATTTTCAGCTGATGTTGGCGTATTAGATTGAAGATAGTTCTTAAATCTTGGATGTGATCTTCCTTTAGACGGCTCTTGACAGCAATATCGTCGACATAGCATTCGACAGTCTTCGCAGATGATCTCGAAAGATGGTACTCATAGCTCGTTGGTAAGTTGCACCAGCGTTCTTAAGTCTAAATGGCATCACGGTATAGCAGAAGACTCCGCGAGGAGTGGGAAAAGAAGTGTGTTTTTCATCTTCTGGATTCATCCGAATCTGATTATATCCGGAGAATCCATCCATGAAGGATATCCTTTCGAACCCGCAAGTGTTCTCAATCATGACATCTGTGATAGGGAGAGGAAACTCATCTTTTGGACAAGCTTCATTAAGATCCCGGAAGTCGATGCAAACTCGAACTTTGCCAGTTTTCTTCAAGACTGGGACAATATTGGCTACCCAATCTGGATGTTGTTCTTCTCGAATAAAGCCACAAGCTATGAGCTTTTTGACTTTATCATCAATTGCGTCCATCATTTCTGGCTTAAACCGCCTCTGCTGCTGTTTAACTGGCTTTGTATTAGGCAAAATATTCAGTTTATGAGTAACAACTTTAGGATCTAAACCTGGCATGTATTCATAACTCCAGGCGAAGACATCAATGTATTCTCGAATAAGAAGAATTAATTCTTGCCTATCCGCCTCGGGGAGATTCTTGCTGATGAATATTGGACGAGGTGACCCATTTTCTCCTACGTTAATTTGGACCAATTGATCTTTGGTAGAAGGTTCTCGTTGTTTAAATCGGAGTTCCCATTGGGTGTCCATTCGTTGAGCCCAAGGATCTGTTTCGGGATTTTCTTCGATATCTTCGTCATAACCTTCCGGGAGTTCAGCGGAGACCATGTTAGAAGATACGATCAAACGATATACTTGGCCAATACTGGTGTCAGAATCCCAAGATCTGGAATCAGAAGAGTTAGAACGTTCCTCACTATCAAACTCGGAGGCTGCTGGAGATAAGATTGGAGGTGACGCATATCCGAGACCTCTTTTTGTCCTACTGTAGTACATATCTGATTTTCCTTCCGAAACAACTGTACGGATAGGAGTTCATCTACCCTTACCATAGTTGAGGCCATTTTTGAAGTCATAACCCATCTTTCGGATGATTTCTTTTGATTGTTGACTATAACGACGAAGTTGGAGACGTCCCATATCGTTATTTTTGCTATCATCCGTATAGCTGAATTTTTGTTCTGGCCCTTTACTAAAAAGTATTGGACTCTCGCCTCTCTTTCGAGAAGGGACAAAAAGTATGAATCATCTAGGTGTTCGAGTAAGACCTCTGTTTGAAGAGACTGTACAACTCCCATTGTAAATGACTGAAAGCTATCTAACATATCCAAATAGCATTTAGTATGATAAATGACATCAATATACTGGAAAGGAGATGCTTTTTTATTGATTTGTACATCTGTATTTACAACAGGACCTTTAGCCTTAGCAGGCTTGGTCAGATTGATTACAAGAGGGGGAGAAGAAGACCGTGGAGGAGGCTTGCTACGACGAAGGTCAATAACAAGTGGCTCAGAGAAGATGAGCTCCCTTTTATCCTTGTTACGAGATAAATCAATAACAAGTGGCTCAGAAGAGGTGAGCTGCCTTTTATCCTTGTTACGACGTAGGTCGATAACAAGTGGCTCAGAAGAGGTAAGCTTTCTTTGATCTTGACCACCATCGGTTGGTTGCTTTCGGACTGGCAAGTGAATAGCAAGTAGTTTAGAGGACTGAGGATGAGAAATACGCCCTTTAACAGGTATGATGAGGGTGTCATTGGGCACTTCTTCTTACTCTTCTTCAGTGTCCAGAGCCAGTACTATCTTCATGAACACATCTTTATACATGCGAGCATCGTTACAATATGCTTCGACACCTTTGAAAGGATAGAGATCCGCAACCTCTTTTTGAACCTCTCCATTGTCATCAACGTACTTGAAACATTGATGGAGAGTTGAAGGAACAATGTTGTGTTCATGAAGGAATGGTCTTCCCAAAAGAGCACTGTAAGAGCAACTATGGTTATCTATAATATAGAAGGTCACCTTCGTACGGAGATTGCCTATTTGGAGTTTTAGGCGAATCTTGCCCAGAGGCTCACTTCTTTCCTGGTTGAACCCCAAGATGGTGGTGATTGTTGTAGTGCCCCGCTCCGCGAAGGCACTAGATAAACAGAAAGATCGGATTGCTGGCTCTGCAACAGAAGACGATTAATCTGGGTGAGTGGACAAAGTCTCATTTTATGATTCGCTTACGCCTAATAAGAATCTGAGCTTTTGAATGAATGTTGTTGCTAATAATAAGATGCTAGACTTTGAGTATGCTTATAAGAGAATCCGCACATTGTCTGCTAAGAAAGAGAATGGTTTCCTGCTTGAAAAGAAGATGGAATTGTTTATGACTTGCTCGATTGATGCATGATGGTTTCATTTGATATTGCATGTGCATTGGGGTATCCACTTAGTGACGAGCTGAACCCTAGAGAGTCACAGCGGCTAGCGACGAGCTGAACCCATACGAGTCACAGCGGTTAGCGACGCGCTGAACCCAAGAGAGTCACAGCAGCTAGCGACGAGCTGAACCCATGCGAGTCACAGCGGTTAGCGACGAGCTGAACCCGTAGGAGGCATAGCGGTTCACTACTAAAATACCCCACTTTACCGACGGAAGTTTAGCGACGGAAGGATTTCGTCGCTAAGAGCGACCAGTTTCCGACATCTTAGCGACGGATTAGTGACGGACAACATAACATAATTTTTTCCAATTTTAAATATAAAAATTTGTCGGGTTTCCGTCGCTAAGTCGACGAACGTTAGCGACGGATTTTTTTCGTCGCTTATTCGTCGCAAATGTTGGCGGCAAAATCTTTAAAACATTGGCGGGAACTTTAGCGACTAACTGGCGACGGATATATCCGCCGGAAAACACCTTTTAATTGGCGACGGTTTAGCGACTAATTTATTCCGTCGCTATTCCGTCGCTAGGTTCTGTGCCCTAACTTAAATTGAACCGACGGGGGGGAATTTTTCATTCCCCCCAAAACTCTCTCTCTCTCTCGCGGCTCTCTCTCTCTCTCTCGCGCGCGGCTCTCTCTCTCTCTCTTGCGGCTCTCTCTCTCTCTCTACCAGGTATCTCTCTCTCTCTCTCTCTCTCTCTCTCTCTCTCTCTTTCTCTAATTTTGGGTTTTGGGGCCGGGGGGGGAGTGGGGGGGGGGTTGTCGGCTTCGCGGGGGGTGGAGAGGGCGGGGGGGGTGGTGAATGGGGTCAGGGGGTCGGGGGGGTGTGGGGAATGGGGGCAGGGGGTGGGGGGGTGGGGAATGAGGGTCGGGGGGTCGGGGGGGGTGGGGAATGGGGGCAGGGGGGTCGGGGGGTGGGGGGTGGAGAGGGCAGGGGGGTCGGGGGGGTGTTGAATGGGGGCAGGGGGGTCGGAGGGGGTCGGGAATGGGGGCAGGGGGTCGGGGGGCGGGGGGTGGGGGGTGGAGAGGGCAGGGGGGTCGGGGGGGTGGGGTCGTAAGGCCTTGTAGATTGAGCTAGAAAACTGATCAGCTTTGAGCGATATTTAAATTGCAATAATGTTTTATGATGTGATCGAAATTATTCTTCCCCGCCCATATTGCAATCTATAATAACATACAACTCTAAATCTACTATCTTATCAGGTTATCCTTTCCTATCAAGCTATGTTTCTCGTTTCATGTACCTTATGTATTACACAAATACGAGAGTTCTATTCAACAAGAAAATTCATATCCATTAGGAAAAGACAACTATGACATAAATCGACTCGTGTACTATAAGTATTACGCAAATATGAAAGTACTAGACATCAAGATATTTCGATATGACAAGAATTGTATTATCATCGTTTTGCTTGTATGCTTCTAGTTTATAGACAAATATCTAGGTTAGGGTTTAATACGATAGTATAGCATTGGGTTTCAAAATTAGGTTATCTTTTCCGAAATTCTTCGAATTTACAACAGAGTATGCTTTGTATTTTGAGCTCCAAAAACAATTATATAATCGACCCTAAGCAACTCTCCATAGAATTTCCTTGGGTAACCCCTTCAGTAGAACAACTAAACATCGGACTCACGCAATTAGATATAGTATATAAAGAATGCAACAACAATAAGAAGAGATGATTCTTCTTACCTCAGCTATTCTACCTTAGCAGATATCAGTAGCATTATACGCTAATCCTTTCAAACCAATGAGATAAAAGTTAGAAACAAAGAGTTCTAAGAATAACACCAAACTATTGAATAGTAAAATAAACCAATATATATACCATATGTAAATGAATATCTATAGTTCGAGATATTTGTAAGGTATTGATCATTCAATCAACCTAGGCAATAATTTTAGCATAAGTTAGACTTATATTGCAATCTCCTATTCACACGAGTATTGATATCGCCGATGCCAATACTCGTAGGAATATATAGTCCGATACCGATTCCGATACCGATACTTTGAACCTTGATTTAAATACATGTTAGTATAGTGTCTTCACATATATGTTAAGAGTATATACATGATTAGCAAGGTAACTAGATACAAGTTATGATACAATGTAAATGCAAGTATACATGTTAGCTAGATAGCTTAGACTTATATTGCAATCTCCTATTCACACGAGTATTGATATCGCCGATGCCAATACTCGTAGGAATATATAGTCCGATACCGATTCCGATACCGATACTTTGAACCTTGATTTAAATACATGTTAGTATAGTGTCTTCACATATATGTTAAGAGTATATACATGATTAGCAAGGTAACTAGATACAAGTTATGATACAATGTAAATGCAAGTATACATGTTAGCTAGATAGCTTAGACTTATATTGCAATCTCCTATTCACACGAGTATTGATATCGCCGATGCCAATACTCGTAGGAATATATAGTCCGATACCGATTCCGATACCGATACTTTGAACCTTGATTTAAATACATGTTAGTATAGTGTCTTCACATATATGTTAAGAGTATATACATGATTAGCAAGGTAACTAGATACAAGTTATGATACAATGTAAATGCATGTATACATGTTAGCTAGATAGCTTAGACTTATATTGCAATCTCCTATTCACACGAGTATTGATATCGCCGATACCAATACTCGTAGGAATAGTCCGATACCGATATACATTGTAGAGCTCTGTTTTGCTATTCTGGACATGTTGTGACCTGTGCTGTTCTAAATAGGAGCCAGACACACTCCTGAGATGGGGGAGTATGTATAGTGATGTGGATTCTTACTAACTTATCATGTGAACCCATTTATGGGCCCTTCATTGAACCTTCTCATGTGCAACTTTCAGTCCATTCACAGTTCCCTATATTGTACTCTACATCACCTAGTTCACTTATATCTAACATCCTAACCCTAATCCAAATTTATGAGTATCGGTATCGGGCTATTCTTATGTTTAGTTTGTCTTACGATACAGATTTTCACATCCAAATTGAGGATGAGTCGTTATTTTATTGATCGTACATGGATGTACAAATGGCAACACGAGAGTAGAATTGGTGTGAGTGACGATTTTCAGGCAGGCGTGGAAGTATTTCTTAATTATGCAATGAGCAAAGCTCAGTACATGGACGGTAACAAAATTAAGTGTCCATGTGTTAAATGTCACAATAGACGTTACGAAGAAGTGGTGACTGTGAGAGATCATTTGACCCGTAAGGGTTTCGTACGTAATTACGGCCTGTGGTCATCGCAAGGTGAACTATATTCGGAAAGACAGGCTGCAGAAGCTGCTACTTATGCTTTTGATGATAATGCTGCAACGGATGTCATCGAAGACCACGGATGCTCTGTTGATTATGGAGATCTGCAGAACCTTGCACGAGATATGGTGTATGATGCGACAGGGCCTAATTTTGATCCGGAGGATCCTAATCCCGAGGCGAAGGAGTTCTATGACATGTTTCAGGACGCAGATACTTCTCTATATCCTGGTTGTGAGACTCATTCTGCACTGTCAGTGACGATGCGGTTGTTGAACATAAAGTCTGATTTTAACTTGCCACAAGCTTGCTATAATCGGATCACAGAAGTAATCAAGGAGGTGTTACCGAAGGAATCAAAAGAGCTACCAAAAAACTTCTACAAGTCAAAGATGATGGTCCGACAACTGGGACTGGGGTACGAGAAGATAGATTGTTGTCGCAACGGATGCATGTTGTACTACAAAGAGAATTGCGTATCAGAAAGTTGCAGCTTCTGTAATACGGATCGTTACAAGCCAGTACAGGGAAAAGGAAAGTCGACTAGAAAACGACGTCCTTACAAGTATATGCATTACTTGTCGATCACGAAGCGCTTGCAGAGGATGTATATGTCTCTAAATACAGCAGAACACATGACGTGGCACAGCGAAGAACGCATAAAGGACGAAGGAGAATTGTCACATCCTTCGGATGGAGAGGCGTGGAAACAATTTGATTTGTGTCATCCAGATTTTGCTGCAGAGCCTAGAAATGTACGCCTGGCGCTATGTGCTGATGGCTTCGCCCCTTTCGGACAGTCGGGATCTCAGTACTCATGCTGGCCGGTCATTCTTACCCCTTACAATCTGCCACCATGGATGTGTATGAAGACTCCTTATATGTTTCTGACAGCTATCATACCCGGTCCTAAAAATCCGACGAAGAACATCGATATATATTTACAGCCGTTGGCATCGGAAGATGTTGTGGCAGGTAATATTCTCGTCGCCTCATATCCCGCAGTAGCATTGTTTGATTCGGGAGTATCCCATTCATTTATATCTGCACAATTTACGACACGACTAGGAATGGAGTTCGAGGCATTGTCAGGGAGGTTAAATATACTCACTGGCAATGGGCTCGTAGGAGTTAGTAGAGTTATTTTAGCATGAAGCGTTGTAGTTTGCGGGCATTCTTTACCTGCCCGGTTGATAGAATTTTCTGTTGGAAATTTCGACGTTATCTTAGGCATGGACTGGCTGAAAGACAGTCATGCGACAATAGATTGTCGTAGAGGGGGTGTATCTTTTGATATTCCAGGCATGAAGCGGTTCACCTTAGTCAGATCAGAGACAACTCAGCAAGAGCAGGGAGTAGTAACGGCAATAGAAGTAGTTCAGATTCCGAAGGTAGTTGAAGAATTTTTAGACGTGTTTCCCGAAGAACTTCCAGGTCTACCACCGGTTAGAGATATTGAGTTCAGCATAGAATTGGCACCTGGAACTAAACCGATATCAGATCGAGTTTACAGAATGGCGAATTCAGAGCAGGCCAAGGTATATCAGCATATAGAGGAACTGAAGGAGAAGAAGTTCATCCAAGCTAGCATATCGCCATGGGCAGCACCAGTGGTACTTGTGGGAAAGAAGGATGGGTCATCCAGATTATGTATTGACTACAGGAAGCTTAACGCGGCAACAGTGAAGAACAAGTACCCATTACCCAGGATCGACGACTTATTTGATCAGTTGAGCAAAGCTAGAGTTTTCTCCAAGATAGATCTTCGTTCAGGGTACCATCAGGTGAGGGTTCGGAAGGAGGATATTCCCAAGACAGCATTCAAGTCGAAGTATGGGCATTATGAATTCTTAGTAATGCCGTTTGGTTTGACCAATGCTCCAGTAATATTAATGGATTTAATGAATCGCATCTTTATGTCATACTTAGACCAGTTTGTTGTTGTGTTTCTTGACGACATACTCGTATACTCTGCTAGTGAAGAGGAGCATGAAGACCACCTCAGGAAAGTGTTACAGGTTCTGAGAGAGAACCAGTTGTATGCCAAGCTCAGCAAGTGTGAGTTTTGGTCAGATCATATTTCATTTTTGGGTCACGTCATATCAGGAGCTAGAGTAGCAGTAGATCCCAAGAAGGTAGAAGCAGTAGAAAGTTGGCCAGTACCCAAGACCGTAGCAGATGTGCGGAGTTTCTTGGGATTAGCAGGATATTACAGAAGGTTTGTGTCAGACTTTGCAAGGCTTTCAGCACCCATGACCCGCTTGACCCGGAAGGATGTACCATTCGTTTGGTCGGCAGAATGTCAGGCATCATTCAAGACTTTGAAGCAGAAGTTGATATCAGCACCTATTCTTACATTGCCAGTTGGACCCAGAGGTTTTACAGTATATTGTGATGCGTCAGGTAAAGGACTTGGATGTGTCCTTATACAACATGGAAAGGTAATAGCATATACATCTAGGCAGCTTCGAGGCCACGAGAAGAATTACCCAACTTATGATTTGGAGTTAGCAGCAGTAGTGTTTGCTCTGAAGCTATGGAGGTATTACTTATATGGTGACCGAGTGGACATGTACACAGACCATAAAAGTCTGAAGTACATCTTTACTCGGAAGGAACTAAACATGAGGCAGAGAAGATGGTTGGAGTTGATTAAAGATTATGACGTGGAGCTTCAGTATCATCCAGGCAAGGCTAATGTAGTAGCAGACGCTCTCAGCAGGAGGGGTGGCACATTTATGTTGACAACACAGAGGCATATCTTAGAAGACCTTCAGGAGATGGGCATCGAATTTATACTTCCTAGTGATGTAGGAGTTCTAACAAGTCTGCAAGTTCAATCCGACTTGGTAGGCAGAATCAAGACAGCTCAGGCACAGGACCCAAGGATTCAGAAGCTTAGGACAGAGTGTGAGTCAGGACTCAGGAAGGAGATAAGAATTCATGAAGATGGTACACTTAGGTTTGGATCATGTCTATGTGTGCCTAGTGGAGATATCAGACAGGAGGTTATGGCAGAAGCTCACAGTTCTCAGTATTCTATTCATCCTGGAGGGACCAAGATGTACCAAGATATCAAGCAGCATTTCTGGTAGAACGGGATGAAGAGGGAGATAGCTAGATTTGTTTTCCGTTGCTTGGTATGTCAGCAAGTGAAGGCAGAACAGCAGAGGCCAGCTGGGTTATTGCAACTGCTTCCTATTCCGGAATAGAAATGGAAGCATATTACAATGGACTTTGTGACTGGTTTACCGAGATCACCAAGTGGTAAGGATGCTATTTGGGTAATAGTGGACCGACTTACGAAGGTAGCACACTTTCTTCCTTTCAGAGTAGGGCAATCTACAGAAAAGTTGGCAGAGTTGTATATGCAATGGATAGTCAGGCAGCATGGAGTCCCTGTCAGTATTGTGTCGGATCGAGATACCCGCTTTACATCATATTTTTAGAAGAGCTTACATCATAGTCTGGGTACCAAGTTAAGGTTTAGCACGGCTTACCATCCGCAGACGGATGGACAATCGGAAAGAATGATTCAGACTTTAGCGGACATGTTACGAGCTTGCACTCTAGATTTTGGAGGGTCTTGGGAGAGTCACCTGCACTTAGTCGAGTTCTCATACAACAATAGTTATCAAGCCAGTATCTAGATGGTGCCATTCGAAGCACTATATGGTAAGAAGTGCAGGTCACCGCTTGCATGGAATGATATCGGAGAGAGGAAGATGTTAGGCCCAGAAATGATTATTCAGACGGTTGAAGTGGTTAAGGAAATTAGAGAGCGACTTCGAGTTACGCAGGACTGACATCGTCATTGGGCGGACCAGCATCGTAGGCCGTTAGAGTTCTCTGTTGGGGACCACGTATTCTTGCGGATCTCACCTACTCGTGGGGTCATTAGATTTGGCGTTTGCGGGAAATTGAGTCCGCGGTACGTGGGCCCATTTGTTATCCTTGATCGGATAGGCGATGTTGCTTATCGTTTATCCCTCCCGCCTTCGTTACGAGAGGTACATGACGTGTTTCATGTATCTCAGTTACGTAGGTATGTATCGGACCCAAGCCATATCCTCGATCATTCGGAGCTAGTTGTTGGTACCAACCTGTCTTACGAGGAACAGCCTGTGTCCATTTTGGACCGAAGAGAGAAGATACTTAAGAACCGAACAATTAGTCTTGTCCATGTTGCTTGGGGTCATCACTCCTTAGGAGAGTCAACGTGGGAACGTGAGAATGATATCCGATCACGGTATCCACACCTGTTTGACTCACAAGGTATATCTCTTTCTGTATACCTTGATTGTCCTGATTCTTCATGCTTATCACCTTATGGGTAGAGCTACTTGATATCAGGGATTGATGAATTTACATATGTAGTACTTGCTTTTGATATGGTAAAAATGATTGCTTGCTCACTAGAATTGCTTGTATTAGTTTAGCTCCGATATTTCTACCGGCTTAGATTTAAAATTTCGAGGACGAAATTTTTCTAAGGAGGGTAGAGATGTCACTCCCCGTTCCAAGAATACATATTTTTATACATGTACAACTCATATATATTTATTTAATATTTATCATGTATCATTCTGTATTTAAATTCCTTTAATTTCATGTTAATTAATTATCTGTATTTTATTTTCTGCAATTTTATTCCTGCATTTTATTTCTGCATTTTACTTTCTGCTGTTATTCTCTGCTTTAGTCTTGCTTTGGGTTCGGCTTGGTTGGGTTTATTGGTGGTTCACATGAACCGAACCCCCACAAACCCCTACCTACCACCCCCCCTTCCATTTAAAGCCTCCATCTCCTTCTCTCTCTTCATAACTCTCCTTCACCATTACTTCTTCTTCTTCCTCACCACTCTCTTCCTCCTACCAGGAGAAGGCAAGTACATCTTGCTTCTCCTTCACCCATTTTTATGGTTCATTTGTCTTCCTCTTGTGATTCTAAGAGAGTTTACTACTTAGCATTTTTGATTTCCTTGGCTCATTTCTTACAGATCTAAGTTGTTGTGTTTTCGGTTGTCCATGGGTTTTGATCTCCCAACCTGGCGTGCTTTTCGTAGTAGATGGTTCGTGTGGTGGAGCTCCTTATTCTACACCATTCTGAACCATGGAAACTTTATTTCTGGCTTGGAACGAAGGTTCAGTCACGCTCACGTTCTAACGTGTTAGCATGAATTTTTAGTTACGCTCACGTTAGCGTGAATTTTTAGTCACGCTTACGTTCTTACGTGTTAGAGTAAATTTTTAGTCACGCTCACGTTCTTACGTGTTAGCGTGAATTTTTAGTCACGCTCACTTTCTTACGTGTTAGCGTGAATTTTTAGTCACGCTCACGTTCTTACGTGTTAGCGTGAATTTTTAGTCATGCTCACGTCTTTGCGTGCGTGTGTGCGTGGATTTCTTATCACGCTCACGCTGTGCGTGCGTGAATTTCTTATCACGCTCACGCTATGCGTGCGTGAATTTCTTATCACGCTTTTCACGCTCATACGCTCACGCTGTGCGTGCGTGAGTTACTTTTCACGCTCACGTTATGAGTACGTGAATTTTCCTTCACGCTTACGCTGTGCGTGCCAACGTGAACCACTTTTCACGCTCATGCTGTTTATACGCTCACTCATACCTACTAAACTTGGCGTGACTTGTTGGCCTTAGCATAGACTTGTTGGCGTGACTTCCTGACCTGGGTGTTTCTATTTGTTCTATAATTTATTCCATTAATGGTGGCATGATAATTCTTCTATTATATCCTTACGCCTTTTGGCATGAACTTGATAAAATCATGATATGTTAATATTGTTAATACATATTGTTATGTGGAATGCGCCTTGTGTCCTGATTGATCCATGGATACCCAGTAAGGCTGGAACTTAACCCTGAGAGTTATAGGCTCGACCCCATTTAATACTATTTGATTTTCATGCCTTGCCACCATTGATAATGATCGTGACATTGACTAATAATTGATCATGCGTTCCTAGTTGGAACTAAGAGACTGGCTAGTCATCTTATTGAATTGATTGAATGAGACACGTTTATAATAACTATGAACTATTGCAATCGATTGGCCGATCCCGAATATTGGCATAAAGACACATACAGGCTTCAAATTATTTATTTATTTAGTTATTTATTTATCTTACAAAAACAGCATGTGTACATTATGGTCAAGGCATGATTATTCCGTGGTTAGTTTGATTGTTGCATTACGCTATGTAAGACCTACAACCTAACCGTACGGGTAACGTTGCAGAGTTGTGCATATCGTACCCCGTACGAAAGTACTCATTTGAATGACCATGATCCACGGCATGGGATTTCGCTTAACATAGAGGCTTTAAGTTAAATAAAATAATAATGGCATGGAGAGAACGGATTCCCGAGTTCTTACATGGCAGCCCTCTTGGGACTATTAAGTGCCCGACAGGCCGGCTGGTTCCCACAGATACTGTAAATCTGTCACACGGACAGGGAACGGTATCTGCTTATATTATTAAATTGTACATGGTATATTAACGGCGGGCGTCCCGCTGGGACTCGTCTAATTATATGATTGGCACAATTGATTGACTGGATAGACTAGCCTTGCTCGCACATAGTAAGAACTGAGGAATCCCTATTTGTATAATTCCAGGATAACTTGGGACTCACAATAGCAAGCCGTAGGAGTTGATTGGCCGTTCATGATGATTTGTTTGTGTACTGTATCTACTCTGTTGCCTAACTGAGATGATCAGAATGTCAGGACATGACGGGCCAACTTCTGTCCTTGTTTGGTTGGAAGGTTGGTTCAAAGTGTCGTGATGTTATGTGAATCCTAGTGGATAGCAGAGATCTATTATCATATTCTCTTATTACTGCTTCATTCCTCATATCGTGCTCCCTTGTGGTACTTGCTATTAGAGGTCTAACCTCTCTGGTTTTGCATGGCCAGATTTAGAGCCAGTCCTCGAGGATCCAGCTTACTTCTACCTCCAAGATGGTCAATACTAGGGGAATGATCGCAGGAGGACTCGAGTGGGTTCCTTACTCCACCGCTCGTTTTGTTATTTACTTCATACTTAGCCGTTTGGTGCCGACATGTTAGTCGGATTGTCTTGCACTTACTTTTACATAATTATAATTAAGTCAGACTGCAGCTGATAACAATTGTGTATACTTTGGTACATTATCTGGCTATGTTTTGTAAAGCCAGATATCAAAAACATTTTGACTGAGCGTTTGGGATGCCTTACTGCTTATCTTACATGTTCTCTATTTTTGCTTCTTGTTTAAATGATTGAGACAATAGATGTGAAGTGACCATAGTAAGACTTTCATGTAGTATGCACCCCCTCGTCTGGTTAGACAGCATTGATCGTATTATACGGTATTCATCTACCCGTAATACGTAGCTGGCTGAGTCATTCCCCCGCTCTCCAGTATTCTGGTTCTGGGGCGTGACATCAGGGGATGCAAATGAGGCTGTGAAACTTCTGTGCACTCAGTTTGAGGCCTTCAAGCAGAAGGATGGCCTACAAAGATTGGGCATAAAGCAACCATATCCTACAGAGTGGAAGGAGGTTTCACTTTCTCCTAAATATAAGCTCCCAACCATCATGCTGTTTGATGGCAGCACTTCTCCAAGTCAGTACATCAATCATTTTAAAGTGATGAGTACTAATCAATTACTGCCAAATGATGCTCTCCTTACCAGAGTGTTCGTCGATTGTTTAGCTGGCGCAGCATACGACTGGTATCGTAGCCTGCCTGATGGATGTATCACTTCTTTTGCTAGTTTCAAGCAAATGTTCTTGGAACGATTCTACGAAGGAGTCAATGACATAACGATGTCTGCCCTCATTAAGATTAAACAGAGGCATAATAAACCCACATAGAGTTTTATTGAAAGATTCTGCCGAGAAGCACTCAAAATGCCTTTAGGAACTCCATCTGCTGTAACAATAGACACTTACAAATCAAACTTGTTTCCTATTATCAGTATGTGGACAAGATCTGCATAATTTCAGGATTGGCCTTCTTTTATTGTCAATGCCAAAGCAGCCGAGGTCAGTGCCAAAAAGTTTAAATAGTTAGGAGTCCAAATAACTCATTCTAACCAAGATGAACATTCTACACCCAGGGGTAGTAATCGTCAGAATAACCGCAAGTATAAAGATACATTGGCCATTAATCTTAAAGGCAAGGAGTCTTTGGCTGTCAACGTAACTCAGACGGTATCCACTCCATCAGCACCACCACAAAAGACAACTCGTCCAAAAGAAGAGTATTCATTTGATGAAGATGATACTTTAAGTATCTTCGATTGCATGATCAAAAGCAATAAGCTTCAGCTTCCAGAAGCAAAACGACCAGAAAAAGAGGGTAAATATGATCACCATAAATACTGTATTTATCACAGATTTATAGGGCATCCAACCAGAGCATATTATGTGCTCAAGGGTAAAATCCAGGAGTTAGTCAACTTTGGAGCAATTACTCTGCAACAGGACGAGAAAACAGTGACTGCTAATGTAGTTTCTCTATAATTTGGTAATTTTCCATCGAAACTTGTGCAAGATGGTGTTGTCCCCATTCCAAGGACTACTCTTGAGATCTTGAATCTCCCACCTCCTCAAAATGAAGGTCTTGTTCCGCTGTCAACTGGCAGAGGAAAGATTATGTGGATTTACCCAGATCTAGTAGCAGAATTTGAAACGCCTTCCTCTTCTAAGCAAAAGAAGAATTCCAGATCTAAACCCAAGAACTGCAATATGGTATCCTTTGAACCAGTAACAGAAGAAGAAATTCTAATGAGCACTAGATCGAAAAAACCGTATCTTTTGGAGTATTTCGAAAATCAAGAGAACCCTGCTCCATCTCCTGATGTTCCTCCTTCATCATCTTCTCCTGGCGAAAATATACCATCCACATCCTTGCCGGTGGTCGAACCATCTCCTCCTAAACCAACAGCAGCAGGCAAGGGGAAACAACCTGTCCGCTTTGATAAAGCATTAAAGAAGTCCTCATCTCTCGGACTTGAGAAGCTATATAATTTTGACATATTGGCTCAATTGGCCAATACTCCAGCAAGATTGTCAATCTTTGAACTCTTACGTCTCTCAAAGAGACTCGAGAGACGTTAAGTGAAGCCTTGATGCAGGCTGACGCTTGTCTTACTCTTCTCAAAAAGCCTAAAAAGAAGCCAGTAAGCTGTGCACATTGTCATAGTATATTTGAATTAATGCCCAATATCACTTTTACACAAGATGACGTGTTGTTAGAAGACAATCGTCATGATCGTCCTCTCTATTTCACAGGGTACGTGGACACCATGAAAGTAGATCACATTCTGATTGACCCAGGTTCCGCACTTAGCATCATGCCGAAGTCTTTACTGGATGCTTTGAAGATCCCAGTGCATAACCTTTCTACGACTATCACTACCATCCTGGAGTTTAATCAAGTAAAAAGTGAACCTGTGGGGAAGATACGCCTAAAACTTCCAATTGGCAATCTTCGTACAAAGGTAACTTTCGATCTTATTGACAATCATTGCTCATACAATGCTTTGTTGGGAAGGCCATTCCTCCATGAACACAATATTGTACCCTCTACGCTCCACCAATATTTTAAATATATGGATGGTAATGGAGAAGTCCAAAAAGAGGTTGCAGATCTGAATCCTTTCAAAGGGGTTGAAGCATACTGCAACGATTCTCGTATGTACAAGGAAGAATTCATGAAGGTAGTACTAGCAATGGACACAGATGAAGAACAGAAGAGTATGCCAAATGATACTCTGATGATTCCCATCAAAGGACGCACCTCATGTCCTAAGTCTTTCAAACCACTGACTATCTATCTTCCTTCCCATGAGAAGCAGCCCAAGGGTGATAGTCGGGAACAAAGGGAGCTTACCTCTTCTGAGCCGCTTGTAATTGATCTTCGTCGCAAGAAGCTCCCTCCTCCTTCTCGTTCTTCTTTTCTCCCTCTTGTCATCAATCTGACTAAGCCTGCTAAGGGTAAAGTTCATGTTGTAAATGATGGTGTAAAAATCAATAAAGCATCTCCTTTGCAGTATACTGATATCTTTTACTATACTCAGTATTATTTGGATATGCTAGATAACTTTAAACCACTTACAATAAAAGTCATATCATCTCTACAAAATATGGTATTATTGGATTCAATACAAGAGTCGTACTTCTTAGTACCGTCTCGAAAGAAAGATGAAAAGCCTATATTCTTCAACGAAAGAGAGGAACCAAAAATTATGCTCTATAATGATAATAGAGATGATACAGGAAGGCTACAATTATGCCGCTATAGTCCACTATCCAAAGCCATCATCCGTAAAATGGGCTATGATTTCAGAACATGTCTCAACAATGGTAAAGGAAGGCGGACTCCCCTTCGTATTGATGTTCCAAAAGGAAAATCACAACAATACCACAGTAAATTGAAGCGAGGACTAAGTTATGCTTCACCACTTCCAACTCTAGACCTTCTGAATCTGATGAAGAAGAACGATCTAACTCTTCTGATTCTATATCATGGGATTCTGACATCAGCATTGGTCATGTTCATAGGGTGATGGTATCTTCTAACATGGTGTCTGCCGAATTCTCGGAAGACGACGAAGATGACATTGAAGAAGCTTCTGAAGTGGACCCTTGGGCACAAAAGATGGACAATCAGTGGGAACTTCGTTTTGAACAACAAGAACCACCTACTGAGTATCAACTAGTCCAGATCGATATTGGAGAGGAGGGTGTATCGCGACCAATCTTCATTAGCAAAAATCTTCCAGAAGATGATAAACAAGAGTTAATTCATCTTATTCGTGAATATATTGATGTCTTCGCCTGGAGTTACGAAGATATGCCGGGATTAGATCCTCAAATTACAACTCACAAGCTTAACATTCTGCCAAATGCCAAGCCGGTCAAACAACAACAACGACAATTCAAGCCTGAAATAATGGATGCAATTGATTATGAAGTAAAAAAGCTTATAGCTTACGGTTTTATCAGAGAAGAACAGCATCCTGACTGGGTAGCCAACGTTGTACCAATTCTGAAGAAAACCGGAAAGGTTCGAGTTTGTGTAGACTTTTAGGATCTCAATGATGCTTGTCCTAAAGACGAGTTCCCCCTCCCAATTACTGATGTCATGATCGACAATACATGTGGATTCGAATGAATTTCTTTCATGGATAGATTTTCTGGATATAATCAAATCCGGATGAATCATGAAGATGAGAAACATACTTCATTTCATACTCCTCGAGGTGTGTACTGTTATATGGTCATGCCATTTAGTCTTAAGAACGCAGGTGTAACTTACCAGCGGGCTATGAGTACTATTTTTTGCGATCATCTACGAAAGACTGGCGAATGCTATATTGACGATATTGCTGTCAAAAGTCTTCTCAAGAAAGATCACATTCAAGATTTAAGAACTATCTTCAATCTAATACGCCAGCATCTTTTCTTTCAAAACTGAAGTGATTGTTCATTCATTCACTTTCTTTGACTTACCATTCATCGGACATTTATTGTCTCTTGTTTTGAATAATATGAATTCACGTTCTCTTCACCTCTGAATTTTGATTATTTATATCAGCAACTTGTCACGTCCTTTTTACCTCTGATAAAGTTGTCTTTTGAAATAACAGTATTGCTAAACTTTATATTCTGCCACATCCACATTACCTCTGAGCAGGTATAATAAATATTGTTATTTTCTAAATCATGAAATATATCATGTCCAGCACCTCTGAATATATTTTCTATTCTATTACTTATATCTGTAACTAGATATGCAACAAGTAATGGAACCACATAAAAGTTTTTACTATTTCTTTCTGCAAAAGGAAAAAAAATACATTGTAGAAAGAAACAACAAAATTTGCCCATTTTTACTCTGAAGGATAGATGATAAGTTCTGCAATTTGCTTCTTCAGAACTTGAATTCTTTCATCACGAGAATCTAGCACTCTCTACCTAGCTTCAACTCGTCCTGATTCAGGATCGAATGGTTGTAGAGCAGCAGTTTGACGTGTTAGCTCTTCATTCTGAAGACATTCAAATTCCTTCTTCTGATTCTTCAAAATCTCCACCTGATCAACAGCAGATTGGTACAATTGATTTTCTTGTTCTATGTTCTGCTCAGTAGTTTGGAGTTCTGCCTGAAGATAAAAAATTTTGGCTTTTAGATCAGCAGCCTTTTTCTCTTCCTCTGTAGCCTTAGTCTTATAACTCTCAGCAACAACAGCTACATCAGAGATTTGAACGTCTAGCTTAGAGGACTGTATAGTGAAAGCCAGCAGAAATGTTTCAAAATCAGCTTTACTAATTTCTGCTTCTTGAACCATGGTTTCATATTCCGTGTTTACTAGTGGCTCGATATCTTCTCCTTTCAGCTCCTTGTAAGCCTTAATTGAACTCTCTAGCTCATCCAAAATATGTTCCAAAAATGAAGCTTGAGCTTCGTCTCCTTGACTACGGATGCCTTCGATCAAGAATGTAGTGGGAGTTCTAACGGTACTGAAAGGGACATCTTCTCTCTCCATAACTCTATGAACTAATGGCTCCAAAGACGTGAAGAAAACTCTCGTGAAAGAGGTCACTATAAATTTGTTAGCTGTCAGGGCTCCTGGAGTAGCTACTATGTTTGCAGAAGTCTTCACAGCTTTAGTAGTTGGAAGTACTTCATCTGGAGCACTAATATGAGAAGAGCTTCCTTCCCCGGCTACAGTCCCAGTAGGTGATTCTGCAAATCACATATGTCATTTATGTGGATAACATACACTACTAAAATATGCTATATTAGCCACGTCGTTTAGTGACGAAACAAAATACTGTCGCTAAATATGTAATATAGCGACTCCCTTCTATTGACATCACAAATCGTCGTTGAATAGCGACGTTCAGCGACAGTAGATATATTACGTCACGGAATAGCGACTTTCAGCGACATATTATTAAAATATATCGCCATATATTAAAAGGTTGTGACGTTTAGCGACGTCAACGGTTGACGTCGCTAATTTTTTTACTTAGGGCACAGTTCTGTTTCCTTTTTCTCCCTCACTCGAAAATTTCATATTTTTCATTCTTCCTCCCCCCTCCGACGACTCCTCCCCCCCCCCCCCGGCGACTCCCTCCTCCCCCGGCGACCCCAACCCCCCCCCCCCCCGTCGAGCTCCTCCTCCTCGAGGTCCTCCTCCTCGAGCCCCTCCTCCCCTAATTCGAGCTGCTCCTCCTTCTCTCCGGTAAACCCTAACACTCCTCCTCCTCCTCCTTCTCTTCCACACACACACACACACACACAGACACACACACACACGGACACACACACACGGACACACGGATACACACACACACACACGGACACACACACACAGCTATTGTGTGTGTTTTGAATCCATAGGTTCGATTTTGAGGCTCTTTTGAGTCCTCATTAGGAAGTTAGGATGGGTTTGGTATCACCCATGGAGAAATTCCGAAAGTGGCTATGATGGGTTTATGCCCAATAGGCTATTTTGTCTTCTAATTTCAGATTTGTATATGTTAGAGAATAGATTAGCCGTGGTTAGGATGTCCCAAGTGGTTTTTATTTGAATACATGTGTTAGTATCTATGTATTTTTGGCCTACAAGTCACTTTTGTAGGTGGATACATGAATTTTGGTATATATTATATATGTAGACTAATTTGGGGGTTATTGTATATATATATATATATTTTTTTTTTTTTTGTATATATATATATATATATATATATATATATATATATATATATATATATATATATTTTTGTATATATATATATATATATATATATATATATATATATATATATTGGTGTGTGTGTTGGTAGTGCCTTGAGGTGGTAGTGCACTTGTGAGTGTGCTTGAGAGTGGTGTTAGTTTGTATGTGTGTTTTGTTAGTGAGAAGTGAGAGAGTTAAGTGTGTTATGTGTTGTAGAGAGGAGTATGTGTGTTTGAGTGCTTGTGAGTGTATGTGATGTAGGAAGAATTTAGATATGGGATGTGAGGGTGTTAGTATGTGTGATAGAAGGGGGGATCATAGCATAATGGCTGCATGATGGAGCAGCATCAGCTACAAGTAGCTGCAGTGGCAGCTGCAGTACATGGCAACAGGGTAGCAGCATACAGGGTGCACCTGCGGCAGCGGCTAGGCAGCAATTGCAGCAGTAGCAGCTGCAATAGGCAGCGGCAGCGGCTAGTTCCTATATATATGTGTTAGAGATAGATGTTAGGATATCTAGGATACATAAGATGTTAGAGGATACGTTTAGTATCCTAAGTTAGCCAGTTACTATGTTAGAGTTAAGATAGTATCCTAGGATTCTAAGTAGTATCTTAGGATATTGGTTGATATTATATTCAAGTCTTGTCAATAATGTCTTTGACTTTGTCATGGGGTCTTAGATATCGGTTGTAGGTGATATTATATATATATGGTCTAGCGATATCGAAATGAATCTCTTGCTTCGCAGGCGTCGTCATGAGCTCAGGATATTCGTCGTCAGATCGACGAGCTGCATCGTGAGTTGCAGCAGCAGATTTCTGATCACCTTACCGCAGAGCGACGATCCGACCCTCCGATGATCACCGGACGATTTGATGCGATCGAGCGCAGTATACAGGAGCTGATGAGTCTGCAGCAGGCTACAGCTGCCAGCTTGCACACGCTCACTGAGTTTACGCAGCGTACAGAGCGTAGACAGGTCGAGCTGGAGGGATCGCAGAGGACCATGTCTGCTTCATTCACTCAGGTATCGACTTCGATTGAGGAGAGTACTCAGAGGATGGTTAGTACCCTTGCTGCGCATGGTGAGCGCCTGCGAGAGCTGGAGCAGATACGTCCTCCCGGTCCATCGACGGCGCCGGCTCCAGACATTGTACTGCCTCCTACGGCCCCTACGGTACAGCTCATACAGGAGCATTATGAGTACATGCTATCCCAGATGCGCGACAGGGGTCCTCAGTGATCCAGTAGAATTTTTTTATCATCTTTGTATTTATTGGCCCTATGGGCCCATTGACCGTTCTGTACACTGATTTTCATTATTATTTGACTCTTTTGGACATGTATGTTTGTTGGACATGTATGTTTGTGAAATTTAATTTGTTGGTATTTTCATTGAGTACATGTATGATATTTAGTTGTAGACTGTTATGATGGGAGGCTGTTATTCATCTATTAGTTGTAGACTGTTATGATGGGAGACTGTTAATTACGATGATATCTGCGATGGGGATGACAAATATATATACGCTGGGTTATAAGCGATGATCTGATATACAAAGGAGGTGCTGCCCAAATTTTAAAAAAATATAATGTATATTTTTGTAATGATGTGTGTCTGTGTTTACAGTGTATGTGAAATGCAGTATTCAGAACCATCGATAGTTTCGATTACTGTTGTATGTTTTATCTTGGATAGAAAGAGCAACTGTTCAGGGTGTACTTCTGAGAGCTTCATTTTGACATCCTTCACTCTCTCGGGACGTCGTACAGGATCCCGAGAAGGTGAAGGACGTGAAGAGGAAGCTCTGAGAAGTGCACCATGAACTGTTGCTCTTTCTATCCAAGATAAAACATAGAACAGTACGCAAAACTGTCGATGGTTCGAACACTGCACTTCACACACACTGTAAACACAAACACACGGCATAACAAAAATACACATTATATTTTTTTAATTTTTTTCAGTATTCTGCGACGGATAGCGACGGATAGCGACGTATAGCGACGGAAGCGGGACGTCACTAATTAGCGGCGTTACGTCGCTGTACGTCGCCACCTTGCTGACGTGGCAGGCATGCCACGTCATCACGTAAATAGAACTAACCGTCACTAAGTAGTCGCACTACGTCGCCAATTCTGCGACGTAATATTTTTGTCGCTCTCCGTCGCTAACTTTGCGACGACCCAGCGACACGGCGGTGACGTCGCAAACAGCGACGTAGGGCGACGAATGTGACATCTACGACTAGCTTAAAAGCGACCTTCATTTTCCGTCGCTAAAGTCGTCGCTAATTACGATTAGCGACGTATTTTCCATTATTAGCGACGTATAATGACGTCGCTAATTTGCCTTATTTTAGTAGTAATATAATGCTAAAGATGCTATGACAAAATTGTTTACATTGGGAAATTTACCTGAGCTGATTACATTATGAGGAGTCTTAATAGCTTTAACAATTTCGGACTGAAGCTTAGACAGAGTCTCTGCGGACATGGTAGCCTGACTACTCCGTGCTCCTGATTCAGTCGGGGGTGGCAGAGTTACTGGAGTTTCATTTACTAATTCTGATGCCACCTTAGACATTTCAGGATGCTCAATAATTGTGGGTTCATTAACTTCAGAAAGATTGACATATTCCTTATCATGAGCCACATCCTCCTCGCCTTTAGCAAGTAAAGGATCTTCATCAACTGGGCTCTCTCGTGATGATGGTACATTCGCTAAAGTTTGTTTTTCTTTAGTAATGTTGTCCCAATCCTCATCATAAGTTTCATCATCAAAATCGCAACCATTCAATGCATCGATTACTGCCTCTCCTGAATGAGTAGATACTTGAGCTTGCGAAGTATCTTGTGGTGGTAGATCTTGCTATGGAAAGGAAGCTTTTGGACTCACTGGAGTTGGAGAGGGAATTGTTATCCCTGCTATAGCCAGTACATTGGCAGGAACATTTACTATCATAATGGTGATAGGTGGATGGACATCTGTTAGAGTAACCAATACAAGAAAAAACAATTTAGATATATATCTCTGATAAAAATTAACAATGAGGATATTTCACATCTGTGATATTACCTTCTTGAGATGGTTCTTCTTAAGCAATGTCCAATTTTTTTCTGACTTCTTTGAGTATCGGTGCGTCTGGCCCTACAACAGCTTCATGACGATTATCCTTTGGGTCAATCAAGGAAACAGAAGTTCCTCCTTCTGTAAACTGCCCCTGTTTTTGAATAGAAGAAGGGGTAATGTCCTTCTCTCCAGAGGAAGAACTGAGAAGCAACTGTCTTGGTTGAGAACGAGTTGTTCTCGTAGTCACTGGTTCATTAACCAGTGATGTTATTTTCCTCTTCTCAGGAGCTCTTGGATAATTAGGAGGATTATCTCGTTGAGGAGAGGCTGTCATTTCCTTAGTCTTTCTCTTCTTCAAACCTTTAACAGGGAATTTTTCTTTCCACATCTTTATGGATATATCTAAAGGATCTTGAACTGGGTCAGTAAAATTTATTAAAATTGATGCCTCCAAGGGTACATCGGCAGGATCTCTGTCTTCTACATCCAGGAAAGACTGAAGAGTACGTTTCCCCTGTTTAATTCTCTTTTCAGTTGTGAAGCTATGTGCAGGATGAAAACTTTCAGCGAATGTGTTCACTGACGTATAGAAATTTGCATATGAATATAACATACGTGGGCCTTGAGGAAGTTTAAAAGGCATAGAAAAAATAGCTTTTGTGCCTCGGGCATTGTAATAATTCCAAGTCCTAGCCCCATCAATAAGATAACCCTTGGCCTGTAGGCAAGTGGTTGCATTTCCTACATGAAGCTGATCATACCCGAACTGTCGTGCAAATCGACTCGGCAAATACGGTTCCAAATAGCATTTTTCTTTAAATCTATAGACCAAGTAAGAGGGCCGAATTATCTTAAACCAGGAAAAGATGTTTGGACTTAAACGGTGTGTTTCTTCAAGTAAGTCCATCATCTGTGGAGGCATTGTATCATACCCTGAAGGAGGGCGAACACACTAGAAATACCACCCTGATCCACGGTTCAAGGCAAGTCGACACTCTGAAAGAGCAGTATATTTCCAATGAGCATTAGCAAAACGCCCGATGAAGTCTCCATCAGCAGGTCCCATATCCGGGTTCATTAAACAGGGATGGTATAGCAATAACCATCCGAACAAATAAGTATATGGTATTTCAGTACGGAAGAAATCCGACCGACTATCCTTATCTTGCAGCATGGTGTCTACAAAAGAATGCAATCCAGCGACAGGTCATGGCTGATAGGAGATCCATCTTGTATCCAAATACAAGACGTATTGCAGTAAACAAAATATCCCGGTAGAATCTGTCAACCGTACTGGCTCCTGGAATTACAAAACGATGTAGCCATAAAGATAGAAAGCCTGCCAGCTGGGCTTCTGGAGACATGGGTCTGTAACCCTGTCTAAGATAACTTTAAAGAATATCGTCAGCCTTGAACAGACTCGAGTCCTCAGTCAAGGTGACATCCCCATGATTATGTTTTTCCATCAATAATTGTATATCACTTCTATCAAAAGGTTCAAAGAAACGAGGCGTACAGGCTTGACTGTCCAGTGGCTTGTCTTCCCACACATGACCTAGGAACAAATATGGCATCCATTTTATGATGTAGCAAGTACCCGCAGTGGCACTTTCGTAGTAGAGTGAGCAAATTTTATAGTGACACAGTAGCTCTTGAAAAACTGTGATCATCTGGGGATTCTTCTTTGCTAGAGCATCTAATTCATCATTTGTGGGTATATATTCTTCATATGGGCTATCACCCATCGGTAGACGAAAGATATGTTCCATCTCGTTAAGAGCAAATCCTATTTTTCTATGAGGTGTCATGAAGGTCCCAGTGCTTTTGTTATCTCTCTCTACTAAAGCCAAGAACATATGAGGGTTTGGATGAATGCCATATACCGTAGTGCAGATAGGATTATAGAGGCCCAGATCAATAAGCCTGTCTTTGAATTCCTCTAAAATCCATATGGACAAGCTACTCCAACGCTTCATTCCAAGGTTTACCACGCATGTCATTCGCATAGCGCGGTCTGGATATCTTCCTTCAGCTTTTGTAAATGTATTTACAAAAATAGGTATTCCGACTGGAAGAAGCAGGGAAGAATCCTCAGGAGGGATGTAGCTCGGCCTTAAAACTCTTAAGTATGTGCTATATTTTTCAGAAGTGCTGTAAAAACGGTCTTTGTTCTGCGAACCCACTTTATAACAGATCCGACCGACTCTTGCTTGTTGGAGAGGAGTTAAATCCCATGACATCCTTCTAGGATAGCTAGCAAAAGCATACTGGGATAATGCCATAGATCGTGATATTTCTGTTAGATGTATGGCATTGTTTCCCTTTAAGAAATATCTCGTCTCTTTTCTTGCCTTAGGTTAGGAGGTTTTCTTGATAGCATCCTCGAATAAAAAGGCAGGTTTTTTATGGACTGTAGTATCCAAGCTCTGAAGGGGTTCACCGTTCATCAAGTTCAAAAGAGTTTAATTATTTTGATCTATGAGTAGAGTTCTTCGTGCTTCAGGACCATCATATTGAGGGAAAGTGACATGAGACAAATTCTCTCTATACTCTGGGACGTTAAATGTTGAAGCAAACCTTTCTACATTCGGGTCTTCCCTGAGATTAACTGCAAAGAGACATATAAACAAAAAAAATTAGAAGCAAAACAAAGATGTATGACTTCTTGAGTTACATAGATTCTCTGAGTTGCACCACGAGATGTGTTGCGCAGAAACTTAGGTTGCACAACAACCAAGGTTGCGCTACATGCCATATTGCGCAAAACTCAAGTTGCGCAACACCTCATGTTGCGCCGCATACTGAGTTGCGCCTCAAATTAAGTCGTACAGTACGCAACAATATGCGCAACACGGTTCATAAAAATAAACAGTGTCCAAGAAAAGGGCGACCACACCTAAGAAGGGGTGGCACAAATTTTATGATACTCCACACTCTAAAAAGAGGGACACAAATCAATCATTGATGAAATCATCGCTCATAAATTAAATCGACTCGCTCTTAATCACCTTCTATTGCTGGGTTAGCTATTTCTCGATGAGAAGAAGGCGGCGCGTATTGTGGCACATGGGCAGGCGGAATACGAGTTGAAGGGGTGGTGATGGCCTTTTCTTTGTTAGCAGCAGTCCTTTTGGGGGCCATGTCACCAAGAAGATGGTCGAAAAAGAGGATTGTAAAAGTTATAGAAATTTTCTCAGAAGATTAAAAGTGAAAGTAAAGAATCACAGTGGAGTAAACGGAGATTATTTATAGCCAGAAAGTCAGAATCCTAACAGTCATCCTGAATCGTGCATGATGAATCGTAATTGGTCATAACAGATTGCGCAAAACTGGCGCAACTTGACTCAGTCAAAATTTTTATAAATTCAAAGTATTTCAAAACTTTGAAACATTTTTAAGTTTTAAAAACTTTGAAAGGGGTCTTGTAGAGCCTAAAAATTAAGTTGCATCCTGAACATACTAATCAGTGATCAAGTTGCGCCCCAAAGATCAGGTTGTGCCACTGATATGAAGCTCAGAGAACAAGCTGTGCCACTGATCAGGTTGCGCCTGATATCATACTACGCCCAGTCTTATTGTGCCAAAATCTACGTGGCGTCTGACACTTAATGGCCATCATTACCTGACAGCACTGAAAACTGATACCACAGTGAACGAGGAAAATATCTTCAAATCGCGTGAATTATGCCGCTCAAGGAGAGTTGGTAGACAGCTGTTATGTATACTTCGTAGGTTGCGCCTAGGCGCAATCCAGACAAAATCTTTAGTTGTGCCTAGACGCAATCTGAATAACTTCGGCTCAAAAGCTGCCACGTGTCTAGGCGTGGCTCAATCAGGCACAGTTGACCAAAGCTCGCGCAACCTGATGAAGTTGAGACAACTTATATTCTAAAGCAGGATGACGTGGCGCACATGCCACTAATCTCTCAAGACGTGTCTACTATCCTGTACACGACCACGCGTATCTCAATCACATGATGCCACGCGTCTAAATACAGTTAGTATACGACTTAACAACTAAATGAAAGTTGGCACAACGGAAGGTTGGCGCAACCTAATGTGGCATAATCCAGCCTCGTGCACATCAGAATAACTGCTAAAATAGTTATTTCTTGAACTCTATAAATAGAGTTTTCAATCATTATGAAATCATCAGATACATACGCACAGAGATCAAGAACTCTTGTAAAATTGCTGCAGCATTCTCCAGAGGCTACAGTCTTCAAGTTCACATAGTCCAAGGGATAAAGTGATCGTCTTCTGATCAGATTCCTACAGTTGTACTTCTACAGAATTTATTTTACTTTATACTATTCTTTTTTTAAGTTTAGAATAAACTTTTTGTTTTTTGCAAACACTAATAAAATAATAAATAAGGATGAAAAAATAATAAAGAGAGAAAGGAGACAACCTGCTCGACCAATCTTCCTTGGCTTTTTGTCTCCTCCTCTTGGAATTTTTTTTACTTCTGCCATGGATTATTGATAAAGGTTGCTGATTATTTTCTGATAAGGTAAATAATAGAAAGTAAATCTACCTTTTTTGTTGTCATGCATCTAGGATTTTAGTATAGATATTACAAGGTTATAGAGTTGAAATTATAGCCCTCTTTAATTGATTTAAACCCTTTAGCATCATAATTTGTTTAAGAACTATGGTTTTCTTTGAGTGTTAAACTTAAAAGTTACCTATAGTCAAAAGTATTAGCTTAACTAAACCATATTCAGGATTGTAGATGGATGAGATGGTTTTATTATCCTTATTTGATTAGTTAAGGAGGCATTGGATTTTGAGCAACTGTCGAAAATCTTCATCGTATTTTATCATTCAAACTGAACATATTTACTAGAAAGTATTATTATTATTTATTTATTTATCCTCTTTGAATTGTTTGATTGTACTGGATTTAATCACCGTATTACATTGAAGTATTGATGTTCTCTAACTTGTTTATTTGAATATTATGTATGATAACAAGATGGTAATACCAACTATCTAGCAAGGTGATAAAGATAACATTGTACCAAAATTATTTTACTTCTTGATGTTGATAATTCGTTCATTTATTTTTTGCACATGACTGATGTGGTTAAAATTTGTTTGATGATATAGTGCAATCATTTATTTATTTTTTATAACTAATTTCAATAGTACATACGAATGTGGTGGAAATTTGCTTAATATAATCTAATCTACACTTTTCAATGTTATAGGAATTTAATGGCTGGAGAGTACAGTGATACAGGTTCATCAAGTGACAATGATTCATGGGATCTTAATTTAGAGCCAGTGGACAAAGATAATGAAGTAGTAAGTCAAAATGTTGTGAGTTTAGAATTACATAATAATGAGGTTAATCAATCAGATGTAGAAACTGTACAATATCTACATTGTGACGAAGGTAGACCAAATGTCGGGATGTCATTTCAATGTGAAGATCAATGCATATAATTTTTATAACAGATATGCAAGGAGAATAGGCTTTAGTGTGAGGAAAGGGGATTTGAAAAAGCTATTCGGTTTATGGAGTATGTTTGCTCAAGGAAGGATCGAGAAAGAAGCATACACGAGGAACACCAAAAAAAAACCTCGACCTGAAACACGAACAGATTGTAAGGCATCAATTCATTTCAAAGTAAAAGATGATAGAATTTAGACTGTAACGAAGTTCACTCAAGAGCATTATCATAGTCTTGTGAGTGACTCAGAAGCCCGTCTTTTAAGATCATGACAGAATATTACAGATTTGCAAGCTCAATATCTCGATTCTATGCATTCCGGTGGTTGTGGTCCTACGCAAGCATTTTTAGTTTTTAGTGTAGAACATGGAGAGGCACAAAATTTAAATTTTTCAAAAAAAAGATTGATGTAATTATTATTATAAAAGGCAAAGAAAAATATACAAAGAAGGGGATGCTCAAGTGGCTTTGAATTACTTTCGACGCATGACAAAAGAAAATCCAGCATTCTCTTATGCTATCCAAGTAGATGAGCATAACCCATTGTGTAATTTATTTTGGGAGATTCGAAATCTAAAATAGACTATGACTATTTTCAGGATGCCATTTGTTTTGACACTACTTTTCGAACAAAAAAGTATAACATGCCGTGTGCACCAATAGTTGGGGTTAATCATCATGGGATGACAGTTATTTTTGGATGTGCATTGTTGCTTGATGAATCAACAGAATCTTTCATTTGGTTGTTTGAATCATTTTTAAATGCAATGTTTGGAAAACAACCAAAAAAAATTTCACTGATCAAGCCCAAGCAATATCTAATGCAATATCATAGGTAATGCCTGATGCATATCACCGTCTTTGTTTGTGGCATATATATCAAAATGCAGCCAAGCATCTTTCACATGTGTATGAATGCAACAAATGTTTTAAAACAGATTTTAAGAACTGCATCTACAAGGTTGAAACAGAAGAAGAATTCATGTCATGTTGGAAATCTATGATTGACAAATATCAGCTATCTGACAATACTTGGTTGAGCAAGTTGTATGAAATTCGAAAGAAATGGGCACTAGTTTATGGAAGGGAGCACTTTTGCGCAGGAATGAAAACAACCCAACGAAGTGTGAGTATTAATGCTTCATTGAAGGGTTATCTTAAGGGCACTCTATGTATTACAGACTTTATAACCCTGTATAAGAAAGCAGTGTCAAATTTGCGCCAAAGAGAAATAGAGGAAGATTTTAGAAGTAAGCAAAGTGAACCAATTTTGACATCAAGGTCACCGATAGAGAAGCAAGCATCACGAATTTACACAAGGAAGGCATTTAAAACATTTCAGGAAGGAATAAGAGAGAAAATATGTTATTTTGATCAACTTGAAAGTGAGAATAATTCATTTTACACATATAAAGTGGATGTGTTAGATGGTGTTTACCACGATAGAAGTCAAATTGTGTATTTTAACTCTAATGACTCCACGATACAGTGTAGTTACAAGAGTTTTGAGTTTACACGCATTTTGTGTGTTCATGCCTTGAGTATTTCTTGCGAGACGCATTGTCGAGATTCCTTCTAAACCTTTTGAACAGGTGGACAAAAGCGGCAAAATCAAGTGTTGCAATTGATGATTTTGAGTGTGTCATGCCTCACCATCAAGTCTCTTCAACAATGAGATATAGAGACTTAGCACATCTAGCTCTTACTGTAGCTGTGAAAAGGTTCTATAGATGAACGTTCTAGAGTTGTGGTTAAACGTCATCTAAATGCATGCTTAGAAGAATTGGATCAAATTCAAAGAGAAGTAACATTTACGACATCACAAACTCAAGAAATACAAAGTCATGTACATCTTACAGACGATCATAAAACTTTGACAAATCCTACCACAAAAATAAAAAAAATGTGAAGCTGCTAGAAGGTTTAAGAGTGCTTTGGAGAGGGGTTCAACAAAGAGAAAGAATATTCAAAATCCAAATAATAGGCTGGTGTTGGCAACTTAAACATGCAATGAAGGGAAATGAATAATATGATTGCGAGCCGGAAGAATTTTTCCTCTTCGTGAATATATGTTACATTACTTAAATTTGAATTGGATGGATAAGATTAAAATGTGTAGAGTGGTTCCAAATTCAAATCCAAACACTACTAAAATATTGGTATTTAGCGACGGACCAATCCGTCGCTAAATACGTATATCCCATCGCTAAATTAGTTTACCGATGGATAACCGACGGATAATTGACGTCGATAAATATAACGTCGCTATAAAAATACGTCGATACTCCGTTGCTATAGTGACGGATTACCGACGGAAATACCGATGCAAATATAGCGAAGGATTAGCAACGAATAGCAAACGTCGACAACCACAGCGACATATTAGCGACGAAATACCGATATTTTCTAGTGAGCCAAAATATCAAATTTTTCAGAAGCTCAGCGACAAAAATTTTTGTCGCTGACTCGTCTGATACAGCTTTAGTATCAGACAGATGCGCAGCGACGGATATTTTCGTCGCTAACCCAAAAATATTTCTAAAATTTCGTCGCTAATCCGTCGCTGGTTAGTCGCTAGCCTACAAATTTTCCAGAATAACGTCGCTAATCCGTCGCTGGTTAGTCGCTAAACGTTTTATTTATGCCACATTAAATTGTTTCAGCTTTGCTCAAACCTGAAAATACATACATAAGCTCATTCCAAAAGTCAAATATGTCCAACAGTCATTCCAAAATTCATACATAAACTCTATAACCCCAAATATGTCCAACAGTCATATATAAACTCTATAACCCCAATATATATAAAATAAACCCAAGCATCTCGATCAAACACATCCAACAATCAAATATGTTGACCAGTAAAATATAGTACATATATAAACACTTCCAATAATCAAATGATAAAAACACGTCCAACAGTCGCAATAGTACATATACACAAATTCATCGTCAAATACAACTCATCGTCAAATACAACAAAAAAATAAACAAAACTCAAACTGATGGTGGTGGAGGTGGAGGAGGTGGAGAAGGTGGCGGAGGCATAGCCGGCCGTCCATATGAATATAACTGCCCTAGGACGAAAGTGAGGATCCGTTATACGTCCTCGGCAGGAACGACGTCTGGAAGAGTCGGCGGCACGACAAGAGGCACTGTGGTCGGAGGAGGAGTCGATGTAGTAGGTGCTGTGGTCGAAGGAGCAGTCGTTGGCGGAGACGCTGTGGTCAAAGCAGGAGTCGGTGCAGTAGGGGCAGGCATCAGACTTGCTGTGATCAGATCTCCACTCATCTGCCCCACATGACCTTGGAGGGCCACCAAAATCTGTGTAATCTACCGCAAGGTGTAGGCGTCGACAGTATCGTCGGTCTGTGGAGGTGGAGGTGGGGGAAATAGAGGAGCTCTGGAATAAACGGATGGCTGAGATGCCAACGATCCGGTACCGTACACACTGCCCCCTTTTCTTCTACCTATGGCTTGTATCCACAAGTCGTTCCTCACAGCCGACGACGGTGGCTGACTAGTCCCAGCTCCCCCCTCGGCAGTCCCTCCCTTACCGACTCGACTCTCTAAAGTCTCATAAGTCACCTATATTTATATAGGTGAATAGATTTAGAGTTAATATTGATATTTTATTTTCGATGTAAGTATTGTTATGGTTACGTTCTCATATATCTCTTAAACAATTCTTTGATTTATAATGCTACTTAGGGTTATGATTTAGAGTTAATATTCATATTAGAGTTCATACTAACTATTTCGCTAAACTAAATATAGTTAAGTACGTAAAGACAAAGAAAAAATATAATTAGATATAGGACTCGGAAAACTTACATAGGCTTTGGTCGCCCGATCATCTACGAGCTTCCCATCCTTCTTTTGTTTATAAGTACGCTCGAAAACTTTAGGAAAGTCCACGACGTTCGGATCTCCGCCTGCCTTGGCGACCTCCTCGCACTGTAACAATTAAATATCAATTTATAACTAAACAGTAAATTTAAACAATTAAAGAAATAACAAATAAGAATACTCACCAGCCGTCGATAATGCTCTGTAATTGGGATGGATCCACCAGTGTGGTAACCACCCTTAGCACAGGCAGCCTTTGCCTTCTCACACTTGGCCTTATAGGTCGGAGTGTCCATCTTCTTCTTCATCTCCTCCCAGAATTCCTCTTTCAACCACTCCTTGCGTCGATTACTACTTAGTGTAAATAATGCCTTCTGGTCGTTGACCATATCCCTCAACATCTTGCGGGCGATGGACTTGTAGCACTTCCGGATCGCCTGATCTCTATGTGCCGACCACCAGTACGACTTCTGCATATAATGATAAATAAAAACAAATGAGGAAATATTTAAGAAATGTTGTAAACAAAGACAATATTATTTAGACATACCTCAAGCATCTCGAGCCAAATGAATCGTCTATCAACTGGGATGTCCCCGAAGTTCAAATAGGGACCATGGAATTGTCGACGCATCAACTCCCCCAAATCTCTACCAGTCTGGACCGGAAAGAACCTGGAATAAACAAAACAATGTACGATTAGATAATAAATAGAGTATGAATAAATGTGTCTACTAATACTAGTATACTTACGTCGTTCCATCGGTCCATGGCTCGGTACAGTGATATTTGTTGGCCGCTCTGGCATGGTAGGAGGGTCTACAAATCCTGGTCGATGTATGTATACTCCACGGTCGACCAAAATGCTAGGATATGGATTCATCGCAGTAGGAGCGACAGGTGTAGTCTTCGGCGTAGAAGACGGGGCACCAGCACTGGTAGGAGTAGATGCTGAAGGAATATCAGGGATAGCTCCGCCGACTAAAGAACAAGTGAACGGCCGAGATAAGCCATCCTCCTCATCAACCAAATTGTCCTCGCTAACTCCTCTGCGATCTGCAGCTGGAGTACTAGGAGGAGCATGAGTAGGAGGATGGGTCGACCCAGATCCTCAAAGTCGACGTGGACGGCCTTGTCCCGCCATATGTAAATCTGAAAAAAAATAAAAATGATGTAATGATACAAATAATCAATACAAATCTAATAGAAACTAAATAAAGGTGTGTTGATACAAATAATTAATGCAAATATAATAGGTAATACGTACTAATCTTTTTCATCTTCTTCGTAATCTGAATCTTCTTCATCTTCATCTTCTTCATTTTTACTATTACTTCCACTTTCACCTTCATCTTCAAATTCTTCCTCCTTATCTGATACGTCCATTTCAGACTACTTATCTACATGAGGTAAGTCCTCTATGTCAAGCTCTTTGTCAACTATATCATCCTCTACAGTAACGTCAACCTCCATGTCATCAATGCCGGCTAAACTTATATATGTTGGTTGAGGCATGACTACCTTATCCTCCTGGTATGCTTGATCTCCAATATTATATATGTTACTTGAACACAAGTCTCTAAAGAATATAGATAAATCGGCCAGCGGACCCCATACTTGAGAAGGCAGCATCTCTCTCAGAGCAACAAGAAGTAAACGCTCCATGAACATGTGGCAATCATGACTCTTTATCCCTATCAACTTGCGTTCGTTGAGATCGACACATCTTGCTAGAATCGACACATAACCGTCAGGGAATCTCAAGTTTCTAATCCAATTGCATATTATCAATTTATCATCCCTACTCAGTGTAAATGGTGCTGAGGGCTTGACCCAGTTACCATTGGATCTTCGTGTTAGATGCAACTCTGGACGCCTATAAATAATTTACAAGTCATTTCTTGCTTTGGGATTGTCTTTCGTTTTTCCTTGATATCCATCATCGTATTGAAGATGTTGTTGAATATATTTGTCTTCAAGATTGTGTCTTATGAGGTTGTCCTTCCAATAAGGTAAGTCCCAAAAGATACTCCGCTTCGTCCAATTATGGTTATGTCCGAATTCTTCTAAGTGATGGCCCGAACTCGGATCTTTTACAGTCGGCAAATCCTCTACCTCCGCCCAGATGATATCTCAAGTCAATCTCAACGGGGGAGGAGTTAGTTCCTGTTTACCAGCTCTAAAGGTGTCCATGTTCCTTTTCCATGGATGAGACATAGGAAGAAACTGACGATGGCAATAAAAAATAAGCTTTTCCTCCATTCTAAAGACGAAATGCCTTACTCTTTTCTATACATATCGGACAAGACATAATACCATGAGTACTCCACCCAGATAACATTTTGTATGCTAGAAAATCATTAATGGTCCACATCAATATCGCTCTCATCTGAAAGTTCTTCTCCATCGATATATCATACTTCTGAACGCCGAACTGCCACAACTGTTTCAACTCATCCACAAATGGCTGCAAGTAGATATCGATGTTCTTCTTTGGGTTTTTTAGACAAGGTATGATAAGTGTCAAGAACATATAAGGAGTCTTCATGCACATCCACGGTGGTTGATTGTAAGGGGTCAAAATCACCGGCCAACAAGAGTACTGAACCTCCGACTGTCCGAAAGGAGTGAATCCATCAGAACATAAAGCCAACCGAATATTCCTAGGCTCTGCAGCAAATCCAGGATGATATCGATCAAAATGATTCCATGCCTCTCCATCAGATGGGTGAGATAATTCTCCTTCATCCATCTTTCGCTCTTTACTATGCCATGTCATGTATTTTACAGTATTCGAGGACATATACATTCTTTGTAGCCTTTTTGTGATCGACAAAAACTGCATGTATTTGTAGGGGCACAACCTTGCTCATGCAGTTGATTTTTCTTTGCCCGAATGGGCTTGTACCGGTCCTCGTGACAGAAAATACATTTGTCTTTATTATTGTTCTCCTTGTAGTACAACATGCAGCCGTTTCGGCAATAATCTATCTTTTTGTAGCCTAATCTGAGTTTTCGTATCATCATCTTCAACTTGTAAAAGTTTTCTAGCAAATCCTTCGCTTCTTTTGGCAGCAACTCTCTAACAAACTGAATTATCCGATCGTAGCATTCTTGCGGCAAGTTAAAATCAAACTTGAGGTTCAACAACCGCATCACCACCGACAGGACAGAATGAGAATTACAACCCGGATATAACGGAGTATCTGCATGACTAAACATATCATAGAACTCCTTTGCAACAGGATTCAGATCCTCCGGATCAAAACTTGGACCGGCACAAGCCGTATCAAATACCAACTCACGTGCCAAGTTTCGATGCTGATATTGGAAGTGGTCTCCAAGAGTGGGGTCTTCCACCTCCGTATTGAAGGAGGACTGATATTGCGGAACCAAAGGTTCTCCTTGAGCCGTCCACTCGTTATAGTTCGGTACGAAATCCTTCTTGTAGAGGTGCTCTCTCACGAGATCTACCTCTCTGAATGGTATATTACGACAATTGACATAAGGACACTTTATGAGCCTTCCGTCCATGAAATAAGGTTGGCTACTGGCGTATCTCATAAATTCCTCGACGCCCGCCTTGAAATCATTCGTCAAACCAATCTTGCTCTCATGTCGCCGATTGTACATCCACGAACGGTTAACTAAGTATCGAGTCATTGTTGAAACCAATTTTGCACCAAGTACCATATATTGGGTAAATACAAGTAAAAATTAATTTAGTACCTAATTGTAACAAACAATGTTAACAGTATCAGTATCGAAATTGATATTATACCATTCTTTGAGTATCGATATCGAAATCGATATCAGACCATTCCTATGAGATCTCGATGACGAAATCAGTAATATCGACAATTTCGATGAGTATGGATATCGAAATTGGTATCAGATCATTCCTATGAGTATCGATATCGAAATTGGTAATATCGACCATTCCTATGAGTATCGATAATAAAATTGGTATCAGACCATTCCTATGAGTATCGATATCGAAATATTTAATATCGAAATTCGTATCATACCATTCCTATGAGTATCGAGATTGGTATCGGCCTATCGGTTTTGTATCGGTCGTATCCTTATACCGTATCATATCGATATTAAATTGGCCTTATCGGATTAGTACTATCATCCATATCATATCGGTATCGGTCTTTCAAGCTGAATCATATCGGTGTCGGTCTCTCAAATAATGCAATATACCAACATTTTTAATAATGCAATATGTCCTTTAATTTTTTTGTTTTTCTCCATTCCCTTTCAACTTTCGTCTATTCGGATTCGAGACATGTCGGTTCCCTAAGCCTTACAAAATTATTAAAAATATACTTTACAAGATTGTTGCCACAAATATGCCCTCTAACCTTTGTTTTTCTCTATTCCCTTTCTCAAATTAATTTTCTTATTTTGTAGTGTTTTTAATGAGCCAAACATTTTCATATTAACATAAGTTTACAAGCAAAATTTACAAAACCAACTACTCACGCAATTTACAAGCAAAAGTATTCATATTAACATAATTTTAAAAAAATAACACAAAAATTTTAAAAAAATTACCTAGACTGATTGGAGGAAGGAGGGGGTTGAAGGCTGATTAGAGAGGGTGTCTCTGGCAGGGCCGATGAGGAGGAGGGGGCCTAGGAGCAGTAGGGAAGAGGATGGGAAGGAGGAGGGGGCCGCCGTAGGGGGTCGGGGGAGGAGGGGGCCACCATAGGGGGGTCGGGGGAGGAGGGGGCCACCGTAGGGGGTCGGGGGAGGAGGGGGGCTGCGCGCGCATGAGGGGCCGAGAAGGAGGGGGTCGTCGAGGAAGGAGGGGGTCGTCGGGGAAGGAGGTGGGGGGTTGCCGCACCGGAGATCGCGGTCGAAAGAGGAGGAGTAAAAGGTTTCGGGGGTTTTGGGGAGAAGTTAAAAATTTGGGCAAATTTTGAGATTGAAAATGAAAATGAAAGGCAATTTTGGGCAAACTTAGCGACGGACTCCGCGGCGTATATTAAAATTTTATTATGCATAAAAAATCAGTCGCTATTTCGTCGCTATTTAGCGACGGATTATCTTCCGTCGCTAAAGTCAGTCGCTATTTATCAGTATTTTTGTAGTGAAATAATAGGCTGGTTCCATAATATGAAATAAATAGTTATTTTTGTTATCATCCAACTTATCCATAATAAATTTCACATCTATCTTTATAAAATTATATTTTGGATAATAATAGATGTGGTATTATCTATTTGTTAATTTTTTAAAAAATATATATTTTATACTATAATTATATTTGTCAATTTTAAATTAAATATATATAAATTTTGTATATATATAACAATTCCAGGCCCTTATAAAGTTTTTATATATTTAAAATTTGTAAATATAAAATTATTTATTTGATTTATCTTTAAATAATAAAAAAATAAAATTAGCTATGTTATTTAAATCAAATTAATTTTGCATATTGGTATTAAAAAATTTTGATTTGACATCTCTTGTTTACATGTTTTCTACCAAACCAAATAAACTACACATGTGAAAACAAAGAAACCAAACTAGAAGATTAAACCAATCTAAAGCAAAACAAAGAAACAAACCAAATTTAAAAAAAAACAAAGAAAAAAACATATATAAAAAATTATATTTTCTTCAGACAAACTGACAGAAATTGGACACAGTCCCTCTTGTGGAAAGTTTCTTGATTTGAAATTTCTAATAACTTCTTTTTTTTTTTAGACTATTTCAATTAAAAAAGTTATTCTATGAACAAATATTTCTGTGTGTGTGTGTGTGTGTGTATATATATATATATATATATATATATATATATATATATATATATATATATATATATATATATATATATTTGTGATTAGCAGAAAATAACACAAATATATATATATATTAACACATTTGTACTCCTCAATAAAATGTGTTAATATATATATATATATATATATATATATATATATATATATTAACACATTATATTAACACATTTATTGAGGAGTACAAGTGTATATATATATATAACTCGCCTCCACTGAGGCTCGAACTCCCGACCACTTGGGCCGCATGCATCTCTCTTAACCACTAGGCTAGAGGTCATTTGCATATATATATATATATATATATATATATATATATATATATATATATATATATATATATATATATATATTAACACATTTTATTGAGGAGTACAAGTGTTATATATATATATATATATATATATATATATATATATATATATATATATATATATATATATACTCCTCAATAAAATGTGTTAATATATATATATATATATATATATATATATATATATATAAAATATATATATATATATATATAATGTGTTAATATATATATATATATATATATATATATATATATATATATAAAATATATATATATATATATATATATAATGTGTTAATATATATATATATATATATATAACACTTGTACTCCTCAATAAAATGTGTACATTTTATTGAGGAGTACAAGTATTATGTATAATTTTGCATAAAAAAGATGTCAATGGCAATGGACTGGGCCACGGATCATGCTGTGCTATACATGATTGCGAACCGGAAGAGTTCACCTCTTCTACTACTAACACTTCAAACTTTAGCTCATCGCCTAAAATTATAGGTTTTCTCACACTTCATATAGAACACTCGAAATGTTTGTTAACATACATTCCACTCACACCTATCCATATAGATTAGACTCGATCACATTGTCATAAGTTTTGATTAGTCTTCCACCAAATTGCAACTTTTATTCAGGAAAATGATCAACGAACCTCCGCGGGGGACCATTGTGTGAACCGTGCGCCACATGGTAGTTCTCCATACGTCCAGCCCTTCGCTAACATGAGCCACCCTTCCGGCACTATACCATCCAATAGAAAACCGACACGTGATGCACGGTTCGTGCGGCGGTCTTCCCTTTGGTTTGAGTAGTAGCACTGGTGATGGTGAAGGGTTTGTGACCTATATATAACCTCTTAAAGCTACAGATATATAGATTTTGCATCACGATGTCGACGGGCTTTAAATTGGCCCATTGATCGATATTGCTGTTGGGTCAGATATTTAGTATATAGCCTTTTGTTTTGGTTTTTAGTCCCACATCGGCTAGAAAGGAATGTGTATCTCCATATATATGAGTCTTTACTCTTTATGGAGATGCACATGTAGTGCACATGGGTGTGTGCCATGTGGGATTAATTATTAATGGTATAAGGCTTAATCAACAATTAATAAGCTGTAAGCTTTTTGCTCTTGGGAAATTTATTTCCATAGGAGCTAAGCCCCGTTGGGGCTTAGCGACTCGGACTCGGACTCGGACTCGGACTCGGACTCGGGCTCAAGGGCTCATGAGGCGTAATGTGGCGTTTTGTTGCAACCACCCCGTGGGCTATATATGCAGGTTCTCTCCTCTCTCTCTGTTGGCAGAAGTAATCAGAATTCCAGAGAGAAAACTCTAAGTGTTCTTTAACACAACAGAGTAGTGAGCGTGTTGTTTAACACAAACAATAGTACTTTTTAGTACGCGTGAGTTCTGTTACTTCAAACAGAGAGAGAAGATTACCATTGCCAGAGGAGTTCGCCGTCTTCCGAGGAGTCAGAAGAGCAGGAGTGTTCCAAGGTTTTCCGTCAACCTTGCTGGTTCCTGGAAGCTGTTCGCAGAGGGCGAATAAAGCTTTGAGCAACGGTGATAATTCACCCCAGCAATTCCATCTCTCGCCTTTCATCCTTCTGTTGCCTTTAGCAGTTCTGTCAGTATCTTCTTTTTAGAAGGCACTACTGCCAGTTTGCTACGATCACGAAAATCTCTTTGGATTATTCGTGTATTACGATATCTTTTTAGATTTCGTAATTTGCAGAATCCTTCTGGATCTCTGTTGCAAAACCTTCTTTAAGGAGTTGCATTAGAAACGTTGTCTTTACAACTGTTTCATTTTCTCAGTTTTCCATCGAAAAATTGTGCCCCGGCGTTCCCGGCAATAACAATCCTAACCTACCAGGAAAAAGTTTGTTAAAGAAAATGGAGGACATGATCAATGGGAACGACGAGATTCACCTCTTCTCGCCTACTAACACTTCAATGGTCGATCACTTTCGACAAGATTCGTCAAGTTGGTCCTTTCTATATCATCAATTATGGTCCTCAAAGGGCCACTGATAATGTATAGATATCTCATCTACAAAAATGGTTTTTTCTAAGGGCACCACCCTTTTTGCTAGGGACTAGTCCAAAATTTTTCAAATTTATTACAAGTTTGCCATCCAAAAATTTTGCTAGGGGCTAGCCCAAGCACACCTATAAATACCCATTTTTATTTTCTCTCTCCTTCTTCTCTTTTCTTTTCTCCCTCAACTATTTTCTTCCCTCCTTCTCTTCTCTTAGGTCAAAGAATTAAAACCCTAATTCTTTTCTTTTCTCCCTACATTTTTGGCAAATTGTTCTCTCCCTCAACTCTAGGTCATTGACTTCTCCAAATTTTTGGTAAGTCATCGAACTATAATATGTTTCATGTTTTAAACAAGAATTTCACATATTAAAGTTGAATTATGTGTTAAATATAGAAAAATATTGAACATGGATCAACCGGGATCATCAAACGTTCCCGTCACGTCCGAAGAACACGTCCCCGCCACGTCCGAAGACAACTTTGATGCATCGGAAGCTCTCTTGGTAACTACATTTGAACTTGAGCTCGGACTTAAAATCGTGCTGTGACACAGAGGACTGCCAACACTCTGGCAGTCCAGATCATAGACTAGGACTGCCAGAGTGTTGGCAGTCCTTCACAGAAGAAGGACTGCCAGGACCCTGGCAGTCCGACAAATATGTAGGACTGTCAGGGTCCTGGCAGTCCTACAAATATGTAGGACTGTCAGGGTCCTGGCAGTCCTTCTTCTGTGAAGGACTGCCAACACTCTGGCAGTCCTAGTCTATGATACTAGAATGCAGAGTTTTATTGCAGTCCTTCACAGAAGACGATCTTGCTATTAACACAATTTGCTATTTATGGACACTAATCTTATGCACGGGCCTAATCTATGAAACCTATTTACTTTAGGATTTTGTCTAATTGTACTAACCAAAGAACATTTATTATATGACTTGAGATCTTCCGATTTTGCGGTACCGGCTCCAATTGCAGTCAATGTAGCCAATTTATTTTGGACCGATCTATGTTTTGAATCAAGCGAGGGTGCGGTACATTGGTGTCGAGAAGTAGGACGGGAAAACAACATTATTCTAGTGATATCCAGCTCGGCCCGAAATCGACCGGGACGACAAACTGTGGTGGTGGGCTGTGAAAGAGGTGGTGTGTTCAGGACGCATAGAAAGAAAGTACTCTTAGATGCTTTAATGCGCGTGGTATCTCACAAGGCGTTGCCTTAATAGCTGATGAGATTGAAAGATCAAAGTTTGTCAGACTTGATCCCGAGGTTTACGGGTGTGTACATCGACATACACTGGGCCTCCCTTGTGCACATCAGATTAATGAATATAGCCGTGAATCCATTCATATTCCAGTTGAAGCAGTCGATCAATGTTGGAGGCAGTTGTCTATGATGCATGTGGTGAAGACGGACGATGATTTCTTCTCTTTACCACAACTGAAACTTCTCCACACAAGGTGGTTAGCCTCAGTAGCAGCGGAGCGGCAGTCCATTGAGCTTAAAATGCAAGAAATTGTATGTCCGGTCACTACTACAATGCATGAGCCGACCGTTGTTTCCAATCCTAAAGGCAGGCCTCACACAAGATTGACTAGTTCACAGAAGAGAAGGCTGGAGTCAACTAGGAGAGATCCATCGCACTTTGAGCATGTTGAACGAAGCTTACAGCAACCTTCGCCTGCACGGAAGGGCAAGCTTGTCGTTCGCCGAAAAAAGAAGAAAATGGATCTTCCAAGAAAAGATACAGTTGCAAGCCAAACAACGAGTTTGTATATTGACAAATTTCAACCTGCGCTTCGAAGTTACATTTGGTCTATTGTCGATGTCCCCGGTGATGGCCATTGCGGATTTCATGCCCTTGCAATGCATCTTGGTTATGATGACAAAGACGGATGGAGACGGGTGAGGCAGGAGCTGTACGAGGAGTTAGAGACTCGTATTCCATTCTACTCCCGCATCCTAAGCGAAGAAACGGTTGCAAGTTTGTTGTTAAGTATCCCTTGCACCGACAGTATTACCGGGACAGACCACTACATGTCAGTCCCGTCTGTCGGCTATTTATTTGCTAATAGGTACATGATACATGTTGTACTTATCTTGCCGGATATTAACAATACATTCTTTTCGATGTGTGCTCCTCCGACGGACCACGGAGTGTCTAACCTATGTACTATAGGTATGATCTGCGATCACTTCGTTGTACTAAAGATGATCGCTCATTCTCCGATTCCTCCACCTTCAACAGTTTGGTACAAAAGAGCACCGGTCGAAGCCATCGCTTGGACCACACCTTTCGTTGAGCAGATCAACCATTGTAAGAGGTTGTTGAAGATTGAGGAGCCAAGAGACTTACCTGCTGGCCACTACGACTTCGAAATCGACTAAGTATAGATATATTTACAGTCTAACATTTTGTATATGGAGGACCACTTTTGTATACAGTAAAATATGAAGTCCAGTAATATATAGAGTAAATTTTGAGTTATATGTGCTTGATTTTGCGTACCTGTGTTATATGTGCCTACTTGTGTACTATATGTGTCGGCCTATGTTATATGTGTTTACCTGTGTCTACCTGTGTTATATGTGCCGGACCAACCTGTGTTATATATGCCTACCCAATTTGTGTCTTATCAGTATCAGGACTGCCCAACCCATGGCAGTCCTACACTGAAGTAGGACTGCCAGGGTTCTGGCGGTCCTAACCAAAACTTGCTGTTACAGCAAGTTTTGGATAGGACTGCCAGCATCCTGGCAGTCCTACTTCAGTGTAGGACTGCCATGAGTGTGGAAGTCCTGATTATGAGTCTCTGTGATGAATTTATGTGTGAATAAAATTCACATAGAAACTCATAGTTAGGACTGTCCAACCCATGGCAGTCCTACACTGAAGTAGGACTGCCAGGGTCCTGGCAGTCCTATCCAAAACTTGCTGTAACAGCAAGTTTTGGTTAGGACTGTCAGGACCCTGGCAGTCCTACTTCAGTGTAGGACTGCCATGAGTGTGGCAGTCCTGATTATGAGTCTCTATGATAAATTTATGTGTGAATGAAATTCACACAGAAACTCATAGTTAGGACTGCCCAACCCATGGCAGTCCTACACTGAAGTAGGACTGCCAGGGTCCTGGCAGTCCTAACCAATACTTGCTGTTACAACAAGTTTTGGATAGGACTGCCAGGACCCTGGCAGTCCTACTTCAGTGTAGGACTGCCATGGGTTGGGCAGTCATACCTATGAATCTCTGTGATGAATTTATGTGTGAATGAAATTCACACAGAGATTCATAGTTAGGACTGCCACAACCATGGCAGTCCTACACTGAAGTAGGACTGCCAGGAAGCTGGCAGTCCTATCCAAAACTTATTGTAACAGCAAGTTTTGGTTAGGACTGCCAGGACCCTGGCAGTCCTACTTCAGTGTAGGACTGCCATGGGTTGGACAGTCCTACCTATGAATCTCTGTGTGATGATTTCTTTGTGGGACTCAACACACAGAGTTAAAATTCATCACAAATTGCCACAGAGTTAAGATTCATCACAAAAGTTAAAATTGCCACAGAGTTCAAATTACCACAGAGTTCAAATTGCCAAAAAGTTCAAATTGTCACAGAGTTCAAATTGCCACAAAGAGTTAAAATAATCACAAATACAATAATTCATCACAACTACTTAGTCCCAAATATTCCACATCCAAATTAAGTTTCAAACAAGAAAAAAATTCATAATAATAAGTCAAATGTACGTTACTAATCCACAGCCAACTAAAGTTTGAATCATGAAAATATCGAAATCCATCTACATATCATGCCGGGCCTTGGAACGAGACTCCCTATTGTTCATGAAGGGGAAGTCGACCACGTCGTCGATGCGCTGAAGCTCGTTGGCGACGGCGACACACTCATCACTTTGGCAACCTCTCCGGAGTGTCTGCGCCAACTCCTTCACCCTTTGAGACTGAAAATGAAAGTATAAATGAACTAAGTCTACAAACATGAAAATCTCAGTCTTATTACAAATACGGAACTCACCATTCTCACCAACCCAGCATACAAGGCATTCTTGGAAGGAAGAGCTCCAACTGCTCCGACGGCCACGGGACTCGGATTGGTAGGGTTAGACAACTTAGGATGTCCGACCCCCAGGAAGTACTGCATGTAGTCCTCGCTGCACTCGGCCATCTCGGTGACCGGTCGTCTCTCAGATTCCTGAAGTACATGTCGTTGCCACTCCGAGTAAAAGTCGGTCACCCAGTCGAATTCCGCCGGTTTGTAACTTAAAGGTTGGGTTCCGCGCGGAGGCTCCAACAGCCGTAGTGTGTGCTTCGGCACAGTTTGCACGAAGCCGAACTGACGAAGTACTCTGTCGGGCATGTACGGCTCCGTGATTTCATAGCATGTGATCATGCCATGAAATAAAGAAACTGGTTGGACCTCACGATTCAACTCACGTAAATCCCGGTATGGATTCCAAAAAATCTGTAGGAATAAAGTTAACAACAATACAAAATTAACATAAAAAAGTTAGTCAAAAAATAGTACCTCTTCTGGCACCAAACTGTCTAATACTTCACGAATGGAAGCCAGGGTCTGCCAATTTTTTGTTTCAAAAGCTAGGATGGCCTCCATCGACACACTCGGGGAAGGTGTTCAAGATACGCTGGATTTTCGTCAGACCGTCTAAGCATCGAAAAGTGCTCGTATATCCATACATGTTCAATTTATAAATGAATAGTAAAAATTAAAACAACAAATTTAAGTATATAAGATTAAATTGTTAGAAGTTTTCTTACATGTAGCAGAGTCTGACAGCCGGCCATAGTCTTAGTCCCGACACGGGATGCGATACCGAGCTCGCGGTAAAGGTTGGCCAGGATACCGCTTCTGTCACTGCCACTTTTCTAGCTTGAGGGTAATTTGGTCATTTTCAAAATTTTGGAATTTATTTTGGGATTTTTATTATTAAATATATTTAATATAATTTTTAGTGATTTTTGGTAATTTTTGGTAGAATTGTTTTTGACCCTATAGTTGACTTTGACTAGTGATGACTAGGAGACTGTCCTATTGGCTAACCTAGGTCAAGACATTTTGGTTAGGTTAAGAAACCCTAGTGTGACCTAAGTTAGTGATTTCAAGTTCATTAGAATTGATTTGGAGCAATTTGGAATTTGTTTGGTCTAGGAATGACTTGTGAAGTCACAAGTCATAATCATGATTAAACCATTAGGGACTCAACCAACTAGGCAAAACCTAGCCCTAGGGCCCTATGGCCGGCCAAGTGACAGCCCCTCCCCCTATATATACTCTCCTAGTTTTTAGGGCTAGCCTCTTTTAAGGTTCTTTCAAAAGTTCTAAGGAAAGAGGTGAGTCCCATCTTCCAAAAACCATTAAAAATCCATTTTAAATCTTTTTTCCTTCAAACCAATTTCATTAGGACCTAAATTTCATCCTCTTGCTGCTGGAATAATTTGGTTACAGGAAGAAACAATTTGTGGGACTTAGAGGCTTGAGGAGTTCTCTCCATTTGGAAGCTTTTTCATTCATTGTGCATCAATAGGTATAACTCTCAATACTCCATTAAATTCCTATTTGAATCCATTTTAGGAAGGCCCTAGCCCTACCCCTACTGTAGGATAGGCTAAACCTAGGGTTCGGATTCGTTTCGTGTCCGTAACGGACACGTATCAATAGGTTGCTGTTAGTGTTCGACGAAATGTCCCAAGGGACACTTCATTCAGTTTTTAGGAAAGTATTTGAATAGGAATCTAGTCCTAGGGCTTGCTTATAGGTTTCGAGTGTCGCCCTTAAGTTTTTGTGTCGTGTCGAGTCATGGTCGACACGTGCACGCGCGAGTTCGTGGCGCGCGCACGAGCACAGTAGCTCCCCTGCTACCAGTGTGCTCGTGCGGGCTGCACAGGACACGAGGACACTTGATATTTGACACTGAGCAAGGGGCAGTGTCTGTCATGACACTCCCCAAGCCTCGTGTCGGTTGGTGTCGTGTCGGACACGAAAACCCGTGGGCATGGGGAAGACTGTGCGTGTTAAGTGCTTGGGTTTTTGCTCTGTGTGTAGATTCTTTTCCTATGGTTAAATTTCCTGTTTTAACTTGTAAATTAGATCCTAATATATAGTATATAGTGTATGTATATTGTTTACATGTTTTAGTTATGTTTTTATGGATTGTTGGATTCGATTTGGCAACAAACTATTTTTTTCCTGGTACTCGATTGACACAGTTACTGTTGTGTTCAAATCAATAAATTTCCAGTTTTGCTTGATTGTTCCATCAAATTTTGTTCCTACATATCAGTATAATTATTAGCTTAATCTTTACCATTGAATTAGGACTGTTAGTTGTGTAAATTAGATTTGGGCCAATGATAAATTCAATTTGCACTGCCATTTTCTATTTTCCTGATACATGGTATCAGTTCTTGTTCCATATTTCAACATTGAGTTTTGAGTAAGGATTTAACCTGTCAATCAGTGTTAAATACATGTTTTAGAGCTCTAGCCTATACTCCTATTTGTTATGTACCTGTGTGTGTCTTTTGGAGGGGATTGATGGAGGAATGGGGGCTGAAACCTGGGACTGTTATGAAAAACCTGAGAACTATATCACATTACCCTCTCCTATGTTGCACTGTTTTAATTGTCCACACTCACACAAACCTGAGATGCAAAACTGAGAAGTAGTTCATTGAATAAAACATGAGATTGGTGTCTTTCTTGTTTTCGAAATAGGGTTGGGATGTGGGGACTGAAACTGGGTTTCAATTTTCATCAACTGTTTTGATACATGAATTAATCTCCTTTCCTTCCTTTTTGTAGTCTAATTTTTCACTGATTTGATACATGAATTGATTCCTATCCTTTCTTTCTAACTGGAACTTGTCCTCAAAATCTGAGATTTCAAAACATGAGATTGGTGTCAACTAATATAAATTCCTGTACACAACACCCTTCCACACATTGATATTTCCTGTACACATATTAGCACCCTTGCACTCTCACTTGGTATACACAACACACACACTCTTCACTGATATAATTCCTGCATGTTTTCATGTGACACTCTCTTCACTGTCACATATAATTTCCTGTACACATGACAACACACACAGCTCACTTGTTCACTGTCATATTTGTTTTTCTGCACACTGTCACAGCCCACAACACACAGTCCTCTCCTCTCACAGTATTATACACACACTAGCACTCTCCCTCTTTCTCTATATCATTTTCCTTTACATGTAGGCCATGTTTACTTGTAGGCATATATTTGTGGGTAAATTGTGTGAGTGCCTATATATGTATATATATATTCCTTGTTAGCTATAATGTAGGTTTTGGCATCTAGCCTAGATATGTGTAATGTTTTATGTGGTGTTAAACTATGGGTGTAATAGTGAGGTTGTGGACTTGCTAAGGTTTTCTAGAATTTAGTTAAGCTATTTTGTGATGTAATTTGTATAGGCTTGTCTAGCCTTGTTAGGCATGGTGCTAGCAAGTATAGGTTGGAATAGCCTAGTTTAGACTCAACTAGACTAGATTGACCTAGTTTGACTTCTAGGACTGACCAAAGTTGACCAAGAGTTGACTTTGGCCTAGATTGACTTAGAATCATGTAGTATGCATAGTAGGACCCCATTTCACTATTCTGGACTTGTTGTGACTTGTGCTGTTCTGTTTAGGAGCCAGACACCACTCCTTGGACAGTACGATTCATATCGGACACTCAGATACAGGCGAGTACATTCTCTGATCATTTCATATCCTGCTTAGAATTATTTTCTGCAGTAGATTACTTTACTTGTACTGTCACGTTGGTCACACGGATTGGTACTATATGGATCTCTACATGCGATGTTATCCCCCTCGGGAGCATCGGGTACATTGTGTCATGTGCGTTTCACTTTCATCATGTACTCCTGTGCTTCTATTTTATATGTGCACTCCTGTGAATCTTGTACTCTCATGTTCACGGAGCCCCCATGTATACTATCACGTGCACCCTATATGGGCCCCCATGTGATATCTTGTGCAATAACATAACCTGTTTAGATCCTTGTGTATTGATTGGGGATACGGGGGAGTGCTAGTAGTTGTGTGAACAATTCCAAAGTAGTATAGATCTTGTGCACCTCGATCATGTGCAAATCCGTCCTGTTCACATGTGCTATCTTGTACTCTGACTCACTAGTCACTGCTAGTTCTCTATGTATAGTAGATATTTATATTACAGTTCTCTTCCTGTTTACATACCGTATTTCTTCAGTACTCGTATCTTACTTTACTGCATGTTTTTACTTTCTAACCTGCTATGATCTATTGAGATGTACTGTGCTCGCTCCTGTCCTGACTGGACCTGTTGAAAATATTACAGAGGACGAGGAGGAGGCCTGCCTGGACACCTACTACGGGGCAGCCCTTGATGACACCTGTGAGCTGGACCCTCAGGAGGATCCAGCAGTAGCTGAGGACCTTTCCCCGACTGTCTAGACTAGATTAGCTAGCTTGTTTTTCATTTGTTGTCTTGAGACATGTTCTAGTTAGACTCTTATTTGGTGATCAGTTGTATATATTCTTTATCTGAGACCTTGTACTGCTGGGATTATCTTAGACTACTGTTTTATCTATTTCATTTCCTTGAGTTCTGTTCATATCGTGCTATATCTTCCTTAGTTGTGATTGAGTTTCTATTGCTATGTCACCCCCATTCGGGGAGTATAAACTGTTTAGATATTTACACTGCTAGATGATGTGACTTAGGACAGCGTTCCACCGCCGACACTGCGGCGTAGGCTGGACGTATTTACGTCTCTTGCCCTTACTCTAGGGTGCGGGTCGTGACAGCTTCCCCAGGATATCTCCATGAAGTCATCCACTTCAGATAAGTTTAGCATGTACCGAGCATGTATCGACGTACCAGACTTGTCCGGAATGCCGACCGTTCCCAGGACGAACAACATATACGCACGAGCCACCGCGTCGACCGTCTCTTCGTCATCGTTATCCACCTCTATATCCATGAACTGGTCCACCAGAAATGATAGAGGAATTTCGTACGACTTCTTGAAGCCTGGTAGAGTTGTAAAACTCGTAGCCGTAACTCCAAGGTGATCTGAGACGAACTTGACGATCTTCTCGTACCATTTCACGGATTTCTCATTCTTGTAATGTTCTTTGGTCATTACACGCCCGGTCACTGGCAGCTCCAATATCTGGTAGACGTCGTCGAGTGTAATGGTCATCTCCCCTGCTGGGAGATGAAATGTGTTCGTCTCCGGGTGCCATCTCTCCACGAAGGCGGATATGAGGGCACTATCCATTATTCGGTAGGCGTTTTGTGCCAAATTGTGCAAGCCGCTCGGTATGATTTTACTCCGGGCGGCCTCGGATAAGCTTGTAAACTGCCAGGACACGGTTTTTTTCCCGTGACTCACAGCCCTAAGGATACGATATGTCCTCTGTATACAACAAAACACATATCAATTATGAAATACATATTTGAAATGTATACTAAACTGATAGTTTACAAACGTCATGTACATACCGGGTTCTTCCATATTTCATACACAATATGGTTCTCAAAAGAAACCAACATTGAGCAACCGGGCGGACGGACAGGCGGCTCAGAAGGATCGGCCTCCTCAGAAGGACCGACCTTTTCAGAAGGACCGACCTTCTCAAATGGAGCAGAACCCTCTTGACGTGGTAGGAGTTGGGCAATTGGCAGGTCGTCGTCGTCGTCGGAAGGAGGCGTAGGAGTAGGAGCTCGTTGCTTCGACCGAGCTTGACGTGCCGGTGGCGATGTCCGAGACCGAACTTCGGGCGTCAGTTCGGTAATTGTTATCGGACGCTCACGACGACGTTCCGTACGTTCCTTCCGCTTTGACGCGGTGGGCCGTATTCTTTTGTTCGGTGGACTGCATGACAACATACACTTATTAAGTAATAGAAACAGCATGCATTTACCCAACTCATATATGTCATAACACGTAGGACTGCCAGGAATCACTACAACAAAAAGACCTATTAATGACGCTCGACAAGGAGTTTTAATGACGGCTGATACATAAGCGTTATCAAGTTGAAAAATACCTTTTTTCTATGACGGTTTGGGCTAATTCTGGACTTTTTATAACGCTTATAAAACAAAACGTTATTAATAGTTTAGAGCGGTGGCAAACTTGTAATAAACTTTCTGTAATATATTCCATCCCCCCTCCGATTTTACTCGGAAGAACTCTCATTCTCCTTGCTCTCCTTCTGCACCCTCTTCCCTCCTCTCCCCAAACCCTAAAATTTTCCATCTCCTCCTCTCAATCTTCCATAAACCCTAACTCTAGGTTTCACTCTAAACCCTAGCTCTAGGTATCACTCTAAGCCCTAAGCCCCCAACCCCTCCTCCCACGAACCCTAAGCCCTAAGCTCCCAACCCCTCGCTCGTCGACGGAAGTGGCGGCGGCGGGAACGATGTGGTGGGTCGAGGTCGTCCAGGCGTTGTGGCTCTCCCTCTCCTTCCTCCAGCGTCATCGATGTCATGGGTCTGCAACCTCCGCCGCTTCATCGGTTCCGGCGCCGGCCTCGGATTCGAAGCCCTCATGGGTCAGTTCCTCTTCCTTACACCCTCCTCTCCTCTTCTTCTCCTTCCTTTCCCCCAACTCCAAAACCCTAACCCTAATTTTAGTTTTTTTTTGAATGAAAGATGTTGTTAGCCAGGATTACTAAGCAAATAACAAGTATTTGAGGACCCTTTTGTTGTTAGCCTTGATTCCCCCGATTTCTCCCACCGTGAGACCCGGGAGGCCCGCCGAGGCCACACCCATGATCTCGAAGCAGCTTTCAGATGTTATAATGAGGTTTGCTATTTGCTTCTTACGACTTCACCTACTTTTTGTTGTGTTTGTCCTATTGAAGTTGGAATGGGATGTGTACTAAATACTCGCTTATATATCTAGAATGCACAGGCTTTATGATTAATGGGCCTAAAGGAACCTTGCTTTTATATAGAATTTTCAACCAAGGATTTTCGAATTTTTTTGCTTCCATCAGGATGGGTCAGATGGGAAGCAGGACTTAGCATCATGACAGGTCCAAGATTAATCTTTGTGAAGATGTTTGATTGCCTCTAAGTAGTGCTTCTGCATCATTTATTGCAGCATTTGCACATTTCCAACACTTGGTTTGCTATAGCTAGTGCCAATTACTGCAACACTCAAAGGTGGCATTGACATGAGTGAAGAGGTTTAGTTTTCCATCTATATTAAAAATTAAAATCCAGTTGCCTTGTTTTCTTATTTAATAGAGTAATCTGAATTATCTTTTTGTCATTTAAGAGAGAAGTAATTTGAAATGCCTTTTTTTTCTTATTTAACAGAATTTTTGATATCACTATCAAAATAAAATAACAGTAAAGAGGAAAACGGGGAGTTATATATGGTGGTTACATATCAAGGAGACAAAATTGGTCACCAGGACATGACCTTTGTATGGGCCACATGTGCACATCACTTGGTCCATTTGCCAAATGGTTAACTCTGATATACCCATGACAGAAAAATTGATCATAGTTTTCATATGCACAATTACCTCTTGGTGCTATAGGAGTTTGAAGCTCAGGTATCCGAGTATAATTGGCAACAATCTAAGTATAATTGGCAACAAACTTTTGGTTCTACTAATATACTATTAAAGTTGCTTGTTTTTAACATTGATAGTGGACAATTTACTTGCAGAAGTCGGGAACAGTTCCTGGAGTTGGACTTGTTCACATGCCCCTTTTTCTCTATTACCCATGATTGTGCATTTTGTTGGATTATTTTGTGGCACTGACCACTTTGTGCATTTTGTTGATATTTTTTAGCTCTATTTGTTACTCGTTTTATTTTCTCCTTTGTCCTATATTATACTTAACAATGTTGCCTTATCACCTTTTCTACGTAACTTCATTCATTTTGTAAAGCAGTTATTGTAAATTTATAGCATTGATGGGTCTTCATTGTTGTTGATCTCCTTGTTCCTTACTGTTGCTGTTATGCTGCTCGGGTTTTAATTATGTTCTTATTATTTTATATATAGCTACTCTGATCTTCATACTTGTAAGGCAATTTTTTCCTTTAAAATCTAGTTGCTGGAAGACATGGATTTGGGTTGTAATATTTGCACCTCCTTATTTAGTTTTTTACTGCATCCATGCAGTAGTTTTATATTTTGATTTTGATAAATTTTTCTTCTAATTCTCCCATTTTGGACATGGATATATTTACATTACAGAATAAAAGAAGAAATTGCATATTATATTATAATTGGGTGAAGACGGGACTTTTATGTGGTATCAATAGATAAAGCTTTTTCTGATATGATATAAGTGTTAGCAAGCATTTTAGCTTCTTCCAGATTGGTAAATAGTTTCTGTCATAGTATCAAATAGTTTCTTGAATATGAATCATTTCACTCTTTGGCAATGAGTACATTAAAGAAGATGGCTCTACCGGTAAGTATTTTACTTCTCTCTAAGTATGTGTAGCTTGACTTCTGGAACCGTTAGTAAGTTTTCTCCTAAGCTAACATCTTTTCTGGAAAGAATTTAGCTGTAGTGATTATTAATTCTTTTGTGGCCAAGTATCCAATAAATTTGATTGTTCAAACTTAAGAAAAAAAATTAATAGTTCTAATTATACCTTTAGTTAAACTAAAATTTAAGAAGATGAGGTTTAAAGCATGAACCATTGATATATCGTTTTTAATGCCTTAGTCATTGAAGTTTTTGAAGATTAGCTCATAAAGCTCTCTCTATTTTCAAATTTGTAAGTTGGTATTATCTTAATGTGTTGATAATACTTGTTATAGATGCATGGTGGAATTGTAGCTAACTAGTATTAATTTTCTTTCTCAGGTGCACATGAAGATGCAACTATTATTGCAGTGGTGGAATTTGTTACACGTGATGTTGACAGTTTTGATGTGCTTAAGTTGAAGCCAAAGTAGTTACTTGTTTTGAGGATTCATTTAAGTAGTAGTTGTAAATATATGTATTTGGATACCCTATTTTGAGATAATGTAATGAAGATGGTGATATAACATTTCGATATTTTCTTGTGAATATAGTTCAAAGTTGTTATTTTAAAATTGAATTGAGAAGTTTTTGGAATGTGATGAGTTCAGTAATATGAGTGTTATAAATGTGCTGCATTGAGCCTATACATATTATCTATTCATGACGTTTTAAAATTGTTCTGAATTGTGCACTATATATTAACTATTCATAACGCTTTTATAGAAACTATTCATGACGGTTATTTTATGACGCTTTTAAAAAATATTTATAACACCCGTTTTCATAACAGTTGCTGTGGAAAAAAAAAGCGTCATGGTTCGTCATTAATGACGCTTTTTAGCCGTCATTAAAAGGGCTTTTTTTTGTAGTGAATGTGGCAGTCCTAATAAAAATTAGGACTGCCACAGTCCTGGCAGTCCTCTTTCAGAATAGGACTGTCAGGACTGTGGCAGTCCTAATTTTTATTAGGACTGTCACATTCCTGGCAGTCCTACTGTCGTGAACCCGAACTCCAATACCGAAATCCTATTTTGTCGTGTTCTAGGGTTAGGGTTTCAACATAAATTTTGGGTTTCTTGTGTTCGAAAATAAGGAAAGGGAACGTGCAAGAGATTATAAACCTATTTTACAAAAACATTTTCAAGAATTAAACCAATTCTAGGGTTTCGAATATAATGTAAAAAAAATTCGAAGAAATTAGGGAAGAACGTACCTGGATTTCGGTTACTTTGACTTGCGTGTCATCTCTTCGAGAATCTTCGTGGAGGGATTGAGAATGGAGTGATGGAGAAGAAAAAATTAGGGTTTAGGAGATAGAGAGGGAGAGGGAGAGAGCTTTCTTTCTTTTCTTCTTAAGGAGAGAGAGTCAATAATGAAAATGAAATAAAATTTTTAGGTTTGGGGGGGTTGGGCTGCCCCTAGCAATTTTTGGGTGCCCCCAAGCAATTTCTCCACATTCATGGGCTGCCCCCTAGCAATTGATGCCCCCTAGCAATTTTGGTAGTGCCCATAGAAATAACCTACAAAAATTGTTATGGAACATTACAACTTTAACACTCCTGCACATATTCTGGAGAAATTTTCAATTTTTAAAATTTTGAAACTGTAAAAAATTTAGCAATTCTAAGCACAGAAATGTACTGTCAAATTTATGACAGTCATGATATTTTTAAGATTATAAAAAATGTGGTAGTCTTAAGTACAGAAAGGACCGTCAAAACTTTGATGATACTCATCCATTGGAGAATTGCCAAATTTTGCGATTTCTCCTAACACTAGCCAAGGTGGAAAGCTGGATAGTGAAGGGTTTGTGACCTATAAAATCTCTAAACCATAGCTCTATAGCACATGATTTCCTCCTCCACTCTTTACAACTCGAGGAATCTCACTCTCTTTTTTCTTTGTTCTTCTTCCCTCTCTTCTCCGTGTAGTGTCTATCACAGGAGCACGACTTCAATAACAGTCGAATTGTTCAGTCATGAAACTGTAAGGCCTCTCCAGCTTTGGAGCACCAAATTTTTCTATAGATATCTTTAGGTAGGGCAGACAATATCTTCGTAGACATGCTTGAGAAAAATGTGATTCCGGGAACGATCGAGACAACTTTTACCAAAATGTTTCTTGTCATCTTCGTACCCTCTCTACTTTAAGCTTGTCGATATTGCTTTTTCTTAAATTAGCTAAGTAGATTAGAGCTTATAATTTGATAATCATGCTAATTATAATTAAGGTGATCAATAAGTAACAGACAATGAGACGATAGAGGAGAAAATATGGAGACTTGTTGCTTGTATACCGTAGAATACAAATTTGAATAACGAATTGGTCTCTCCGTTCGACCATATCTATGGTGGTAAGACTACGTACATCCTAATCCTCTTCAAATCTTGCATAAACTGAAGTCTTGTTGATTTCCTTTTAAGAGAAAATATTAATTGAGGTGACAACTATTATCATGCTAAATAGCACAAGATCATCGATAGGGACAGAGATGACCATGGCAGCGTATCCGCAATTGCCCTCACTTATTTTTTGGGAAAATAATTAGTTATAAATATTTTTCAGTATTCCTCTTACAAAAATTCTCTTTTAACTCTCCTATCCCAAATTTAAACATGTATACATTTAATTATTTTGATTGGCTAAATACTAAAAAAAGGGTTATATTAAAATCATTATTGTGTACTTCTTTATCTTTTGTAGTAGTTTATTTATATACTTATTATTACTATTTTAACTGGGTTAAAGTGCAAAAAATCTCTCGTTAGATTTTCACTTTTTGTACTAAATGACACCATTCTCTTAAAATTCATTAAAGTATGAAATATGCTCATTTTGCCCCATTTTCGTTAACTAGTGTTAAGTGGGATATGTAATGACCATTTTACCCCTCCTCCCTCCCCTCTCTCCGGTGGTGCGGGAAGGAGGGGGAGGGGGCGGGGAGGAGGAGACGCGAGGAGGAGGAGGAGGGGAACGCGGGGAGGAGGAGGAGGGGACGAGGAGGAGGGAGGCTGGCCTGCGGGGAGGTGGAGGGGGCTGGCCGGCGAGAAGGAGGAGGCCGACGGGGAGGAGAGGGGGCTGGCCTGCGGAGAGGAGGAGGGGGCTGGCCGACGGGGAGGAGGAGGGGGCGGAGAGGAGAGGGGCGGGGTGTTAGAGTGGGTGGGGTTCGCAACCTATGTGGAGAAGACCCCGGAGTGCGACGAGCGCTATCTGTGTGTCAGAGAAGCTCGGGGAGGTGACGAGGCCATTCGGAGACGAAAGAGAAACTCGGGAGCCATGTTTTTACATTCTGGAACAGGGGAAGCAGAATTCTGCCCGAATTCTGCCTCCATACAGAATTCTACCCGAATTCTGCTTTTTGGTTCCAGAATGTTGCTGGTAGGTTCTGGTTGCCCGACACAGAGTTCTGGCGGAACTCTGTGTCGTCGGGGCTGAGCGGAAATTTGGGGTGATTCTTCACCATTGGATCTAATCAAACGGTCCAGGTTTGTTGCGGGATTAGGGAGTTAAGTTGGAATTTCCAAACCCTAGTCCAGAGTAACACAATCGGAGAACATTGAAGAAAAGAGAGAGAAGGAGACAAGAGTGCCATTGCAACTTCGGGAGAGAAGATGGAGGATTGAAGGTCGTTTTCGAAGGAGATCGTGTTTCGGGTAATCTCTACTCGTCGTTCTCGCTCTTCGTAGTCTTGTAATCATTGTTCTTACTTCTGAGTGTTGTGGGGATCCGATTTGGATCGGAAGGAGTTTGTAGAGGGTGTAATTCTTCTATTCCATTAGTGGAGGCTTCTCAGGGTTGGACTCCGATCGTCCCGTGGTTTTTTCCCGCAAGGGTTTTCCACGTCAAAAATTCTCTGTGTCTGCGTGGATTATTTTGTGTGATTGTTTTTGGGTTCGTGCGTTGTATTGCTCGGTCCTCTCGCAGGTACTCTCCGGTTTGGGGAAAGGTTTCCGCATTTCTTTCCCAACAGAGTGGTATCAAAGCCAGGTTCTGGAATTCAGAAGGGTATCAGTAGTTGACAGAGAAACCAGAGAAGAGAGATGGACGCGAAGCCGGTACGCATGGTGAATCTTAATGGCACAAACTATCATTATTGGTGGAGCAAGATGAAGGATTTGATGTTTGTCAAGAAGCTGCATCTATCCGTGTTTGCATCCGAGAAGCCCAATGATAAATCTGAGAAGGACTGGACATTCGAGCATATACAAGTGTGTGGGTACATACGGCAGTTTATGGACGAGAACGTGTACAACCACGTTGCCAATATTGAGCACGCGAAGACGTTGTGGGATAAGCTGGAATCCTTGTATGCGAAGAAGATCGGGGTAAACAAATTGTTCCTGATCCGAACGATGATGGGTCTGCGATACAAGGATGGGGCGTCTATTTCGGACCACTTGAGTGAGTTCCAGGACGTGGTTGACCAGCTATCTTCTATGGAAGTCAAGTTCGACGACAAAGTTCAGGGACTGTGGCTGCTGTGTACTTTACCAGACTCGTAGGAGACCGTACGAGTATCTATGATCGCTTCTGCTCCAGAGGGCGTGGTCAGTCTGGAGTTTGCCAAGAGCGGGGTGTTGAATGAAGAGATGCGAAGACGTTCTCAGGGCACTTCATCCATATCCCACCACTCAGAGGCACTTGTTTCAGAGAGCCACGGAAGGGGCAAAAGCAGGGGTCCAGGTGGTGGCAGAGACAAGAGCAGAGGGAAGTCCAAGGGTCGTTACGAGGACTCAGAGTGTTACCATTGTGGTAAGAAGGGCCACATCAAGCGGAACTGTTTCGCTTGGAAGAGAGAGAAGAAGGGCGACAAGGGGAAGCAAGAAAAGAACACTACAGCGGCGGCCTCAATGCATGGAGGCGATGTAATTGTCGTAGGTGATGAGGTCATTACTAACCTCGCCTGCGATGACAATTCTTGGCTGGTGGACTCAGGGCCTTCAGCACATGTATCTCACAACAGGGCACTATTTGCCACTTACACAACAGGCGACTGTGGAGTGTTGAAGATGGGCAATGGAGATGTGTCGAAGGCGGTTGCGGTTGGAGATGTGTATTTGAGAACGAAGACGGGTGCGATTCTTGTTCTCAAGGATGTTCGTCACGTCCCTGATATCCGTTTCAACCTGGTGTCGGTTGGAAGGTTGGATGACGAGGGATTCTTCAGTCTCTTTGGAAATAGTCAGTGGAAGCTTTCCAGAGGTTCGATGGTGATTGCCAGAGGAAGCAAGAAGTCTGGTCTCTACTATATGGAGGGGAGCGCACAGGGGGCACATGTCACGACCCGCACCCTGATTAGGGGCACGAGAAGTGGGTACGTCCAGCCTATGCCGCAGCATCGACGGTAGAACGCTGTCTAGGTCATCTAGAATACTACAACTAAACAGATAAAGGTACCTGTACAGTATATACACTCCGAATGGAGGTGACATAGCAATACAGTCTCAATCACAAATGTAAAACTAAGGTAGATAGCATGGAAAGGAAATATGATAGATGAAGCAAGAAATAAGTTCGAGATCCACACAAGTCCAAAACTAAACGTAACATCACAGAATAATATATAATACTACATTCTAAAATCTAAAGCTGGATCGCAGTCCAGTCAAGCCTAACAAGTGCTAACTATTCAGGGAGTATAAAATCTAGTGGCCAATCTATCAGGCCACTGCCCTGGCCTGAGTCTCCATCTGTCTCAGAAACATCTGTAAAATATCATAACGGTATCCTGTCAGGAAAATGAGCAAGTACAAACACTAACAGCAGTTCCATGTGAATTGACAAGTTCTATAAGAGACAGTGTAATGAACTACAAGACAAAGATATGCGAAGACTTGGGAACCGTTCGGAAGCCGAGTCACAACCCTTAAACCAAACAAGGACCCGGGGTTGTAACTCTTCTCCCGAGCAGAACTTAATCTCCAATCAAGGTACAATGTAAAGGCATGTGTAGCATATGAGTAACTGTATATCATGCATGGTGAGAAGGTACTGAATGTAGACAGAATAGGATATATGACAGGAAAAGTAAACATAAAATGTGCCTCGAACATTATAGCCTAATGTGATCGGTATGGGTCAAGTATCAGGCTTCCAGCCGACCGGCTACAAGTACGTGGACTCGGCCCGGCCGGGATGGTAAGCTATGAAGCAAGTAGTAGCACAGGTCAGGCTATACCCATCGTGAGGTGAGGGTATAGCTATGATACAAGTAGTAACTCAAGGTGGGTATTGATCACACTATCTATAATATTCCCCATTCCCCGAATAGTATACGGATCCGGACATAGCACGTCATGACGCGGGATTTCCAAAGAGGGGAGCAAGTCCTCTTCAGGAATCGGCGTCAATACAAGTATGAGAATCAAGACTAAGCAAGTACCAGTATCCCAAGAAATCCAGGAATGACATCTCATGACAGGAATCTGACAATACTAGTCCGTGCACTATCGTGTCTGAGAATCAAGTAAGACACTACGACTGAATCGGATATAGCAAATATCAAGACAATGAAAACTATCAGTGAATGTACTCGCCTGCTGTCCTGAGCTGTATGGTATATCAATGCTCAGAGCGGTATCAGAAGACCTAAATATGAGATACTGTAAGTTAATTTAGGTTTAAACAAGTTTAGGAATGATTTACAATGAATGATATGCAATCTAGGTCAAACTAGGTCTCACTGAGTCACACTAAGTCCTGTCAATTAAATTTAGGTCAAATCAAGTTATATCAAGTCAATCTAAGCCTAACCAAGTCAATCCTAGGTCATACCAGGCATCACGGGTCAAAACAAGTCGAAGAAAGTCAAACCGGATCAAGAGTTGGCCTACAGTTGACTTTTGGTCAACTAGTCAACTCTGGTCAACTCTGCTCAACTCTAGGTCAACTCTAGGTCAAACTGGTCAAATGTTGACTAACAGTTGATTTTTGGTCAACTGGTCAACTCTAGTTTGGATTTGGTGAAATCTAGACAAAGTGTTGACTCACGGTTGACTTTTGGGTAAAAAGTCAACTCTGGGTCAACCGAGCCAAAAATCGGCTCAAATATGACATTTGTGGGGTGTACCCAACATGCCACCCAAGTTTCAAGTCAATCCGACTACCCGAACTCCGATTCATTCTCAAACTCCTATTCTCCTTCTCATTCTCCTTCCTATTCTCCTTCCTCATTCTCCTTCCCATTCTCCTTCTCATTCTCCTTCCTATTCTCCTTCCTCATTCTCCTTCCCATTCTCCTTCTCATTCTCCTTCCTATTCTCCTTCCTCATTCTCCTTCCCATTCTCCTTCTCATTCTCCTTCCCATTCTCCTTCTCATTCTCCTTCCCATTCTCCTTCCCATTCTCCTTCTCATTCTCCTTCCTCATTCTCCTTCCTATTCTCCTTCCTATTCTCCTTCCTATTCTCCTTCCTCATTCTCCTTTCCATTCTCCTTCTCATTCTCCTTCCTATTCTCCTTCCTCATTCTCCTTCCCATTCTCCTTCTCATTCTCCTTCCTATTCTCTCCTTCTCATTCTCCTTCCTATTCTCCTTCCTCATTCTCCTTCCCATTCTGACACATACATATCTATATATATATATATACAGACACATACATACATATATATAAATACACACTCTCAACACCACTACCACTCTCCTCTACACACACAAATACATATGTATATATATATATACCTCTCTAAAAGGATAAATCCATAAATAATCCTTAAACTATATTTCTAGGAAAAATCTACAAATTTGTGGGCAAAAGGAAGAGGATATTCCCCTCTTCATTTAATGTGGAAGAACTATATACAAAAGAGAATTAATGGAGAAAATATGAACATACCTAGATGTAGGTTGGAGGAAGAAGAAGAAGCTTGAGGAGAAAATAAAATTGGAAGAGAGAGAGAGTGAGTGACTTAGTGAAGAAGAAAGGAGAGGTGGAGGGGGTGCTGTAGGTGGCCGGCCATGGAGCATGGGTAGGGGCACTTGTAATTACAAGTTTGCCCCTCCCTAAGCCTACATGCTAAAATAATCCAAATTAGGTTTAGGAAGTTGCTAAAAATAAATAAAAATCATAATTAAACTAAATTACTCATAGGGAACTAGTCCAAACTCTTAAACCCTAATTTTTAGTGTGGTGGGCCATGGTTAGCTAACAGGCTAATTATAGCTCAAGTCGAAATTCACCGGGGTCCCGAATTAACTCGAAATGCGATAAAATTCGAACCCGACTCCTATAATAATTAAATAATATTATTCATGAAATAAAATTCTCAAAATAATATAAAATGGAAAATTACCATTTTACCCCTAACTGGAAAAAGTGAGGGTGACAAGTCTATCCACCTTAAAAAAATTTCGTCCTCGAAATTAAAACCAAACAATAGTAAAATCTCAAAAGTCCAAGCAGGAATTAATTGACTAAATTTATAAAATTTAAAATTACTCTCAAATATAAGTCTATCCACCTTAAAAGAATCATCCAAAACTTAAAACGAAGCAACACAGAAAATTCATGCAATTTGATAATCGTATGCGTCTGTCCAATAATCATGATACTCAGAATCTTCGTCATGCCAGTGAGCAAGGCTACGATAATCACAGAGTCCTCAGCTACGGTACATACCTCTAGAATTATGGTATTTAAAATTTTTGCATTGCCGCTAGCTTGGCAGCGAAAACCTTAAATTCCCACACCCTAGGAATACGTCCATAGTCCGACTATATGTCCTCACTCTGCCTTCTAGCATGACCCTAGAGGATTCCAAAATCTCATAATCGAGGTGACCTAGCCCATACGACTTATCTCAGAAAATATCACATCATAGGGACAAAAATTTTATCAAGGAACATATGGAATCGAATTTCAAGACAGTTTATAAGAAGGCAAATGCGGAAAGGAGATCGAAAGATTGGAACCTGCTATCTGCTCTGCTTCTGCCTGAGTGGGCTCAACTGTCATGGCGAAAGCACGCCCTTGCTAGCCTCCTCTAGCCTGCTGCACTCCGTCCTGGCCTGCCTGTCTGGCTGCACGGGCAGCACAGTTCTTCACCTGGTGGTCTGGAGCTCCACAGAATAAACAAACTCCCTGCTTCATCCTACAATCCTCTCGAGTGTGCCCCATCTTCTTGCAAAAAGCACACTGGACGGCCTGCCTCTTGCCCTGACCCTGCTGCTGGTCATCACGTGCTGGTGCCTGATGTACTCTGTCCTGGTCTCTTCGGATTCCACTAGCATGGCAATCCTTCAGCTGGTGATCGGGCGCCCCACAGTATAGGCAGACGCCCAACCTCTTCCTACAAGCCTCTCTAGTGTGCCCTGGCCTCCTGCAGAAAGCGCACCGAGTAGCCTGCCTCTGGCCTGGTCCCTGGTGCTGAACTGGGGTACCCTGAACTGTACTCGGTACAACCCTCTCAAGTGCTGCCATCGCCAGCTGATAGGAGTTCTCCATGCTCCGCCGCAACAGGTCTGCCTGCGTGCTCTGAGTCTGCAATATCCGCTGCAGAAGGGCCATCATTCCCTGAGTATCTGTCGGTAGCGGAGGCGGCGGTGGAAGAATATCAGGAACGATCATGGACAGTCCCGCTGCTAGAGGTGGAAGACCTCCTGGAACCGTCGCTGCTGCTCCTGCCTGAAGGGCAGGGACTGAGATGGCAGCTCTCTCAACTGTAGCTCCCGCAGCCGGAGGTGGAAGACCTCCCGGATCTGACCTCTCTGGGGCACTAGGCCCTGCTGCCCGAGAATGAGTCACTGTCATCCTGAAGACGAATTGAACCCAAAAGATCAATATGGCATAAGATAAGATATTATCAAAGGAGGACAATTGAATTCAAATGCAAGAAGAGTTGTCATGGTAATCAAAAGATCAGAATTTTCCTAAAATGTGATTGAGTAACTTCAAAATATATCCTATTCCTACTGCAGGCTGTAGTGGTACTCAAGTTCGAATACCACTACATAAACTCGACCTGCATGGGCCACCACAAAAACGTGTCACGACCCGCACCCTGATTAGGGGCACGAGAAGTGGGTACGTCCAGCCTACGCCGCAGCATCGGCGGTAGAACGCTGTCTAGGTCATCTAGAATACTACAACTAAACAGATAAAGGTACCTGTACAGTATATACACTCCGAATGGAGGTGATATAGCAATACAGTCTCAATCACAAATGTAAAACTAAGGTAGATAGCATGGAAAGGAAATATGATAGATGAAGCAAGAAATAAGTTCGAGATCCACACAAGTCCAAAACTAAACGTAACATCACAGAATAATATATAATACTATATTCTAAAATCTAAAGCTGGATCGCAGTCCAGTCAAGCCTAACAAGTGCTAACTACTCAGGGAGTATAAAATCTAGTGGCCAATCTATCAGGCCACTGCCCTGGCCTGAGTCTCCATCTGTCTCAGAAACATCTGTAAAATATCATAACGGTATCCTGTCAGGAAAATGAGCAAGTACAAACACTAACAGCAGTTCCATGTGAATTGACAAGTTCTATAAGAGACAGTGTAATGAACTACAAGACAAAGATATGCGAAGACTTGGGAACCGTTCGGAAGCCGAGTCACAACCCTTAAACCAAACAAGGACCCGGGGTTGTAACTCTTCTCCCGAGCAGAACTTAATCTCCAATCAAGGTACAATGTAAAGGCATGTGTAGCATGTGAGTAACTGTATATCATGCATGGTGAGAAGGTACTGAATGTAGACAGAACAGGATATATGACAGGAAAAGTAAACATAAAATGTGCCTCGAACATTATAGCCTAATGTGATCGGTATGGGTCAAGTATCAGGCTTCCAGCCGACCGGCTACAAGTACGTGGACTCGGCCCGGCCGGGATGGTAAGCTATGGAGCAAGTAGTAGCACAGGTCAGGCTATACCCATCGTGAGGTGAGGGTATAGCTATGATACAAGTAGTAACTCAAGGTGGGTATTGATCACACTATCTATAATATTCCCCATTCCCCAAATAGTATACGGATCCGGACATAGCACGTCATGACGCGGGATTTTCAAATAGGGGAGCAAGTCCTCTTCAGGAATCGGCGTCAATACAAGTACGAGAATCAAGACTAAGCAAGTACCAGTATCCCAAGAAATCCAGGAATGACATCTCATGACAGGAATCCGACAATACTAGTCCGTGCACTATCGTGTCTGAGAATCAAGTAAGACACTACGACTGAATCGGATATAGCAAATATCAAGACAATGAAAACTATCAGTGAATGTACTCGCCTGCTGTCCTGAGCTGTATGGTATATCAATGCTCAGAGCGGTATCAGAAGACCTAAATATGAGATACTGTAAGTTAATTTAGGTTTAAACAAGTTTAGGAATGATTTACAATGAATGATATGCAATCTAGGTCAAACTAGGTCTCACTGAGTCACACTAAGTCCTGTCAATTCAATCTAGGTCAAATCAAGTTATATCAAGTCAATCTAAGCCTAACCAAGTCAATCCTAGGTCATACCATGCATCACGGGTCAAAACAAGTCGAAGAAAGTCAAACCGGATCAAGAGTTGGCCTACAGTTGACTTTTGGTCAACTGGTCAACTCTGGTCAACTCTGGTCAACTCTAGGTCAAACTGGTCAAATGTTGACTAACAGTTGATTTTTGGTTAACTGGTCAACTCTAGTTTGGATTTGGTGAAATCTAGACAAAGTGTTGACTCACGGTTGACTTTTGGGTAAAAAGTCAACTCTAGGTCAACCGAGCCAAAAATCGGCTCAAATATAACATTTGTGGGGTGTACCCAACATGCCACCCAAGTTTCAAGTCAATCCGACTATCCGAACTCCGATTCATTCTCAAACTCCTATTCTCCTTCTCATTCTCCTTCCTATTCTCCTTCTTCATTCTCCTTTCCATTTTCCTTCTCATTCTCCTTCCTATTCTCCTTCCTCATTCTCCTTCCCATTCTCCTTCTCATTCTCCTTCCTATTCTCCTTCCTCATTCTCCTTCCCATTCTCCTTCTCATTCTCCTTCCTATTCTCCTTCCTCATTCTCCTTTCCATTCTCCTTCTCATTCTCCTTCCTATTCTCCTTCCTCATTCTCCTTCCTATTCTCCTTCCTCATTCTCCTTCCCATTCTCCTTCTCATTCTCCTTCCTATTCTCCTTCCTCATTCTCCTTCCCATTCTCCTTCTCATTCTCCTTCCTATTCTCCTTCCTCATTCTCCTTCCCATTCTCCTTCTATTCTCCTTCCTATTCTCCTTCCTCATTCTCCTTCCTATTCTCCTTCCTATTCTCCTTCCTCATTCTCCTTCCCATTCTCCTTCTCATTCTCCTTCCTCATTCTCCTTCCCATTCTCCTTCTCATTCTCCTTCCTATTCTCCTTCCTCATTCTCCCATTCTCCTTCTCATTCTCCTTCCTATTCTCCTTCCTCATTCTCCTTCCCATTCTGACACATACATATCTATATATATATACAGACATATACACACATATATATAAATACACACTCTCAACACCACTACCACTCTCCTCTACACACACAAATACACATGTATATATATATATACCTCTCTAAAAGGATAAATCCATAAATAATCCTTAAACTATATTTCTAGGAAAAATCTACAAATTTGTGGGCAAAAGGAAGAGGATATTCCCCTCTTCATTTAATGTGGAAGAACTATATGCAAAAGAGAATTAATGGAGAAAATATGAACATACCTAGATGTAGGTTGGAGGAAGAAGAAGAAGCTTGAGGAGAAAATGAAATTGGAAGAGAGAGAGAGTGAGTGACTTAGTGAAGAAGAAAGGAGAGGTGGAGGGGGTGCTGTAGGTGGCCGGCCATGGAGCATGGGTAGGGGCACTTGTAATTACAAGTTTGCCCCTCCCTAAGCCTACATGCTAAAATAATCCAAATTAGGTTTAGGAAGTTGCTAAAAATAAATAAAAATCATAATTAAACTAAATTACTCATGGGGAACTAGTCCAAACTCTTAAACCCTAATTTTTAGTGTGGTGGGCCATGGTTAGCTAACAGGCTAATTACAGCTCAAGTCGAAATTCACCGGGGTCCCGAATTAACTCGGAATGCGATAAAATTCGAACCCGACTCCTATAATAATTAAATAATATTATTCATGAAATAAAATTCCCAAAATAATATAAAATGGAAAATTACCATTTTACCCCTAACTGGAAAAAGTGAGGGTGACAGCACAGGAGGTGAACGCAGTCAGTGATGCGTCTACCGAGTTGTGGCACAGGCGGCTCGGCCATATCAGCGAGAAGGGGATGAGCTACTTGGTGAACAGGAAGGTGATTCCAGGGCTCAAGTCTACAAAGTTGGAAAATTACCATTTTATTGCTCTATGTTGATGATATGCTATTAGTGGGTCGGAATGCCACTAGGATAGTGGAGCTGAAGCGCCAACTGGACGCGGTCTTCTCTATGAAGGATTTGGGCGCAGCGAAGACTATTCTTGGGATGGAGATCAGCCGAGAGAGAGAGAGTCCAAGCTGCGACACTTGTCCCAAACGAAGTACATTCACCGGGTACTTCAGCGTTTCGAGATGGACGGGTCGAAGAAAATGAGTTTCCCTCTTGCGGCTCACTTTAAGCTCACTGAGGAGCAGTGTCCATCTACCGAGGACGAAAAGGAAGATATGGAGCAGGTTTCATATGCCTCAGCTGTGGGAAGCCTTATGTATGCCATGGTGTGTACGAGGCCAGATATTGCTCATGCAGTTGGTACGGTTAGCAGGTATCTTTCAAATCCTGGAAGGGTACATTGGAGTACGGTCAAGTGGATTCTATGATATCTTCAGGGCACTGCTGGTTGGAGACTTTCCTTTGGTGGTGACGAGCCGAAGCTGGTTGTGTATACCGACGCTGATATGGCTGGAGATGTAGACACGAGACGATCGACTTCGGGCTACGTGATGATGTTTGCAGGAGGAGCGGTGTCGTGGCAGTCGCGGTTGCAGAAGTGTGTTGTCTTGTCGACAACAGAGGCAGAGTATATTGCGGCGACGGAGGCTTGCAAGGAGCTGCTGTGGATGAAGAAGCTGCTGCAGGAAATGGGACTAAAGCAAGAGCAGTATACTTTGCTTTGCGACAGTCAGAGTGCTATTCACCTTGTGAAGAATCAGACGTTTCATAGCCGGTCCAAACACATCGAGACTCGGTATCATTGGATACGGGATGTAGTTGAGAAGAAGGACGCGGAGCTTGAGAAGGTTCATACTGATGACAATGGAGCGGACATGCTCACGAAGATTCTACCAAGGGGGAAGTTTGAGTACTGCAGGCAGATCGTCGGGATGACGACATCCTCCCCATAGTTATGAAGGGGGAGATTTGTTAGAGTGGGTGGGCTTTCCAACCTATATGGAGAAGACCCCGGAGTGCGACGAGCGCCATCTGTGTGTCAGAGAAGCTCGAGGAGGTGACGAGGCCATTCGGAGACGAAAGAGAAACTCGGGAGCCATATTTTTACATTCTGGAACAGGGAAGACAGAATTCTGTCCGAATTCTGCCTCCATACAGAATTCTGTCCGAATTCTGCTTTTTGGTTCCAGAATGTTACTGGAAGGTTCTGGTTGCCCGACACAGAGTTCTGGCCGAACTCTGTGTCGTCGGGGCTGAGCGAAAATTTGGGGTGATTCTTCACCATTGGATCTAATCAAACGGTCCAGGTTTGTTGCGGGATTAGGGAGTTAAGTTGGGATTTCCAAACCCTATTCCAGAGTAACACAATCGGAGAACATTGAAGAAAAGAGAGAGAAGGAGGCAAGAGTGCCATTGCAACTTCGGGAGAGAAGACGGAGGATTGAAGGTCGTTTTCGAAGGAGATCGTGTTTCGGGTAATCTCTACTCGTCGTTCTCGCTCTTCGTAGCCTTGTAATCATTGTTCTTACTTCTAAGTGTTGTGTGGATCCGATTTGGATCGGGAGGAGTTTGTAGAGGTGTAATTCTTCTATTCCATTAGTGGAGGCTTCTCAGGGTTGGACTCCGATCGTCCCGTGGTTTTTTCCCGCAAGGATTTTCCACGTCAAAAATTTTCTGTGTCTGTGTGGATTGTTTTGTGTGATTGTTTTTGGGTTTGTGCGTTGCTCGGTCCTCTCGCAGGTACTCTCCGGTTTGGAGAAAGGTTTCCGCGTTTCTTTCCCAACACGGGGGAGGAGGAGACTCGGGAAGGAGGATGAGGGGGGCGGGGAGGAGGAGGGAAACGCGAGGAGGAGGAGGAGGAGGAGGAAGGGGGCGGGAAGGAGGGAGGCTGGCCGGCGGAGAGGAGGAGGGGGCGGGGAGGAGGAGGGCTGGCCTGCAGGGAGGTGGAGGGGGCTGGCCGGCGAGGAGGAGGAGGTCGGGGGAGAGGAAGGGAGCTGGCCTACGGGGAGGAGGAGGTTGGCGGGGAGGAGGAAGAGGAGGGAGGCGGGGGAGGAGGGGAACGCGGGGAGGAGGAGGAGGAGGAGGGGAACGCGGGGAGGAGGAGAACGGGGGCTGGGAGGAGGTGGGCGGCTGGCCTGCGGAGAGGTGGAGGGGGCTGGCCGGCAAGGAGGAGGAGGGGGGAGGGGGGGCTGGCGCCGGAGGGGGGAGGAGGGGCTGGCCGGAGGGAGGAGGGAGGAGGGGAGAGGTTAGGGAAGGGGGGGCTGGTAGGGAAGGGGAGAGGGTAGTTTAGTTTATTTATTTTTTTTTTTTTTGAATGGCATTAACGGTCATTTCTAATAGGCAACAGACGGTATGGAACTTTTCGAACAAGTCATATATTGTGGGATCTTTATTTACTTAATTTGATTAAAATATCTTTTTACGCAAAAGATACCAAATTAATGAAAGATTTTTTTACAATTTACCTTTTTTTAACTACATAAAGGGAATAAATTCTAAACTTTCCTCAATTCATCTCTTTTTATCTCCGCCACAACTAGCGGTTGCGCCTGCCATTGATGAAGTGATTGAAAGTACTTTGACAATCTTCTCTTGCCATGATATGTGCTCCTCTTTGACACAAGATTTGCTCCAAAGTACCACAAATGGAGTTGGAGTAGACTCATCCACAGAAGCACTGAGTTCTCACAAGCTACGAGAGAATCTTGACTCTGTTCGATATATTTGATATCTACATGATTGGCTACTCAGACAATAATTCTAGTAGAATGTTGTCCTTTTTTCCTTTTCTTTGCAACGTTGTCAATAGTTCTCTTAAACCAGATTATCCGAAAAAGAGTATGAACTCCAAAAATGGTGGATCCATGATTACAATTAACTGAGGGCACAATTATAAAATATTCTAGTAAAATATCTCAATTTTTTTTTTTAGATATAATAATATAATATTATATTAAATAATTTTATTTTTATACAATAAAATATTACATCTCACGCAATTGTTTTCTATGAATTTTTATATTTTGAAAGCGCTTAACTATAACATCATTTGTAATACTAGTAAGCAACACTTTTTCTATGAAACATGCAAGACAATTATCTTAAAAAAAATATAAACCGAGACAAGGGCTCGTCCCCAGTGCTCTCAATGTGGATCCGCATCAGGTTATTGTCAAAGGTATAAACCAGTAATAGAATATTTTAGCAAATACACCCATTCAAAATGTTGAAACTAGTATATACCTCCAATATTTTTTTAGCTAACAAATACCCACACTTCTGTGTAAAATGAATGGGTTATATCTTAAATTTTTACTTTTTGGTACCAAAAAATGAAAAAATTTGCTAGTTAAAAAATAGTAAAAAAATGTGCTAGTTTTAACATTTGGAATGAGAGCATTTATATGCCCACCAGTAATAAACATGTCCCATAAGTGAAAAATTCTTTGTTAATGAATATTTACAAATATGATTTTTCACAAAATAGCCCATCTTTTTTACTATAGAATGACAGCTCTCGAAGGAACACATTACATGTATAAAAACTTTTTTCCCCCTTTTCTTTTACCATATATTACAAATTCCTAATGGCTCTATTGCCAATTCAGAATTTTAACCTTTACCAAAGATTGTTTTTGTGATTAAAATTAATTAAAAAAAAATTAATAAATTTTTCTTTAAGAAGAACCGGTATTTTCCTTTTCTACACTCTATAGCTACTCGACTCTCCAACATCCACCTCTCCCCCTCCCACACCAGAGCCCTTCCGTAGAACCTCAGCCGCCTCGGCGTCGAAACTTGCATGCACACTGTATAGAACATAAACGAGAACCGAGACCGCCGTGAAGAACCCGAAGCGGACGTACGACGGCCCGTCGAGCGACCCCAACAGGAAGACGTTGAGAAATATCGAGGCCGACGGCACCCACGGCATCAGCGGCACCCCCCAGGACTCCGGCCTCCTAGCCTGGGGCACCAGGTGCTGAAACGCGCAGAGGACGCCGACGCCGGCCAATGCGCACGTGCCCAGGGCTGCGGCCTTGGCGGCGCCCGAAGGCACGAAGTGCCACAGGAGGGCGAAGAGGACGGAGCAGGAGGAGAAGGCCAGGAGGAAGGCGGCGGTCCGCCACGCGTCGGTCGTGCCGACCGATACGTAGCGGCGGTAGATGACGGCGTTGGCGACCATGTAGAAGACGAAGAGGGTGCCGATGGATACGAGGTCGAGGAGGACCTCTAGGTCAGTGAAGAGGGCTATAGCAGCTGTGAAGACACCTGAGAATTGAAGCGCAACATCATTACAAATTAAAAGAGGGGTGAGAATAGCAAATTTCAGTTAGGAAGTGTGCGGACACCGTAAGAAATGGTGTTGTGTCCGACATGCCACCAAACAAGAATGTGTTCCAGTATCAATAAGGTAGCAGATCTGCAGTCCTATTTAGTTCTGTCCAATTCTATCTCTCTTCCTATTATATGTGAGCCAATAATCCACGTATCTACTCCAATGACCCATATGTAATAAGACCATCTCCAATGGTGATTTCTAAAATTGAGTTCTTATCCTACTTGGCATTGTACGAGATTTCTATCCTAGTTGGAAGAGTTTCTACATAGAAATTGTAGACATACAAAAATGTTCTCCAATGGTTCTCCATTTCTATCCTATGTGTCACATAGTAAAAGGACCAATTTAATGGTGTGTGGTCCAATAATAATTGTCATGAGAGATAAGAGAATTTCTATGAGAGTTTCTACATGTAGAAATTCTCCTAGAAAGTTTCCATCCTACATCATTGCCAACTAGGATAGAAATGGTTATAAAAATTACCATTGCTAGAAATTTTTTCTAAAATTGATTTCTTCCATAGAAATAGGAAAGATAGAACCCCCATTGGAGATGGTCTAAGGAGAGAGACATAATTTGACATGATTAAATGGGACAACAGATCTGCTCCCTATCAATAAGCATTCTACTTTTTAATGTTCATATATTATGGTATGGATATAATATTCCAATTCGTATGCGATTCCATAAACTTTTATTGAAAGAATTGTTGGCGTGCATCTAGCAGGAATTGAAAGTAGGAATTTTTGTGTCGTATTTGTGCCAGTGCAGGAATTTGCGTGTCGTATTCGTGTCTGTGCAGTATAGAATGTAGCAGTTAGGCAGAGGAGGTTACCGAGGAAGGCGGAGGCATTGACTGGAGTGGCGGTCTTGGGGTGGACTTTGGCGAGCCACGTCGGCACGATGTGGGATCTGCCGATGACGCAGAGGTAGCGGGCCTGGCCGAGCATGGCCACGAGGAGCGACGTCAGGATGCCGAAGCTGGCGCCCACGCCGATCACGTTCGAGACCCAGCCCCACCCATCTGATCCTTTGAACGCCGCGGAGAACGGCGACTCTGGATCAATCTGTGGAGGAAAATCTTGAAAAACAAATGATAATTTTGTTCCGACCCAAAATCAAACAAGAGTTCACTTACCAAGTCGTAGGGCATGAGCATGACCATGGAGGCTGCCATGAGACAGTAGAGGACCGTCACGACCGCCACCGATCCCGAGACGCCGATCGGGATGTCGTGGGCGGGGTCCTTCACCTCCTCGGCCATCGTGGACACGGCATCGTACCCGATGTAGCTCAGGTACACGGTGGCGGCGCCGTAGAACACGCCCGAGGCACCGTTGGGGAAGAATCCGCCGGGGTTTCTCTCGGGGTCGGCCGGGTGGGTGAAATTCTTCACGTCCCCTCGCCAGAAGCCCATGACGACGATGAAGAGTATAAAGGCTATGTGGAGTGCAGTGAGAACCATGTTCAGGAGGGAGCTCTCCTTTGTACTGAAATGACAAAGAAAGTGAAGGAATTAGACGAGTTGATCGACACACTATTTCGGACAGTATCCGAAAGCTGGATATGTCTAAACTATCTTCATTTCATTAATTAAAATAAAAATTCTTTTGCTATTGCCACATAGAGAAGTAAATAAGTAACCATTTGAAAATGTTCATCCAATAACGTAATTATTATTCTGGTTCTAAATTTGATCAGAAGAAGACCTATACATGATTCGAACCTGCAACCTGCAACCTCTGAAAGGATGACTCTCACCCTAGCCACTTGAGCTAGAAGTTTATCAAACTTCAATGTTTTATTAACGAATAAATTCAAATAAATTTCTTCTTTCTGATATTGTTGAACAATAATTTAAATATATTTGAATTAAGATTATATATATATATATATATATATATATATATATATATATATATATATATTTTATATATATATATATATATATATATATATATATATATATATATATTAGGATCGTCAAAGATTTGTTTTATATTTTCATTATTATTTGTTAAGGATATATGTGAATAAAAGGAAGGTTATTCAATCATACGGAAAAAAAAGGGAAATTTTTTTTTTCAAATTATGAAATGTTGTAAAAAAAATTAATTAATTGGTTGATGATTTACAAACTACTTAGACGACTCAATTTAAATCGTTTCTAAGCCACCTCGGAGATGAGATTTGCAGAAATTGTCATGAAACAGAGAATATTAGAATTCAAAGAGTAAGAAGAGAAGAAAATGGAAACCTCATGCTTCTAGAATTGAAAGCGAGACATATAACTACTAATATTGCAAAGTACACATAATTATTTGGATGAAAAGAAGCAACCTTGGTGTGAAAAGAGAACAAAGGCGTGTGGTGTGGGGGCAAGAAGGATAGCGAAACTTGACTTACCAATCTTCCAAGTGAACCAAAGGACCATCTTAAAAGATGGTGTCTTATCGAGAGCGCACGTATTGAACATGACACAAGATATCAGACCAGCAAAGGCCCACAAGTACAAAATACATTAGTCATGTCCGTGTCGTATATGTGTCCATTCAGAATAGCAAGTACAAGATTATAAAACATAGCTTAAAACAGAAAACAGAAAAAATGCATTAAACATAGTAAAACTAGAGAACCCAGATGATGAAATACATGTATATATACCTGTAACAGATGCACAAGGAAATGGCTATGACTAGAGCCACCGCAAGAAAATCAATCTGGTTGAATCCTTGGGGCAATCCCTCGACGGTGATCCTCCACCTCTGTGCCGTATCCACTCCGATCGCCGTGCCCAGGTACGCCGTGAAGCTCCTCGCCACCGCCGCATTCGAGAACACGTAGTCCATTATCAGATTCGCGCCCGTTATAAAAGCCGCAAATTCACCTGAAGATGTTTTATAGCAAAATTCACATAATTCCAATGGCACTGACACTGGCAAGTAAAAGAAATTGTATAATAATGTGATACCATTGTTGACAAAATCCAGTAAAAACGAAGGAATTTGCACAGAAGAATGGAAGAAAATGCTAATATCCCAAACATTAGTATCAGACTAGCAACGTAAATTAACCACAAAAGCAAATTAAATTAAAACAAAAAAATTCCATCCGATAAAAAAAATGCCCAAATGCGGACAATTTTTATTTTTTTTCCAAATCAAGACAAGATATTACACAATGAAAATGATAGCATAGAATAGATGAAAAAAGACGGAACAATAAGTTTTATTCTGTACAACAGAAGAAAATACATCATATAACTTGTAGTAAAATAATAGAACAAGAATAAAGACGAGAAAAATAAAAAACTACCCATTTCAAGAAATCATCAAATTAAAACTCCAACAAATATATCAACTTTCCATTAGGAAAAAAAAATTACACCACACCATGAGAAATGGCAGCACCGAAAACAGAAATAATATATAAAGTAGAGAATTATACTGTAGGTACGGACACCGGTACGACACGGAAACGATAAGGACATTTGAGTTTTTTCCATTTAAAGAAATCACCAAAGTATTGATCAAGAATGTTTGAGTCATGTCCATGAACCATAATACACAAGCAGTAATTAGTTTCCGTCTGTAGCAGAGCTCACCGAATGTAACCCTGAGATAGCTGAAGGCCCCGCCGGCGACCGGCATGTCAACCGCGAACTCGGTGTAGCAGAAGGCCGACAGGAGAGCGCAGAGCCCCGCAATGGCGTAGGAGACGACCACGGCTGGGCCAGCAAAGTCCCTCGCGGCGCGTCCGCTAGTGACGAACACCCCCGCCCCGACCATGCCGCCGAGGCCGAGGCCGACCAGGTCGGGCCATCTGAGGGTCCGGGACATGTCGGCGCCGGACCGGGCCCGGACCCGGCTCATCTCCTCGTAGGTGGTCGTGACGGACCCAGCCCGGGCCCTGAGCCGCTGTCCGGTCTGGGCCAGGGCGCGGGCGTAGGCCCTGACGCTGGAGAAGGACAGTTGGGGTGGCGGTGGAGGAGTGGAGAGTTGTTCCATTAGTTGTTTCCTTTTTTGTCCAACTAATATTTCTCTCTCTCTCTTTTTATATATATATATATAGAGAGAGAGAGAGAGAATGACTGAGTTTTTTTTTTTTTTTTTGACAGTTTTGTAGCAGTGGTGCACCGTGTAGTGAGTCGTTTGTTAACAGAAGAGAACGAGAATGGCATGAAAAAACGGCCACTAAATTGTAGCAGGGAAAGAGGGCGGGTGAAATATGGAGGTCTTTTTTGGCGTACTAGGATACTAATTAATGTTTGTGTGATATATTCTTCTTTTTTTTTTTTTCGAGATATCCCTTGTAACGTAAGAAACTTTGTGCACACTACATCGTATGTTATTTGAGTCCACCGTTTCCAAATTTTACACTTCCGTGATTCAATTTCGAAACCGTCCGTCTAGTCAAAGAGAAAATAATCTCTCCTTGCAGACCACAAGAGCTAGCCGAATTTGGTGTGATATAATTTTGTCAATTTTGTGCATATTATAAAATTTTAAATATGCATCTCAAAAGAATGAAAAAAATAGTACTATGAAAATTTTAGCCTTTTTTTGTATATTCAAGACTAAAATTTTGATAGTTCGTATAAAATCAAAATCATCGGTAGTCCTAAAATGGCAAATACTATTAAAATTTTGACCTTCCTCAAATAATAAATTAGGATTGTCAAAAAAGTACAGTAGCCGTTAACAATTTTGTACTGCATTTATCATTGACATATAATTACTTGATTATTTATTATTAATAACAATAGAATGACAACTTTTGCGTGTGCATGTAGCCATTGTCTATTTCGTTGAACAATCGTGGGGTATGGTTACTAGCTCGTGAAATACGGCCATTTCGTGCACTTGTGATGGTTATCGATTTGACCAATTTTGCGTATGGACGACGATGAAGATATTCGTTGGACCAATTGTGCATCGTCTCCAAGTGAATGTTCATCAAATATTAATGATAACGAGATACATCGCTTCGGAGAGTCCATGTAACGGTTGCATGTTCATTGAATATTAATTACTGAAAATTGCTGAGAAATTCAATTTCGAAGTTGGTTTTTATGAAAAATTCATCCGCATGATGGATTTTATGAAATGTCCAGAATTATATATTTTCGCGTTAAGTATTCCAAGGTTCCCTTTAGATGTTCTGTATTTACAAAATTAATACCATAACTACCCCTCCGCACAAACTCAGATCTGGATTGCGATTCTCTTTTTCTTCTTCTTCACGAGAGATCTGAATTCCATTGCTCTCATCTTCAGCAGAGATCACAAAGATCGTTCGTAGTTCACCATGCTTTTTTTTTCAGTCGAACTCTGATCATCGCTCATCTTCTTCTTCTTCTTCTTCTTTTTCGACAATTAGGTCAATTATGGAGAGAAGATCTTCTTCTTCTTTTCCATAAGAGTTGGCATCGTTTTAAAAGAAGAACGAAAACTCTTGAATCTTTATTCATGTCAAATTTCTTTACAGAAAACAAAAAAATAAAAAAATTAGGTTTCTGTCAACTGTTCTCCGTCGATATCACACGAAGAATAGTCATTCTCCTGCATTTTTAACAAGGAGAATGCCATTCTCCGTGTTGAATGGCATTCTCCGTGTTTCTAACACGGAGAATGGCATTCTCCTGTGTTTTAACATTTGAATGACCATTCTCCGTGTCATTTAACACGAAAAATGTCATTCTCCGTGTTATTTAGCACGGAGAATGGCCATTCTCCGTGTAATTTAGAAACGGAGAATGTCATTCTCCGTACTAAATTACACGGAGAATGGTCATTCTCCTACGTTTTAACACTAGGAATGACCATTCTCCGTGTAAATTAACACGGGAAATGCCATTCTCCGTTTTAATTAAGACGGAGAATGCCATTCTCCGTTTTATTTAACACGGAGAATTGCATTCTTCGTGTTATTTAACACGGAGAATGGCCATTCTCCGTTTTATTTAACACGGAGAATTGCATTCTTCGTGTTATTTAACACGGAGAATGGCCATTCTCCTGCGTTTTAACACTGGAATGACCATTCTTCGTGCTAAATTACACGGAGAATGACCATTCTTCATTTTATTTAACACGGAGAATGGCATTTTTCGTTTTATTTAACACGAAGAATGGCATTCTCCGTGTTTCGAATACGGAGAATGACCATTCTCCTGCGTTTTAACACTGTAATGACCATTCTCCGTGCTAAATTACACGGAGAATGACCATTCTCCGTGTAAATTAAGACGGAGAATGACCATTCTCCATGTAATTTAGCACGGAGAATGGCCATTCTCCGTGTAAATTAAGACGGAGAATGCCATTCTCCGTGTTACTAACACAGAGAATGACTATTCTCCGTGTAAATTAAGACGGAGAATGACATTCTCCGTGTTACTAACACGGAGAATGGCCACCCTCATGCAAAATTAACATTTTTCGTGTTCTAACACGGAGAATGACCATTCTCCTGCATTTTATGGTCAGTTGAAACTTTGAAGGGCCAGAACTTTTGACTGGGCGGTCGAAACGAGGCCCGATTTGTCCCAAAATGAGCGTATCTTCGAGGAGCCTGAGATTAACTGTTTCTTAGTTAGATGGCCTTCCGAAATTTTAGAATCGTAAAAAATGATGTTTGGACCTCCGTTTTAGCACTTTTGCTATTTGTCTCGGTCTTTCCGAAATTTTTCGACGAGTTTTTGAAGATTTTTGAGGAGAAAACCTAGATTCGAAAGTGAGCAGCGTATGGAAGAAGATGAAGTATCGAAATATTTTTTTAAGAGTAGTTTCGTGGGTGTTTTCAATAAATTAGAAGGAAGGACAAAAAGGTCATTCGGAACCCTCTTTGTATAATTTTTTGCTAATTTTGGGCACACGATGAAATGTGATTGTGCGGTGGATTTTTCATAAAACTTTTTCATTTTTTGGGCATTTCATAAATTTCCCCTATTCAGAATGCCCTACCTCAAATTTAATTTTACGTACACAACCTAGAAGTACCTCTAACTTGATTTCATTCAGTTGTCTTGTTATCGAAGTCACTTGTTGACCAACGAGGATGACAAGTATGTAAACCATATTTTAATTAAGGGGGGAGAGAAGTGAAATTTGGATTTGTTACTGATTGGCATGTGGAATCACGGGTATCCAATATTTCCTTTGCATGTGGATTCACGGGTATCCAATATTTCCTTCTCGCAAGCTAAAAATTTTGGCAAAGAGGAATCAAGACAAAGAAGCCAAGTACTTATTGACCAGAAATCAGAAAATAAGACAAGAAAATGTTAGTTATCAATCGAAAATCCAAGAATAATCAACAACTCTACTTCAAAAACAAAATACAAAATTAATCATTCAATCTATGATATTTATTTCATAGATTGACTATTATTATAATCAAAGATGAATCTAACATAACCTGGCTATCTAGTGCAATAAAGACATTGAGATAGTCTGGAACGTAGTGGAGTCGGTGGCGGAGGTCTCGCAACGAAACCACGAAGCGAAGGGTGGGATCGAGGGCAGTATTTTCAGCCCATATAGCGTAACCAAAATTTTGGTTCTGGACCAACTTGAATTCTGTGTTTTCTAATATAAAGTGTGCATAAAATCTATGCAAACTGGGTATACTAGTTGGGCCACTTCCTGTCAAGTATTTGGACCTCCTCATATCTATCAACTTTGCCTCTGATGCAAATTCTGAGGATCTCCTCAATTACACGCAATCGAGACTAGAGGGGGTGACATGCACAAAATTTTTCCTTTAGGGGTAGGATTGAACTCATCAAAAATGTCATCTCGGCGGAAACTACGCACTGGCTGCAGGCCATTATTCTTGCCAATGGTACCATTAAGAAGATTGAACATATGTGTGCGGACTTCCTTTGGAGGGGGGAGGGGGCATGCATGCTATAAGTTGGGAGAAATTGTGTTGGCCGAAAGAAGAGGGAGGTGTTGGCCTGAGATCTTTGTCCCTCCTCAGAGAAACAACCTTCCTCGAAACTCTTCTGGAGATCCATTAACGAGAAGTCTCTCTGAGCCGACCGACCACTAGCAATAACAATTACTCGGTCACGATTAAATCGATGTTGGCTACGAGGTGTAGGGCTAAGGATAAGCTCATCGGGTAGTATGCTATGGGGCTCAAACCAGCATTTGGAATGACCTGTGGATTAACCACTCCACATGATAGAGAGGGAGGGATGGTATGTCTATAAACTGACGGGGTCTACTGAAATAGTGACTAACCTTATTCAGGAAGGGAAGCGGAAGCTATAGGGACGTTTCATTGAGGATGCCCATGCGGAAGATATCCGTGAGGTGGAGATAGATAGATAGGGGACAGAGGGCTACAAGGTCTAGAAGGATATGGAGAAAGGCACCTTCAAGTTGCGGACATTAATGAACCAGACTAGAACGTTCCATGCGGAGGTCGATTGGGAAGAGGTGGTATGGACGAAAGGGGTTGTGGTCAAGAATTTTCTGTTACTCTACAAAATAACCATGAACAGACTCCTTACGAGAGACATGCTTGGCATATTCAGAATCCCCTGCGATGACTCAAAGTGTTGTCTATGTGACAAGACGGATAAATCTAGGGATCATATTTTTTTCATGTGACTTCGGTTGGAACATATGGAGTGCCCAGAGAACTAGGATGGGGCTCATTGTCGAGCAAAGAATAGACATTTTCTCTGTGATAAATGAAGTTAAAGCTCACAAAGGCAGTGGAGAGAGTGACTACCGCCGTTTACGACTTAGCTTTGGGGTGGTGGTGTGGGATGTTTGGAGGGAACGTAATCGACGAATCTTTGAGAGTTTGGCGCCCAGTAATATATTTGTACAAAGAAATATACAAGCTGACATAGATATACTAGACCCTAGATGACCTATTTTGGAATTGGGGCTATATCATAGTTGTAATCTTAGTGTTTATCTATAAAATTTACCTTCGAATATATATATATATATATATATATATATATATATATATATATATATATATATATATATATATACAAGAACATCGATATTGTGGCTATCATCGAAGCAATCAAGATACTTTCCTTTCATCCAAACATTCCTTTAAATCAAAATCTCCAAGCATAGCATCTTTCGAAATAATAGCATTTTACACGATTGTCATTTTTCGACTCAGAGTACCCCCGAGTTATCGTATATCGGTCTTTGATACGCCTCAATACCATCGATGATATGCGTAACCTGACGATCTTCATTTGCAACGAATCCCGAGTCATGCGACTAATGCTACTGTCCGAACTGGATAATCTTCTCAAAATTCAAGATCAAATTCGATCATTATCCCCGAACTATTTCCATGATCAATTCATTCAAACCCATAATCACATATATCCATCCGTCAATATCTTAAGTCATCAAGCAACATCTTTCCTCAACTTATATCATTCTATGCTAACTCAAATCATTTTGCATTTCATACTCGACACAATCTTGACGATGTGTGTCATCTTCTCGTTTTGTTTAAATCTTCTCGTACTAGTCATCTAAGGTCACAATTTCTTTGAAACACTCTTTCTAAGGCTTTGTGTACTCGTCGCTTGCTGATAGACTCATCGGCACCCCACATCCTCAATCGATCGACATTTCCAAAACTATCTGATACACCACTCAGGGATTAAGTCACGACAAATCCTCAAAACATGTTTTGAATCATAACTGATTACTTCGAACCTCCGTTCGAACCATTCCTCAAATTCCAAGAACGCTCATCTATATCGCATCGACGATAACATCATCATCCGATAGCACCTCTATCGCAACTACCCAACACTTTTATAAATCGAGTCTAACTCATTCTTGTCCGACATAATTTTGGTGTATATGCCCAGCCCGACTTAGCCAACCGTGCTTTACGTGAACCATCTTTTATTTTTGTCAAAAACTATTCTCATACAATTTGCAAATTACATAGACTTATTGTATGGACATCCCGAGGGGCATTTGAGAGAGAGCGCACCAACGATATCGAATTGCGGAGACAACATCAGAGTTTGCGGAAACAACATCTGAGTTAAAGAATTCAATCGAGAGTCCAAGGACGTAAAGCCGTGCTCTGATACCATTATGTCACGCCCCGGTCCCGTAGGACCGATCGTCCTCGCTAAGGCATGATGTCGCGTGAGCCTAGATTGCGCATACGCAAGGCAGGTTCCATAACGGCCGATTACAGGCTAAGCGAAGGGGTCGTCGCACAGAAGTCCCAAGCAAAAATATTGATTAATACCAGTGAAAAACTTGAAACAAAATATAAGTCATGCAAATAGCTCTTTATTGATATTGAAACAAAGATTACATAGGCGGGCACGAGGTCAAGATTACAATCACTCAATCTTACTCTTCTCACAATACAATTCACTCTGCTATCTTTGATCTCTCAATACAATTTGACGAGCCAGCAGATGCTTCAGATAGACGATGTCTATACATTATGTCTCGTATAAGTCCAGAGTCCATGCAGTCGCACGTCTCGAAACGCCAAGGAACTCCATGCATCGATGCATCCAAGCGAGCTCCGTGCCAACGAGCTTCTTACCTGTGCCTGCACATAAAAATTGTATGTATGTCAGTACTCAACTGTACTGGTGGAGTAGCTCCTCGCCCGTCCAAACAAAATTGACATATTCATTTACTTTGTGCAACATAATCCTTTTATGATTGCCTTTCTATTCTTGCCTTAAGTTCGATTTTAGGACATAGACTTTCGGCCTATTTTGTGTCTCTAGACCATCACCGTGCTATCGCACCGATAACTTCCTTATCCTTGCCTAGACCATTCTCGTGTCAATAACATCAACTTAACAAGTTTTGCTTACCTTTAGGCCCATACTCAGCGACACAACTACACGATACTACCCAATTTCTATGTGACTGTGCTACGAGTCCATTGTGCTAACATCGTGGTCGTATCATAAGCCCTATTCGTGTGCCCATATTGAGGCCATGCCTCGCAACTCAGTGTGACTTAACCATATTGTCGCCTCGCGGCCCCTGCTGCTTTAATTATCAACTGACTCAATCAAGATTAGTGAACTAAGTGTCACTTAACCAACTTTGCCTTACAGCGCTTCCTGAATTAAAATCGAAACGACTCAAATACAACTTATGCCAACAACTTAATACTCGATGCCACATCTCGTGCCGAAGCACAGTATCTTCGTTGCAGTCTGTCACGTCCCGCTCCCGTATGAGCGATCGTCATCGCTAAGGCGTGATGCCGCACGAGCCTAGATTGTGCTCGTACAAGGCAGTTTCATAACGGCCGATTACAGCGACTGTGACAGGGTCGTCGCACAGAAGTTCAAAGCAGAAACATTGAACACGCAGCAAAAATTTAGAAGCAAAACACAAGTTATTCAAAAGTGCTCTTTATTGATGTTGAACAATAAGATTACAATGGGGCGCAAGGCCATGATTACAAGTCTCTCAAACTCACTTTTCTCTCATTTTACAAGTCACTATGCTCTCTCTCTCTCATCTTTCGATACAATGCTTGAGCCAGCGAAAGCTTCGGAAGGCAATGTCCATACATTATGTCCCGTACAAGTCTTGACTCCACGCAGTCGTACGCTTCGAATCGACAAGGAACTCCGTGCCTCGACGCATCCAATCGAGCTCCGCGCCACGAGCTTCTACCTGTGCCTGCACATAAAAACTGTGTGGGTGTCAGTACTCAACTGTACTGGTGGAGTGAGCTCCTCGCCCACCCATACAAAACCAACACGTTTATTTACTTTGTGCAGCTTAATCCCTTTTTTTATTGTCTTTCTAGTCTTGCCTTAGGATCAATTTTAGGACAAAGACGTCTTGGCCTATATTTGGCAACGCAACGACGGGGTCGTGCCATACTCTATTCATAACTTCAATACATATTCGAGGCAGTGCTTCGCCGAGTAAAACTTATGCGACTCGACCGTGATAAGACTTTCACTTGCCTTATATGCCTCTAGACCATTCTCGTGCCAATAACGTCAAGGGGACGACTCGTGCTGGTCGTGCCAATAGACTTGATCGTGCCTTAAGACCGAGGTCGTGCCTCCCAAGGGTCACTAGACTTAACCAACTTGTCTTATGGCCCTTTCTGACTTAACTCGATACAACAATGCCACATTCATGCCGAAGCACGTGTCCTTGCTATAGCCAACTCTTAGGCTCCAGAATGGTGCTTCAACCGTGCACACCTAATGTCACGCCCCGTTCCCGTAGGAGCGATCGTCCTCGCTAAGACATGATGCCGCACGAGCCTAGATTGTGCTCGTGCAAGGCGGGTTCCATAATGGCCGATTTCAGCGGCTCTGACGGGGTCGTCGCACAGAAGTCCCAAGCAGAGACATTGAATAATAGCAGCAAAAAATTAGAACGAAACACAAGTTACTCAAAAGATGATCTTTATTGATATTGAAACAAAGGTTACAATGGGCGCAAGGCCAAGTTTACAAGTCTCTCGAGCTCACTTTTCTCACATTACAAGTTCACTCTGCCCTCTCTCATCTCTCGATACAATGCTTGAACCAGCGGAAGCTTTGGAAGGCAACGTCCATACATTATGTCCCGTATAAGTCTTGAATCCATGCGGCCGCACGCTTCGAATCGCCAAGGAACTCCGTGTCTCGATGCATCCAAACGAGCTCCGCACCACGAGCTTCTCCCTGTGCCTGCACATGAAAACTATGTGGGTGTCAGTACTTAACTGTACTGGTGGAATGAGCTCCTCGCCACCCATACAAAACCAACATGTTTGATTTACTTTGTGCAATATATAGTCCCTTCTTATCAATTGTCTTTCTAGTCTTATCTTAAGATCAGTTTTATGACCGACGCATCAGTCTATTTCGTGTCTCGAGACCATCCCGTGCTTGCAACATCAACGCTAACCTATCAAGTCGTGTTTGCCTTACGGCCCAAATCAGATACGCAACTATGCGATGAGACTCCATTTTCATGTGATCGTGCTACGAACTCATATTAAGGCCGTGCCTCACAACTCAGTGTGACTTAACCATATCGCCGCCTCGCGGCCCTTGCTACTTTGATCACCAACTGACCCAATCAGGACTTGTGGGTTAAGTGTCACTCAACCGACTTTGCTTGCGGCGTTTCCTGACTTAAACTCAAGACAACTCAAATCAACTTATGCAACTTATATGCCGACAACTCAAGACTCGACGCCACATCTCGTGCCGAAGCACGCCGCCTAAGTTGCAACCAAAACTTTGGTCCAACATTGTGTTCTAACTGTACACACACATTCAACTTAACTCAATCCAAAGACACACATGCGAATTTGTCGCCATGCCGACTCATCTATATGAATTTGGTCACTGGCTCCCAGAGCCATTGTGGACTCCCTTTTAGCTGAGTATAGGATGGACCGGTCAAAGCGGGTAGCTAGCCCCAAAGAGCGTCCACCGAATACTTTGCCCCAGGCTCAGCTATCCCGCTCACATTCACCCTCAAGTTTCCTCCTAGGCCGGAACGGTCCTGCTGTGGCCCCAGGTTATCGTCCGAGGAAACAAATTTACCTTGTTGACAAGTTGTCCATGACCATGCAAGACTCGACTCAAACTGACGTCTCACACAGTCATTCTACCTCTAGTGTTACCATCTCTTTCAGGGCTAAGTTCAATACTTCTCACATCTGAGACCTTGCCTCGATGACCCAGTCGCGAGCATTATTCTTTCTTGCCTCAACGACCCAGTAATGAGCATTCTTCTTTCTTGCCTCGACGATCCAGTCGCGAGCATTCTTCTTTCTTGCCCTATCATTTCACTCAACTCAAGAACAACTATTGAAACACTTTCCAAACTCAATGACTCAACCGTGGCCCGTGCCTTAAAATACTAAGTTCGTGACATCGTGTATTAAACCAACTTGAAATACTATGTGACACCACCGTCCAAGTCATACTCTATATGATGGGCCTTACAATCGTAAGACAATGTGGTTGTACCCAGCCGTAGAACTCATAGGGCCATGCCTGCTACTACTCCTGATAGCTTAACGTAACTTGCCTAACTTACTTTGCAACAACTTGACGAGCAAAGGCTGCGTCAAGCCTTGTATCGTGGGGACGTGCCGTACACGCGTTCGATTTTGAACAACCAAGTTATTTGGGGTGCCTAGACTTATGCCACAAGCCGTGCGGTATAACTTAACCCGTCGGCGAGCAGAGGCTATGCCACACCTTGGGCGAAGAGACCGTACATGCTTTATGAAGCATTTATGCGAGCGATGCCTATGAATTTGGCTAACTCTTAGCTTGTGGCGAATACCAACTTTTCCTTCTCCCAAGCCACGGGACGAAGGACCGAGTGTCATTTTCAAAGCACGTCGTGCACCAACTCTAAGCCGACCGTTGGACCTTTCCATATTCTAACTCAATTCGACCTGTCAGGATTATTCTCTTTAGTTATGTGGATTCGTCTCTTTTATTATCAAGCCTACTTGTGCAAGTTGAAAACATGCGATTTATTATATAAAGGCTAAGATGAGGCAAGTTCACCGAAACTACCGCACCTGAGCGAACGGTCGCCTCGACCGAGCGATGTCTTCGAGCAGCTGTTGCAAGGCTAAGTCCGAACGTCGTCGGCATTCCGATTCCTCCGATTGACTGAGCAGGACAGGGTACCACACCTAACTCGTGCCGACTCAAGGTTAGGCGTGGCGAGGTACGAGCTCCCACCGAATGACCCGCAGCCTATATTGTAACGGTTTACTTCAATCGAGTCGTACCGTCGATGAAGGCCGTATAATATCTGCAATTTCTCCTAGGCCGACACGAACCCGGCACCCCGGGATTGCTCGAGGAATTTATCCTTGCGCACAAGTTGTCCTGTAACACCCCAGTCCCAAAATACGTAGGACTAGGAACGTAGACATGCCAGCTGTATACATATGAAGTATACTCTAATATTTGGAAACCTCGTATACATACATAAGCTGTAATATGTAGTAGAAACCATAACGACTAATCTCATCCACAAAATAAAGGAAAATAAAGATATCATAATACCAACTATGAAAAGTCTTTATACAATATGATGGGCGGAGACAAATCCACTACCAACAAGCAAGGGACGAAATACATGGAAAATGAAATAATTTTGGCGAGCGAAGCGAATATGATCCAATTGCAATCATCCTCGAAGAAATAGAGATATCCATGGCTAAAATACCTGCGAAAGACAATAGCACACACCTGGCGAGACAACCAGGTCCTCAGAGGGACGTAACAAGACACATAATATCATGCCAATAACTGAATAAATAACGCTCAACAGAAAAGTATATGTGACTACACAAATAAAAGTCCTTAACCATTCTATGTAAAAATGTATTTTGAAGACAACGTTCCACGCAAGGGCTCCCGAGACTAGAAATACAGCACGTTAGCGTTTCAACCAAGGCACTAGTGGCGTCTAGAGAAAAGTAAATACATGGCCCATTAGCACTCGAGTGAGAGCTAAGGGGCATCTAAAGAAAAATAAACGCACGACCACTAGCTCTTGGGTGAGTCACTAACGGCAGCTAGAGGAAAGTAAAAAGTAAATGCACGGCACATTTGTGTTTCAACCGAGGCACTAGTGGCATCTAGAGGAAAGTAAATAAATGCACGACACACTAGCTCTCGGCTGAGTCACAAATGGCAGCTAAAGAAAAGTAAATGTGTGAAAGCCCCTGCGCCTAATAACTGTCTTCACCCACCCCATGCACTACTCGTGCTGAATCTACACCACAATATTTCTAATAACCGCTAAGTCTTCTAGACAACTATATTAGCAGTTATATCCTAACGCTCGTCCTGTACGCACCGATGTACGGTCGGTACGTAAGTCCAAATCTATATGAGACACGTGACATCGTGGTACACAAGTGTCGGCCCATGAATGCGTCACAAACAAAGATGGTCCCTTAACTCTAGGCTAAATGCATAAAGAAAACTAGAATATAATAATTTGCAACTACATAGAATTTTGAAAGACCAACTTATAAGAAATAAAACATGTATGATATTGAGCAAGAAATTAAACAGTAAAGGCAAGGTATCTTACCTGAGGTCCTTGCTGGTAAAACCGACAATCCTGTTGGGTACAGAATAGTCACAGGGCTACACAAGATGAACTCAGACTATGTGACAAACTTCTAAATAAAAACCAAAAATAAAATATTCTGGAAAATTTTTGGAAAAAATATATGATGTGTATTTTTCCGTCAGCATTCCGAAACTTCAAACGGTTCGTGATTCTGATTTCTGGTTCTCCCAGAATCTCAAAAACAGTAAAACATGTCAGATTTCGGACAACTGACACTCCACAAATTTTTCAGAAAATTAAGTTCCGAATTTATTAAAATAAAATTTATATTCAGAAAATATACCTCAATACGATTCCAACAAAAAAAATTGGAGGTCAAACGGAGTTCGGAGTTGGGAGTTATGGTCATTCGAAGTTGCTACAACCTTTAAAAATTGAGGCTGAATTTATGACGAATTTTAGGCTTAGTTATGACGAAAAAGAGAGAAATTTTGACAAGGATGGTTTGATTTTATTCATAGATTCGATAGATATATATATATATATATATATATATATATATATATATATATATATATATATATATATATATATATATATAATGGCTAGCAAATAGCAAATTATGATAGGATTAAAACTAAATCAATAAGGATGATTATGATTACCAACAAATTTGGATAGGAATAGGATTGGTTTAAATAAGAAACGATCTAATTAACGCTAGATATGATTCCAATAGGATAAGAATTTCTAATGGATAAATCTTTCCATAAATTTAAATCAAATAAATTATTTAAAAAATAAATCAATTTGATTGCAATCCTTTAAATGATCACCATAATAACTTTAAGTATTATTCTATATTATCAAATAATTCAAATCATATGAATCCAAATCCAAATCAAACTCAACATAATATCTTTAAAATAATATCTAATATTTATCAAAATAATTTAAATCAAATAATAAATAAATCATTTAATCAAATAATATTTCAAATCTAGATTAGACAAATCGTAATGCTCTAATTAGTCATCGTAAGTATTTTAAACAATATTTAAATTATCAACATAATTTAAAGTATAGTTGATAACCATCAAGATAATTTAAATAAATTCAAATATAATCAAATAACTGATTAACATTTCAAAATAATACTCGATGTCATTAAATATTATAAAACTTACTTTTATAAATCCAAATCGTTATTTAAAAATAAATAGACAAAAAAAACCTTTTATCGCTCAATTTTTTTTTAAAACCAATTTTTAGAAGACCAAAAATAATAAAAATATATTTTATATTTTAAATAAAAAATTCGAGAACATTTTTTTAGAAACATTATTTCAAACCATTAATTTAAAACTAGTTTTTGGTAACAAAAGTAATCACAAAATATCTTTTACAAAATTTCTACGAAAATTACTTTTAAACACGAAATTAAAATATATAGATATAATTTGAAAAATAATAATTTCGAGAAGATGAGTTACAAATCTACCCACCTTTGAAAATTTTCGTACTCGAAATTTAAGGACTACTAGGATAGACGGACTTGGTTGATCGGCAAAAGGATAGTAAGAATTTGTGATAAGAAAAAATAGATGGAAGGGAAAAGAGAATTTCTTTAATGAGAACATTAATCAATTTGGATAAAAAATAGAAGAAGTGAATGGACATGGCTTGATGTGCACGGACACGATGCACAAACACATTTGTAGGTGGAGAAAATTAATGGAATAGAGAATAATGAGCCTCTCCTTATATAGGAGGTGGAAGCTACTATTTAGATAAGGATTATGATAGTTGCAAATCCCTTTAGATAATTCCTCTATTTATTTTAAATCAAATTTAATAAATTTCAATCCAAATCTAAATCAATTTAAATCTAATTAAATTCCATCCTTTAGTTTAAAATCAATCAAATTTCAAATATAGATATTAATTTAACTATTTAAATAAATCCATAAAATCAAATCAAGATTTAAATCGCCACAATAATTTCAAAATATATTTTCTAAAAATACTAATAATAATAATTTCAAAAATTACATTATTATTTAAAAATAAACTAATAAATAATTATGAAATATATATGTATGTCCAAATAATATTTACATAAATATACTTTTCTAATATACCATTTTATAGGAAAATTATTTATTATTATATCTGTATAAATGAAAGGCTTTTCATAATTAAAATCATAAACTTGGAAATTTAGGTACGATAGCTAAAAATAATTATTATCTATATTATTTCGAAACTATAAAAATAGAAAAAAAATATTTTTCAAAAATATGTACGCTCGCACATAGTCGTACTCGTCGAGCAATTACGAAAAACAAAATTTTGTGCGCGACGTACAATACAACTACGCGATGTACAATATACAAAAATATTCAGTACCAAATATAAAAAATAGTAAAAATTTAGGGGTTTTACATCCTACCCAACTTAAAAGAATTTCGTCCTCAAAATTAAGGATTCGCAGGGGGGGTGAGAAGGCACAAAACGCACAAAATAATTCACAATGTTCAACGAAAGGATGCATTAGGAAATCTTGATTTCAATAACGGCAAGGATAATCATGGGTTAACACAAGAAGGAAAATAAGTGGGGGTTAAAGTTAGAATATGCAATAAAGGTTTGAGAGAATGGATTAAATGCCTAGAAGGTAGGATTCGAGAGTAGGTTGAGGGTTATAGGTGATAGGGTAGCTAGAGGAATTTCTAGTACCACGCCTCCGTCCTTCTAAAATAGGTAGAGGCGAAAGCAATAAGGAGGTCAATGACGATTTTATCGAATACCAATACGTGATTCAAGGGCGACCGTATAATTTCGAAAGAATTTTCAAGGCAGTCGTGGATGAGATTCTAAAGGCTAAGTTTATTTATGTTCCATCCACGTAGAATAATAGACAAAAGCGAACCAAAGTGCATTCGGTTGATCAGACCATCATGCACCGGTTCTGACTAGATAATATGTTAGTGAGCGGCCGCTCAATAGCATATGCCTTGATCAAGCTCGATAAAGAATTAGCTTGCAAATACTAGGCTATATTAGCATCATTAATCAAGGTAGTAAAAATATAGGCGCGATGGTAAATGAAATAAAACAAATATGAATAGTCTAAGAGTCATAAGGATCTAAGTCTTGTTTATTCCTATACCAACATTCTACGGTCTTATTGACCAAGGCTTGGTCGACAAATAGGTTAAATTCCTCTAGTCTCTATGGTCTAGATAATACTATTTGTATTTCCTTAATGGTCAAGGGTGTGTCAGGTCGTGGGGTGTTCTACCCAACTTAAAGAATTAAGCTAAGGATGTTTGGGACATCTAACTAGTAGGGTCAATCTCTAGCAAGCATGAAGGGAAGATATGAATAATGATAGGAGGAATCAAGCAAGATGCAATCGATGAGTCGAACGATAGTTCGAATATGGAATCGAGGAAGGAGGTCAAGTATGTGGATAAGATCCTACACTTCTAATCCTATTAGCAGGCTTGCTTGGTACGGTAAAGTAACCAAACAATTTATCTGGACCTGCATGGACCACCATAAAAATATGTAACGTTCCAGTCCTAAAATACGTAGGACTAGGAAGGTAGACATGCCAGCTGTATACATACGAATTATACTCCAATATTTGGAAACCTCGTATACATACATAAGCTGTAATATGCAGTAGAAACCATAAAGACTAATCTCATCCACGAAATAAAGGAAAATAAAGATATCATAATACCAACTATGAAAAGTCTTTATACAATATGATGGGTGAAGACAAATTTACTACCAACAAGCAAGGGACGAAATACATGGAAAATAAAATAAGTTTGGCGAGCGAAGCGAAGACGATCCAATTGCAATCATCCTCGAAAAAATAGAGATGTCCATGGCTAAAATACCTGCGAAAGACAATAGCACACACCTGGTGAGACAACCAGGTCCTCAGAGGGACGTAACAAGACACATAATATCATGCCAATAACTGAATAAATAAAGCTCAACAAAAAAGTATATGTGACTACACAAATAAAAGTCCTTAACCATTCTATGTAAAAATATATTTTGAAGACAACGTTCCACACAAGGGCTCCCGAGACTAGAAATACGGCGCGTTAGCGTTTCAACCAAGGCACTAGTGGCGTCTAGAGAAAAGTAAATGCACGGCCCATTAGCACTCGAGTGAGAGCTAAGGGGCATCTAGAGAAAAATAAATGCACGGCCACTAGCTCTTGGGTGAGTCACTAACGACAGCTAGAGGAAAGTAAATGCACGGCACATTTGTGTTTCAACCGAGGCACTAGTGGCATCTAGAGGAAAGTAAATAAATGTACGGCACACTAGCTCTCGGCTGAGTCACAAATGGCAGCTAGAGAAAAGTAAATGGGTGAAAGCCCCTGCGCCTAATAACTGTCTTCAACCTCCCCATGCACTACTCATGCTGAATCTACACCACGATATTTCTAATATCCGCTAAGTCTTCTAGACAACTATATTAGCAGTTATATCCTAACGCTCGTCCTGTACGCACCGATGTACGGTCGGTACGCAAGTCCGAATCTATATAAGGACACGTGACATCGTGGTACACAAGTGTCGGCCCATGAATGCTGCACAAACAAAGGTGGTCCCTTAACTCTAGGCTAAATGCATAAAGAAAACTAAAATATAATAATTTGTAACTACATAGGATTTTGAAAGAACAACTTATAAGAAATAAAACATGCATGATATTAAGCAAAAAATTAAACAGTAAAGGCAAGGTGTCTTGCCTGAGGTCCTTGCTGGTGAAACCGACAATCCCGTTGGGTACAGAATAGTCACAGGGCTACACAAGATGAACTCAGACGATGTGACAAACTTCTAAATAAAAACCAAAAATAAAATATTCTAGAAAATTTTTGGGAAAAATATATAATATGTATTATTTCGTCAGCATTCCGAAACTTCAAACGGTTCGTGATTCTGATTCCTAGTTCTCCCAGAATCTCAAAAATACTAAAACGTGTCAAATTTTGGACAACTGACATTCCACAAATTTTCTAGAAAATTAAATTCCAAATTAATGAAAATAAAATTTATATTCAGAAAATATACCTCAATACGATTCCAACAAAAAAAACTGGAGGTCAAACGGAGTCCGGAGTTGGGAGTTATGGTCATTCGAAGTTGCTACAACCTTTGAAAATTGAGGCTGAATTTATGACGAATTTTGGGCTTAGTTATGACGAAAAAGAGAGAAATTTTGACAAGGATGGTTTGATTTTATTCATAGATTCGATAGATATATATATAATGGCTAGCAAATAGCAAATTATGATAGGATTAGAACTAAATCAATAAGGATGATTATGATTACCAACAAATTTGGATATGAATAGGATTGGTTTAAATAAGAAACGATCTAATTAATGATAGATATGATTCCAATAGGATAAGAATTTCTAATGGATAAATCTTCCCATAAATTTAAATCAAATAAATTATTTAAAAAATAAATCAATTTGATTGCAATCCTTTAAATGATCACCATAATAACTTTAAGTATAATTCTATATTATCAAATAATTCAAATCATATGAATCCAAATCCAAATCAAACTCAACATAATAACTTTAAAATAATATCTAATATTTATCAAAATAATTTAAATCAAATAATAAATAAATTATTTAATCAAATAATATTTCAAATCTAGATTAAACAAATCGTAATGCTCCAATTAGTTATCGTAAGTATTTTAAGCAATAGTTAAATTATCAACATAATTTAAAGTATAGTTAATAACCATCAAGATAATTTAAATAAATTTAAATATAATCAAATAACTGATTAACATATCAAAATAATACTCGATGTCATTAAATATTATAAAACTTACTTTTATAAATCCAAATCGTTATTTAAAAATAAATAGACAAAAAAAACCATTTATAGCTCAATTTTTTTTAAAACCAATTTTTAGAAGACCAAAAATAATAAAAACATATTTTATATTTCAAACAAAAAATTCGAGAACACTTTTTTAGAAACATTATTTCAAACCATTAATTTAAAACTAGTTTTTGGTAACAAAAGTAATCAAAAAATTTCTTTTACAAAATTTCTACGAAAATTACTTTTAAACACGAAATTAAAATATATAGATATAATTTAAAAAATAATAATTTCGGGAAGATGAGTTACAAATCTACCCATCTTTGAAAATTTTTGTACTCGAAATTTTAGGACTACTAGGATAGACGGACTTGGTTGATCGGTAAAAGGATAGTAAGAATTTGTGATAAGAGAAAATAGATGGAAGAAAAAAGAGAATTTCTTTAATGAGAACATTAATCAATTTGGATGAAAAATAGAAGAAGTGAATGGATATGGCTTGATGTGCACGGACACGATGCACAGACACATTTGTAGGTGGAGAAAATTAATGGAATAGAGAATAATGAGCCTCTCCTTATATAGGAGGTGGAAGCTACTATTTAGATAAGGATTATGATAGTTGCAAATCCCTTTAGATAATTCCTCTATTTATATTAAATCAAATTCAATAAATTTCAATCCAAATCTAAATCAATTTAAATCTAATTAAATTCCATCCTTTAGTTTAAAATCAATCAAATTTCAAATATAGATATTAATTTAACTATTTAAATAAATCCATAAAATCAAATCAAGATTTAAATCGCCGCAATAATTTCAAAATATATTTTCCATAAATACTAATAATAATAATTTCAAAAATTACATTATTATTTAAAAATAAACTAATAAATAATTACGAAATATATATATGTATGTCCAAATAATATTTACATAAATATACTTTTCTAATATACCATTTTATAGGAAAATTATTTATTATTATATCTGTATAAATGAAAGGCTTTTCATAATTAAAATCATAAACTTGAAAATTTAGGTACGATAGCTAAAAATAATTATTATCTATATTATTTCGAAACTATAAAATAGAAAAAAAAATATTTTTAAAAAATATGTACGCTCGCACATAGTCGTACTTGTCGAGCAATTACGAAAAACAAAATTTTGCGCGCGACGTACAATGCAACTACGTGATGTACAATATACAAAAATAATCAGTACCAAATATAAAAAAATAGTAGAAATTTAGGGGTTTTACATGTCCAATGACCATGCAAGACTCAACTCGATCTATCAAGTCATTCCTTAACCATGACCACGCTTTCCATCTTTCTATCGAGACTCCCAAGTAACGGGACCGATCTCGCGTGATTCCTTATCGAGACTCCCAAGTAGCGGGACCGATCTCGTGAACTCCCTTATCGAGACTTATCAAGACTCCTAATTAGCGGTACCGATCTCGTGAACGAGACTTATCGAGACTCCCAAATAGCGGAACCGATCTCGTGTGCTTCCTTATCGAGACTTATCGAGACTCCCAAGTAGCGGGACCAATCTCGGCGACAACCAGTCGCGTGGACTTCCTTTATCCATAGCATGCTTTTCACTAAATCAATCGTGGCTTATGCCTTGGACAGACCTTGTTCTCTAGGCAATGCTATCACCCAAGTCACATACTTTATATGATGAGCCTTGTTCTTGAGGGACTATACGACTTGACAACCGCAGATAGAGCAGAACAGTGCTAGAAATGGCTTAGATCGACCGGCATAACTTTGCCCAACTTAATTGTGCAACAACTTGACAAGCAAAGGCTGCGTCAAGCTTCGCATCGAGAGAACGTGCCGTGCACGCGTTCGACTTGAACAATCAAGTTTTTTGGGTGCCTAGATTTAAGCCACAAGCCGTACAATACGACTTAAACCACGAGATATACGAAGGCTATGCCAAGCCTTAGACGACGGGACCATGCATGCTTTATCAAGCATTCACGCGGGCGACGCCTATGACTTAGGCTAATTTGAGCGTTGTGGCAACTTAGGCCAACTTCCTTCTTCCAAGCCATGGAACGAAGGACCGAGTGTCATTTTGAAAGCACGCTGAGCAGACTTCTAAGCGGACCGTGGAACCGTTTTCTAGGTTCTAACACATTCCGACCCGTCGGAATTATTCCCTTAGCTATGTGGATGCGTCTCTTTTATTATCAAGCCTAACTTGTGCAAGTTGAAAACATGCGAGTTATTATGTGAAGGCTAAGATGAGGCAAGTTCATCGAAACTACCCACCTGAGCGAGGAGTCATCTCGACCGAGCGAGTCTTCGAGCAGCCGTTGCAAGGCTAGGTCCGAACGCCGTCGGCATTTCGATTCCTCCGATTGACTGAACGGGACGTGGGACTACACAGCCAAATCTTAGGTCCAAACATTGTGTTTTGATCGTGCACACATTCAACTAGACTCATTGATACCATACACACAATACTCGACTCAATCCAAAGGCATGCACGCGGATCGTCGCTATATGCCGACACATCTATATGAAAGGTCACTAGCACTACAAGCTATCATGGACTTATAACTTTACTAGTCGGGGCCCTTTCAACGCAAGTAGCGAGTCCCGTTGAAAGTCTCCGTCTAACCCGTGCGATCATCCAGCACAGCTATATCGTGTTTCCTCCTAAGCCGAAACGGTCCCATGGTCCGGGGATGTCGTTCGAGGAAACTTTTACCTTGTCGACAAGTTTCCCAATGACCATACAAGACTCGACTCGAACTAACATCTTACATAGTCATTCTTCTTCTAGTGTTACCATCTTTTTAGGACCAAATTTAAGACTTCTAGTATTTGAGACCGCCTCGACAACCCATGGTCGCGAGTATTCTTCTATGTTGCCTTATCATTTTACTTAATTTTGGGACGACTATTTGATAGCCCTTTTTCTAAACTCAATTTGAATCAACCGTGGCTCGTACCTTAAAACACTAAGTCCGTGACATCGTATCTTAAACCAACTTATGTTCTGTGCGACACTACCGCCCAAGACATACTTTATATGATGGACCTTGAGATAGTAGGACTATGTGGTTATGACCACCACAGAAAACATGGGACAGTGCTTGCTATGACTTCGATAGCCTAACATAACTTTGCCTAACTTAATCGTACAAAAACTTGACGAGCAAAGGCTGCATCAAGTCTTGTATCGTGGGGATGTGTCATGCACGCGTTTGAATTTGAACAACCAAGTTCTTTGGGTGCCTAGACTTATGCCACAAGCCGTGTGATGCAACTTAACCCAAGGGACGAGTAAAGGCTATGCCAAGCCTTTGACGATGGGACCGTACGTGCACGCTTTATCAAGCATTTATGCGGGCGACGCCTATGACTTAGGCTAATTCATAGCTTTACGACGAAGACCAACTTTCTTTCTCCCAAGCCACGGGACGAAGGACCGAGTGTCATTTTGAAAGACATCGTGCAACACTTCTAAGCCGACCGTAGGACCTTTTTTCATGTTCTAACTCAGTTTCACCCAAGTTGGGATTATTTTCTTAGCTATGCGGATTCGTCTCTTTTATTATCAAGCCTACTCATGCATTTGAAAACTTTTGTTTTATTAGTGAGAAGGCCAAGCTGAGGCAAGTTCATTGAAGCCACCCACCTGAACGAGGAGTCGCCTCGACCGTGCGGGTCTTCGAACAAGCCGTTGCATGGCTAAGTCCAAACGTCGTTGGCATTTTGATTCCTCTAATTGACTGAGCGGGACGGGGCACTACATTATACACCACTCAAAAAAAGTTTCGTCCTCGAAACTTACTGAATACACATTCATTGACTTATCACTCAATTCAACATTTAATGGTTCTCGCACATACTCCTCCTATACATTTTTTCAATTCGAGCCACGCTCGTGCTTTGGTTATCTTTTACATCGAACAACTATATCTAAACTTGGATAATTTATACTCATCGTGCACACGGACAACTCAGTTTTAGGCAAACCACCTGATCACTCAACATTCAAGTTCGTCTCAAATTATTGATCGACTACCATCAATATTTCTTCGAAACACGATTTCAAAATCTTCTATACTTTTTTGCTCCTCTAGTCTCACTTGAATTCGATGTATCACTTAGTTGGGTCGTGCACATATTTAAGGAATCTCCGAAATATATGTATTTCAGCCAAGTCTTGTGGAGGAAATTACAAAAATTACGGAAACGACACAGTTCTGGAAACACTCTGTGATTCTATATATACTAGACGTAGGCCAATCTATGGGCAGATTAGAGCCTATGCTGCTAGCATATGTCAGCTGAAAGGTAGCATGGAGTTTTATGCTAGGGAAGACGGATTCTTTCTGGTTAAATTTGGGTTGCGTGAGGACGTTGATCGTATCTTGCAATGTGGCCCATGGACTTTCTATGGGAGATTAATCATAATGAAGAAACGGCAACCGGAGATCAAATGTGAGCAAAAACTACTACACACGGTACCTGTTTGGATACGATTTCCAGGATTCCTGATTTATTTCTGGAACCCATCTACGTTCTTGAAGATTTCTAGCCTGATATGGAAACCTATTAAAGGGGATGACGCTACGATTGCCATGTCACGATTACAGTATGCCCGTGTGTTTATAGAAATTACTGCTGGCAAAGACTTGCCCAAGAAGGTCGAGTACGAAGTCCCATATAGGGAAGTCAACACACAAAGGGTGGAGTATGAATGAATCCCGTCGATATGTCGAAGATGTCAATGTTTTGGCCATCTTGCTCAACAATGTAAGATTGTTGGTGAAGTTGAGAATGATAGTCAGGAAATGTCAGTCCATGTGTCCCCTAATATGCATCACATAGCTCGAGAAGGGGCAGTGCAGGCCAATACGGATATGGGGGAGGCTATGGATAAGAAAGGGGGGCTCGAACTGGCAATCGTTCTTCCTGGCAGTGGCGTGGGGGATAGGTACGTAGCTGTAGACAGAGAGGGGGTGTCTTTGATGCAATTGCTAACATGGAGGAAGATATGCATGTATCCCATTCAGGCGAGATAGTCTGTTAGGCTCAGAGCATAGCGGCCTGGTGGTTTTCAAAGCACATTAAGATGGGGTTACTACTAGACGGAATAGTTCATTGGGAAGGAAGAGTGGCATGGACACGAGACAGGGTAATAATGGAGGCAAGACGGTAGGAAGAGACACGCAGTAGATCCTAGGAAGGACTCCACTTGATCTTACCCGGTCCAACCTATGCACATGCGTGAAGAGATTGTCAGAGAAAATCCTGATTGGGCAGGATACGAGAAGACAGGAGAACTGACGGAGTTCAGGAGTAGGAAGCTAGGGTTCATGGACAGATTGATAGCGCATCGTTCCCAGGTGCTAGCTTTGTTGCTTTGCATGGAAATCCTAATAGTTAGTGATGTTTGTTCTCTCTTGGAATGTAAGAGAGGCGTGCTCGATTGTGCGCTGGAGAGAGATATATGAGGTAGTAAAGAAGGTGCAGTGTACTATCTGTTCGCTTCTAGAGATGAAAATTAAGTCGAAGAGTATTCTCGAGAAGAGGACTCCGTCTAACTGGTCGTAGGTCTACAATCTCGATTTATGTGACATGGTGTGGATTTGGGTCAGATAGGACAAAGGTTGCTGGAGCGGTCATACTATTATGAAGATGGAACAGCTGGTTGCGATCTATTTTAGTAACTCGGGTGGGATACAGTTTGCGATAGGGGCGGTCTATGTCCACAATAACCGTTACAGAAGGGAAGCGCTATGGAGGGATATTATCCAAGTCAGTACTACAGTGGATTATCAATCAAGGTGCCACTGGTGCATATAGGGGATTTTAATGCTCTCCTACATATCTCAAAGAAGGTTGGGGGCAGAAGTGTACCCGATGCTATTCTTAATGACTTTTCTAGTTGTGTTCTACACGTCGGGCTATAAATACTGGAGCGGAAGGGCCATATTTGGACTTGGAACACTAAGTCTATCGAAAATCGGGTGGTGTGCCAACTATACAGAGCACTAGGCAATAAGAAATGGTTCAACTGCTTTCCATAGCATCATGCTGATGGGTTAGGGGCTAGTACAAGTGATCATAGTCCTATCAAAATCTCATTTCTTAATCCAGTTTGTGGGATAATGAAAGCTCGACCGTTTTGATACTGCAATACGTGGTACCTGGCGGACGGATACAAGGATGCATTAGCTTTGGGGCTGTCGGTAGAGGCCCAGGGTAATGTGTAGTACCGGTTCGTGTACAGGCTGAAGCAAATAAAGGCTGCTACCAAAGGGTGGCTGCGCGGACGGCCTCCAAATGAGTTGCAAACTAAGTCGAAAGAGTTACAAGCGGTCCAAGGGCAGCTCCGGAGGATCTGGACAACCAAGCTATGGCGGCTAAAGAGAGGGTGCTGGTAGAGGAAGTCAATAACCTGCATCTAATCGATGAAATCCAAATTACTTAGCATGCCAATTGTGCATAGTTGAGTGAAGGAGATAAATGTACCAAATTCTTCTACGACGTGGTCCGCAGGCGCCAACATCGGAAGCCGATACATCAGTTGATCGGTCGGGACTGCCGTAAGGTCATCGTGTATAGGGACATCCAGTCTGAGGCTGTCAAGTTCTATACAGAGCTCTACAATCACGATAATTACCAGATCGTATTCCCGGACCTGGTGTGTAAAAAGCTGGTTATAGATGCGGGTAGTACTATTCTCCTTACTCCAGTTAGGATGGAAAAGATCGAATACTTTATCATGAAGGTTGATGTGGATAAAGCATCGGGTCTATACGGGTTTGGGAGTAAGTTCTACAAGATATACTGGGCTGAGCTGAAAGAGCACGTAAATGAGGTGATTACCGATTTCTTTGTACATAGTCGTTTGTTGAGAGAAGTCAACAACACTTTCATCACACTTGTGCCAAAGAAAGAAGAGTCAACTGACTTGGGGGACTATAGACCAATTGCTTGTTGCAATTACATATACAAGATGATCACTCAACTAATATGTCAGCACATAGAAGATCTAACGTGTGAGTTAATCTCTCCTAATCAAGCAACATTCATCAAAGGTCAATCTATTGCGAATAATTGCTTATTGGCTCATGAGATGGTTGAGAGTTCAAAAAAAGGGGGTAAAAAGGCTTGTGTCAAGCTTGATATCAGAAAGGCGAATGATATGGTCAACAAGGAGCTTGTCTGCCACATATTGAAGGCAATGGGTTTTGCTGATGTTTGGGTATGAAAATTGCGGGAATGCATTACGACTCCTACCTTTTCAGTGCTTGTCAAGGGGCAGCCATATGGTCATTAGAAGGAACCATGGATTAAGGCAAGGGGACCCTCTCTCTCTCTCTCTTCGTTCCTCTTCACTATGGTGATGGAGTATCTCAAATGTATGCTGAATGCAGCGATCCGCAAGGGGAAAGTCACTCCTATATTTAAACAGGTGCACCCACAAGTGTCACATTTAATTTGCGCTGACGATTTACTTGTATTTTTAGTTCCGACGTGGGAAGGATTGGGAGTATTATCAAAGATTATTGAAAATTTTGGTAGTCTCACGGGGTTGCATCTGAATAGAGATGATATTACTGTATACTTCAATTCTCATTATCCCAATAAGGATGCATTGGCATCCAGATTGGGGGTGACAAGGGAGAATTACCTGTAAAATATATCGATATTTCGTTGTCGGTAAAGTATGCTCTAGAAATGGAATGTCAAAACTTGGTGGATTATGTCCAACGCAGAGTGGAAGGATGGCAGGCTTAGTATCTCTCAATCGGTGGTAGAATTAAATTGGTCTGGTCTGTAGAAGCATGAAAAAGAAGAGAAAAAATAATCCATGCGGCCAAGGAGCCGCATGCGGCTCAGGAGTCCCATGCGGCTCAAACACAATAGGCAGCTCGAGTGGACTCCATGCGGCCCGCAGAGGGAAGCCACGTGTCTTTTTAGAACGGCTGTACCCAGCGTCATTCAAACACAATTAATGCTCTGACGGCTGACAGCTGACAGATGACAGCCCTGACGTAAAGTAGTCATGATGACTGACACAAGAGCACTATCTTCCTAGGGAATTGGAGAAAATTTTCGCAGCTTCGAGGCAAGTTTATGCGGCCAGACTAGACGAGTTCACGCGGCCAGTGCAGAGAAACCTATGCGGTTCAATCATGAAGGTCTTCCATGCGGCTCGGCCATGAAGAAACTTATGCGGCTCGGTCATGAAGACTCTCATGCGGCTCGGCCATGAAGACACCCATGCGGCTCGATCATGAACATATTCATGCGGCTCGGTCATGACAACCTTCATGCGGTTCGAGTATAGAGACTATTCATGCGGCTCGGTCATGAAATCTTTCATGCGGCTCGGTCATGACGACCTTCATGTGGCCCAAATATGAATGCTCCTCATGCGGCTCAACAATGATGACAGGACACGTGTCCTAAAGATAATCAAATTTTAGGCCAGATTCCAATGATTTGGGACACGTGGCAAGAGAATGAATTAAATTGATTCATTTAGATTTGCGGATATCAGCAAATCATCATAATGGAGATTTATTGCAATCAACATTAATTACTGACATGATTTGGCATAATCCTCATTATTGGCCCAGATCCTTCATGCTCAAGATTAATGGTCCAGATTGATCATTTACCAGGCCGCCGCCACTTTGAGAATGGGCAATCATTGCAAACCCTAATGATGCCCCCCACTATTATAAATAGCAGGGTGCCATTCCCTTGCAGGAGAGATACGCACATACAGAGAGACGCTCCCCCAATAATAAAAGAAAAGAATACACAGAGATCAATCCAGAGAGAGAGAAGCCAGAAGAGCAATACGAGGAGAGAAAGAAGAGCATTTCTTCGTCAACGCCAAACATCTCGTCACAGGAGCCAAGGCTACGTCCGATCGTCCAAGGAGTAAGGCAAAGCTGCCGTCGCTTTCCCGAGCCTCTACCGTCACCCCCCAGAATCAAAAATAAATAATTGTACTTAGATTGCTGTACCTAGGTTTTCGTTCCTAGGCTTTCTTTGTACAAGCGAGTTTGTAACGTGAAGTAAAAGTCCAGTCCTCCCATAAAACTGTTCTGCTCTTTTATATTTCATGGCAAACACGATGGCGATTCTGCTGGGGACAAACTTCTCCACGGCTGAGGAGTTGGTGACGCAATCGGATGCAGCCAAACTTGGCTCAACTCAACAGATGATGGTCGTCCGGTTCGACCAACAGGCGTTTGAAGAAATGCTCTCCGACAAGAGCGTTGGCCTGGTCCAGAAGCGAGCCCGTACAAAGAAGGCCTGCAAGGAGTGGAGACCCCGATCATTCGTTCCTACTGAAGCTCTTACAGAGATACCCTCTGTCGCTCAAAATGGTGGAGAAGACTCTCCTGCGGCCCCACTTCAGACCGTCGACAACTATGTTGTCCCCAAGTCCGGCAAAAGAAAATACTATGATGCTGGACTTGCAGGAGCAAAGAGGAACTCTATGCGATCTGAGCCGCATAAGGGTGTTAGCCGCATGGAGAAAGCTCATGCGGCTACATCCGCCAGCGGCATGAAAAAAGTTCACAAGACCACATCTGTCAGCCGCATAGCTTATACGGCTACAGTTGCCAACCGCATGAATGAAACTTATGCGGTTACTAAAGTCAATCGCTTGCAGAAAACCCATGCGGCCACAATTGCCAACCGCATACGGCCAGCCTGCACGGTCGTGACTCCTAGTCGCACAAAAACAACTCATCCGTCAGCTAAAGACAGTCGCATGCAGACAGCCTGCACGGTTTCCAATCCTAGCCGCATAGCGTCTGTCCCACGCATCTCTCGATCAGTCTTCGACCGCCTCTCATGCGGTCCTGACCCTGATGGTTCTCTGGATGATAAGCCAGACTCTGTGGTATCCAACTTGGACTCTTCCTATTACGCACTCGTAAGTGCTAAAAGGAAGAAGTCTAGGGCAGCGCGGGCTCACCAAGCCCAGTCAGCTGCCCCAACCTCTAACTATCGGAGCGTCCCGCTGATTATCACGTGGGCCTCTAATGGAAAGTTGTATAAAGCTACTCGTACCCTTCCCCATGCGGCCAATAGACGGGATAGTCATCAAACATCTCCCAATAACGAACAAAGGCAAGCATACGAGCTACCTTCGAATCGGGGAGCAGGCAGGAGGCCTACACACTCGCATGCCCGGAATTCCCGAACCAGCAAAGCCAGTGACTTGCGTGAGGCCATCCTCCACAAACGCAAGGAAAGAGAAGATGCATCGGGGTGCAAAGAGTCCTCCCACGGACGTCACTGCACCCAAGTCATCGTCAATTGCTGCTGCAATAGCACGACGATGCAAGAAGACTGGCAGTCTGTCTTTCAAAGACTGTAACAGCCATCTTCAGAAGACGAGGCACTACCCGTCGTCTCCCGCAACTCTGCTCGAAAAGCCCCCGCTGATGGAAGGGGGAAGAAGACGAATGTTCCCAGCCCGAAGATCTCAACCACTGCGACTAAAAGACTGTCATCTAAGCGGGTGCCCACCACCGGAGTTTTCCAAGGTACTCGCTCTAAGACGAAATCTGCTACAGTAGGGGATTCGTCGTCCATAACGCAGGGGATTGCTGGGGCTGTGGGTAGCACTCCTCCGAGCCTCCACAATAATCCGATGTTCCAAGAAGATGAGACAGGGGAGACAACTCTCCCATCAGATACAGCAAACCTCGACGTCCCGGACGACATCCACAACTCCCCAGATGAGGCAAACTCGGAGGCTGGGGGTACTGTTCCTTCCGAGTCTGAATCAGAAGGGAACATACCCACATACCCCGATGACTTCTCACTACAGGCGTACGATTCGGAGGGCGCTTCCTCTACCGCTCCGTCTATCTCTCCTCATGTGAAGACGGTATTCATGACAGACAGCAACCAAGGTGGTTCTAGTGATCGCCAGTGCATCGACAGTCTCGAAGCCATATTGCTTGCTTTGGTCAAGTCTGTAGACGAGATTAAAGCTGCTATTCCAACTCTGCAAGGAGGGACGCCTGGCCAAACAAGCGCGGGTCCCGCGGTCAATGCGGACTCGAATTCGGTGGCACCAAACCCGAGCAACAATCCCCCGGAAATAATGGCCCCCACCGCCATGGACGAAGCATGCGAAGCGTGAAGAGAGGTTCAGGAGCTCCGAGCCATGTTCCACGCTCGAGAAAACTCTCAAGACCTCAGAACACGGCAACCATACCCTGCTGCATGGAGGGATGTTCCATTCCCACCAAGATATAAGCCGTTCAATATCAATCCTTATGATGGCAAGACCTCAGCAAGTCGGTACATCACTTACTTCGAGGTCACCACCGACCATCTGCCCCATGACGATGCCATTCTCACACGATTATTCATCGGGGCATTGGAAGGAGTCGCCTTCGACTGGTATCGCAACCTGCCAGACAACTGAATCCACTCCTTCGCCGGCTTCAAGCGCATGTTCTTGGAGAGATTCTACGAAGTAGGGCAGGACATCACTATGTCCACTCTCATGGACGTCGTCCAAGGGGAGAAAGAGCTGACAAGGAACTACATCGAGCGGTTCCGTCAAACCGTCATGAAGTTGCCCTCTGGAAATCCAGATTACTCCTTGATTGAAATTTGCCAAAAGAGACTCCTTCCAACAATCAGTCTCTGGATGGGCAAAAGTTAATTCAAGGACTGGAAGACGTTCATCATCAGCGCCACAAGCGCCGAAGAACGATTGAAGAAGGCTCGCCAGCTGGGATTGCACATCTCGGACGGAGAGAACAAGGGCAAGCGTCCTAACACCAATAATGACAATGGGGGTAATCCCTCCAACAATTGGGACGGCAGGGGCAAGCAGGCTATGGTGGCCGATACGACACAGAAACCTGAGCCAAAGTCGGCAGACAAACAATGGCCACAAATTACTTACTCCTTCGAAGACGGTCACGTCAAGCCCATCTTGGACATGCTCATACAAGGGGACAGAATTCAGCTTCCTCCACCAAGGCGGGAACCACGGCCGGCAGAGATAGAGAACCCAAAGTACTGCCATTATCATCGCTACGTCCACCATGCTACACGCGACTGCTACCAGCTGAAACGGTACATCCAAAACCTCATCGATTCGAACGCTTTGGCCATCGATTTCGAAGAGGTAACGGTGGCAGCCAATATGGTGTCGGTATAATTCGGCAGCTTTCTTCCGACGAAAACTCAAGACGGGGTGGTCCCCATCCCTCTGGCGACAATGGAGATTACTAATCTTCTACCTCCCCGAGATCAGGCTGATGGTTTAGTACCCCTCACCACATCACGGGGCGAGGTCATGTGGATCCATCCAGACTTGGTATCGGAAGTGACTCGGCCCATATCGTCTTCTATCTGTAAGAAAAAGAATGAAAAAATCAGATCCTGCCGCACAATCTCGGCAGACGTCGAGGAAGCTACAGCCGTCGTCACGCGGTCTGGGGCGCAATCCCAACCTGTGGTTGGCAATCCAGCTGAAAATCATCAACCCACTACAACTGATGCTCCGGGACCGGCTCAGCCTTCGACGACCGACAAGCCTAGGCCAAGGGAGACTCGCTTCGACAAATCCTTCCGAAAAGAGGCAGCCCAAGGACTGAAGAGGCCCTACAACTTTGACATCTTAGCGCAATTGGCTAACACACCATCCAAGTTGTCACTGTACGAACTCCTAAGGCTCTCCAAGGACATTCGTATTGCATTGAGCGAAGCACTCCAAAATGTCGATGCCTATCTGGCTCAATCCAACCTCACCAGGGAGGACTCACCTGTGGATCTCCAGAACAGTGCCTGCACTGGCGCAATGCCAAACATCGTCTTTACTCCGCAAAATATGCTCATCAAAACTAATCTGTACGATCGCCCACTATACTATACTGGATACATCGGCGACGTAAAGGTGGATCGGATGCTCATTGATCCTGGCTCTTCCATAAGCATTATCCCGAAGGGTCTGCTACATCATCTCCGTATCCCAATACATTGCCTGACGCCTACAAGCACCGCCATCAGCGGTTTCAATTCGAGCAGGAGCTACCCTATTGGGAAGATTCGTCTGAAGTGTCAAATCGGCGACCTCCAATCCGAAGTCACCTGCTACGTCATAGATGTAGACATTTCTTACAACATCCTCTTGGGGCGCCCGTAGATTCACGATTATATGATCGTGCCTTCCACGCTACACCAGTGCTTCAAATATGTCGACAAACATGGCTTCCTGAGGACGGAATTTGCTGATATCGATCCCTTTAAAGGGGTCGAATCTTACTACTCAGACTCCTGCCTGTACGAAAAATCGAAGAAGCATCTTGGTGAAGGGGATGTACAAGCTAGTACCGAAATAGCTACAGGATCAAAAGAGCCTCTGACGATCCACCTCCAAGCTCGTAAATCGGGCAGGTCCGCACCCCTTACCGCCACTCTACGTAAGGACGCAATCAGCCTCTCGGCACAAGAAGAGCAGATGATAATTCGGCTGCCAAGGTCTGGCCAAGTGCCAAGATCCACAACAGGGCCACTAACAATCAGACTGCCGAAAGTCGGTCAGTCCCAAACGGAGAAGCTCAATCCCTCCGACAAGCCACTGACGATACGTCTTCCCAAGAAGGGTCGTCACCCCGATGCGAGGTCTGACACTTCTAGCGAACCAGCCACTCCTCGCCCCACATCGAGTACCAAACTGGGGGTCGCTAGTCTGCCAACAACTCCACTCTCAGCACCATCAACTGAACCGCTGACGATCAAGCTCTCCAGGTCGTCCTCTCAGTCTTCATTCACACAGGGGGTGGCCGAAGAGGAACCGGAGTTAGCCAAGTATGTTACTGCCCACACTGATGTTCCCTCCGCAGATGATGTAATCCTCCTAGAAAAGATACCTTACTTCATCAATAAAGGGCTATCTTTGAACTACCTCGAGCTTAATAAGCTTTGTACAATGTACGCTATGGAACACGGTATAGGCACTCACCTACACACACAAGTGACAAATGTCTACACCACAATCCAGCTTACTCCAGCAGAAGACGCTTACCGAATAATCGAAGGAGGGGACCATCCAATCATCTTCGGCCGGAAGGACGATCCGCATCCCTTCACCATAGAAGAAGTCGACCTTGGATCGGATGCCGGGAGACTACCTCTGTATCTTTATAGCCCCTAATCTAAATACCTCATGCAGAAACAGGGGTGTGATCTGAAAACGACACCGAGTTTGAACTACGGTACTGGACGACGATTACCTTTGAAGCCCCCGGTCCCGGCTGGCAAACCACGGGACTACTATAGCAAGACTCGATATGGATTAGGATATGTGACACCCACGATGACCCCCGAAAGTTCAGATGAAAAATGTGACTGGATCACCAACTTCTAACTCTGATATCAGCATCGGAGATGTATTCAGACAAGTCTTGTCAGTCAACATGGCATTCGCCGACGCTTATGAAGAAGATGAAGACATTCCGAAAATTCTCGAGCTAGAGCCGTAGGCCCAACAGCTAGATGAACAATAGGAAAAGCATTTCGAGCAAAGAGAACCTTCCACTGAGGATGAGGTCATACAAGTTAATCTTGTTGATGAAGCCTCCCCGAAACCAATCTTCATCAGCCAGAGTCTGACAGATGAAGAGCGAGAGTCGCTACTCCAACTCGTCAAGGAGTATATCGATGTGTTCGCCTGGAGCTATGAAGATATGCCAGGATTGGACCCCGAGATTGCACTCCACAAACTCAATATTCGTCCGAATACAAAACCTGTCAAGCAACAGCAACGACGATTTTGTCCCGATGTCATGAATGCTATTGAAGCCGAGGTCAACAAACTGGTAGCCAGCGGCTTCATTCGCGAAGAGCAGCATCCAGACTGGGTAGCCAATATCGTACCAGTTCTCAAGAAAAATGGGAAGATCCGAATATGCATTGACTTCCGAAATCTGAATGAGGCATGCCCTAAAGATGAATTCCCTCTCCCTATCACAGATATTATGATCGACAACACCTGCAGCTTCGAACGTATGTCCTTCATGGATGGCTTCTCAGGATACAACCAGATCAAGATGTTCCCTGACGACGAGAAGCACACATCATTCCGAACACCGATTGGTACATATTGCTACACCGTTATGCCTTTCGGTTTAAGAAATGCTGGCGCTACTTACCAGAGAGCTATGAGCGTCATCTTTAGAGACCACTTGTGCAAGACAGTGGAATGCTACGTCGACGATATCGCCGTCAAAAGCCGTTCGAAGGAAGATCATCTGCAAGATCTCAGGACAGTGTTCGACCTAATACGAGCACACAACTTAAAGATGAACCCTACGAAATTATTCTTGGGAGTCTCCAGTGGGAAATTCCTGGGTTTCGTCATTACTTCTCAGGGCGTTTACATCGACCCCGAGAAAACAAAGGCAATCATGGAGATGGGTCCCCCGAGAAATCTCCGCGAACTCCGAGCCCTCCAAGGCAGGCTAGCTTACATCAGGAGATTCATCTCTAATCTCTCCGGACGATGTCAACCATTCACCCATCTCATAAAGAAGGGAGTCTCTTTCGTATACGATGAGAAATGCCAGCACGCTTTCGACAATATCAAAGAATATTTGTCGAACCCCCCAGTCCTGGTAGCTCATGTTGCTGGAAAGCCATTCCTGCTCTATGTCCGAGCGATGGAACATTCTCTTGGTGCTCTGTTGGCACAGAACAATGACGCGGGCCACGAACAAGCTATATACTACCTCAGTCGAAAGATGATTGGGCCAGAATACCGATACACGGCCGTAGAGAAGGAATGCCTTGCTCTCGTATTCGCCATCCAGAAGACGCGACACTACGTCACGGGACAAACCATCCACGTGATATCGCGGATCAACCCCCTCAGGGTCCTCATGACCAAACCTGGGGCACTCAGCTCTCGCCTTGCTACTTGGGCGATATTACTATCACCATATCACATGATCTTCGTCCCGCAAAAGGCTGTTAAAGGCCAGGCTCTGGCAGACTTTCTAGCAGCCCATCCAGGTTCGGAGACGACTAGGGTATATGAAGAGATACCGGACGAGGTTACCAGTTCAAATGCAGTCTCCCATGATGCCATCTGATGAATGTTCTTCGACGGCACTTCGAGAATTGGACCCAAAGGCAACATCGTCGCTGGAGTTGGAGTGGTGCTGATTTCTCCCTCCGGCTTAGTGATCAATTGGGCCTACTCACTTACAGAGCCCTGTTCAAATAATGTGGCCGAGTACAATGCCTTGGTCATTGGCCTCCGGCTTACAAAGGAACTGGGGGTAGAGTATCTTGAAGCAGACGGCGACTCGCAGTTAATCGTCAATCAGATTCGAGGGTCGTACGAGGTCCGCCACGAAGACATGATCCCATATCATCGAACAGCAATCGACATCATCTCGTTTCTGGGAGGATTCTTCATAGAACATGTTTCCAGACTCCAAAACATTGAGGCTGATGCCCTAGCTGGTTTGGCCGCTTCCCTAGCTGTGCCAAATTACGCTCGTCATCAGGTCGACATAATAGGCCGTGAACTGGTCTGTCCTAAGGATAACGTTCAATGCATGGAAAGCTACTCCGCCCTTTCGGTCGACGAAGCACCAGACTGGAGACAGCCGTTCATCGACTTCGTAGTATACGACATCCTGCAAGAGAATCCGAAGGAAGCTACTTCTATCAGAAGACGTTCTCTCAGATTTTTCTATGATACGGAGACAAAAATGCTGTATCGCCGATCCTATGATGGGTTGCTGCTTTGGTGTCTATCAAATACAGAAGCCAAGGAAGCCGTGCACGAGGCCCATGATGGTGTCTGCGGAGCCCATCAACCTGGCCTGAAACTGCAAGACCGCCTTCGCCGAATGGGCTATTACTGGCCCACGATGGTTACAGATGCAATAGATTATGCACGAAAGTGCAGAGCCTGCCAAATCTACGTCGACTTCATCCACCAGCCATCTGAATTCCTGCATCCGACCATGGCCTCTTGGCCATTCGAAGCATGGGGTATGGACATCGTCGGCCCAATCACCCCGTCTTCGTCCAGAGGATACCGATTCATACTCGCAATCACCGATTACTTCTCCAAATGGGCGGAAGCCGTCCCATTGGCAGAGGTAAAAACTTCAAACGTGATCAGCTTCCTTAAACATCATGTCATCTACCGCTTTAGACTGCCCTGAAGGATCATTCACGACAATGGGCCACAGTTCGCAAGCCACGCATTTTATCGGTTCTGCGACAAGCACCGAATTTACAATATTGCTTCGACACCTTACAACCCAGCAGCCAACGGGTTAGCAGAAGCATTCAACAAGACCATAATTAAGCTACTCAAGAAAGTCGTGTCCTCTAACAAGCGCGACTGGAACGAGAAGCTCGGCGAATGCTTATGGGCGTATCGCACCACAGTTCGAACAGCCACCGGGAATACAATATTTTTCCTGGTGTACGGGAGTGAGGCGGTCCTCCCATTAGAGACTCAGATCCCCTCACTCTGCGTCGCCCTCACACATCAGTTGACGACAGACGAAAACCACCATCGTCGACTACAGGAATTGGAGGCCCTAGACGAGAAACGCCTGTTAGCTCAACAGCGAATCGAACTATATCAGGTCAGAATCTCTGGAGCTTTCAACAAGAAGGTCAAGGTCAAAACATTCCAAGTAGGCGATCTCGTTCTGGCGGTTCGGAGGCCGATGGTTATGACGCATAAAACCGTCGGCAAATTCTAACCAAAATGGGAAGGCCCGTTCATCATCAAAGTTGTATTCTCTAACGGCGCCTACCGCCTCGCAAAGCAAATTAGAGACTTGCTCATGTTGTCCATCAATGGCCAGTTCCTGAAGAAGTATTATGTCTAAAACAAAATCCTCGAGACATCTCAGAGTGTCGAGTTATATACCTCCCCGTACCTCTGAACTTACATTCTGGTTCTACACATCAAGTCATGTACCCGCTGGTGCCTCTGAACTCATTCCTATAATTTTTCCACATATAGAGTCATGTGCCCGCTGGTACCGCTGAACTCACACTCACCATTCTCCAGATTATCGAGTCATGTACCTGCTGGTTCCCCTGAACTCACACTTTCGTAATATCGAGTCACGTACCCGATGGTGCCTCTGAACTCACATCCCGGTCACTCTTTCAGATAGTAAGTCATGTATGATCATACCTCTGAACTTTCTTCCTGTAAGAGATCCTCCCTCATGATCCAATACCCACACTTTCAGTGCACAAAAAGGGTAAGCGATCCACAAATTTTTAAAAATGGCCATGTCCTCATTACCTCTGAGTCGTTTTACATCCACCAAAAATAAACCGTCCCCTCACATAGAACTTCCATGTCCTCATTATCTCTGAGTCGTTTTATGTACCCCCTCTTCATTAAGTCCACTCCTACCATGTCCTCATTACCTCTGAGTGGGAAGGCTCCGTAGAAGAAACCTTCATACTTGCCATGTCCTCATTACCTCTGAGTAAGTATGTCGGTTCCCTTTCAACCTATTATCTGTACCCACAACCGGAGTACGACAAGGATAATAGGCCCACAAATGTCCTCTGTTGACCACAAATGTCCTCTGTTGACCACAAATGTCCTCTGTTGACCACAAAAAATCCTCTGTTGACCACAAATATCCTCCGCAAATCCATACTTGCCATGTCCTCACTACCTCTGAGTAAGTATGATGGTCCTCCCTCGACTTATTATCTGTACCCATGATCTGAGTACGTCCAAAGATAATAGGCCCACAAACGTCTTCCGATGACCACAAATGTCCTCAGTCGACCACAGATGCTGTACTGGGTCTCCAGTACACGCCCATCCCTTTCCTATCATGCCTGGGAGCCCAGTTGCTCCCTGGCATTCTCTCGAATACCAGAAACTTCTATAGCTGTCTTATCGCGAAGTTGTTCTAGGTATTCCTCTCCAAAACTTGTTACTCATACCTAAAACCAAGGTACGCCCAGGGTAACAGGTCCACAAATAATCCCCCAGCAGGTCCAATTCCACAAACACCACAAGTACAAGAAAGAGAAGATGAGTTGAAATATGCTCATTTATTCAAAATTCAAAGTAATACATCATCTGAGATCACATCCTTTGACAAAAAGAAAAAAAACACAGTAAAAGAAAACAGAAAACTGATCACTGCTCTGAGGCACATAACGCCGTAAGACGGTCCGTCAACAAGGCAACCGACCGCTCAAACCTCTGTTTGGCTCGACGCTCCGCCTCTTGGGTTAGCACAGCCGCATCCTCCAGATGAGCATGGGCTTGCCAGTTGTCCTCGAATTTCTTGAAAGCCGGCTCCAGGTTAACAGAAGATCGGGAAACCTTCTCGGCCTCCCGAACGATCGACTCCTGTTTCGCATGAGCAGCCTTCAGCTCCGACTCTAGAAAGGCCAATTCCCTCTGAAGTGCGAGAATTCGCTCCTTTGTGTCAGCTATTCCACGAGAAGCACTCTCTTCTCGAGCCCTACAAGCTTGACTTTGACGACCCAGCCTGTCATACGAAGTGGAAAGCTCGTCAAGGTCCCCCTTCACAACTGGCCCGGCAGTATCTCGAGCGAGCTTTATCCTATCCCGAGCGGCAATAAGGAAGCCCCGATCCTGTTCAATCGCAGCAGACAAGTCAGCCTGCCGTAACACCAGCAATCGGGTCACGAGCTGATCAGCCTCTGCCAACTTGGGCTCCAGGAGCGCAGCCAACCCCACCCCGCCAGGAAGAGCCTTCAAAGTTTCAATCTGACCCCGAGCACACCGCAGGGACAGAGAAAAAGGGATCTTCCGTTCTACGGCAGCATCTACGCCCCTCTTTAAATGGCGATAGAAGCTGTCGACCACATCCTGGGACACCTCGTCCAGAGCCTCCGAAGAAGCCGGCGTCAACGGGAGTGTAGCTGGCAACACTGAAGAAGACGTGACAGAATCTGCTGCTCCTGCCACAAGGGAAACAAACTCAGTGCGGAAGGACGCATGAACAGCGGCCAACTCCTCTTCAGCAGCCCGCAGAACTTGAATGCTCAGCAAGGTCGAGAAGTCAATCTCCGAAGCCGTATAAGCAGTAGAGGATGAGGCGGAGACCATCGCTCCCGGAACAAGCTCCACTCTCATCTGCCCGGAGCTGGCGGGAGGTCCCTCGACATGAGTCGGTAAAGGAGAGGAAACGCTCCTTTCCCCAGATCGCAACAGGCCGAGCCTTCCCCAAGAACATCTGCTGTGGAAAGTAAAGGGTCAGGACCTGTAGGGCCAAGACAACCATGAATCGATTTGACTTGGAGGATATGTTGATAGAGCAAATAAGCCCCCTCACTAGACAATATTTGGCTTATCTTACCAGCGGAAGAGTGTGGAGGCTGAGGTTCGCCTACGGCCACCACAATCTCTCTACCAGCGGCCTCCGAGTCGAATATAATAGACTCCTCCGCCCCGGCACCCTCGGGAGGGGATGCGACGAGATCGACGTCGCCTTGCTGAAATTCAGCAATCTCGGAGACAGGCCCGAGGAAACCTTCGTCACCCCGGACTGAGGCCGCAGCAACTTGGGAGTCCTCAGCCGCTGCTGAGAGAGCCCCCGCAGAAAGGACCGCGGCACACATGCCGCTAATCAAAGCAGTAAGGGCCGGATCAACCTCAGGAGCGACAGACGGTTCATGAGAGCCTGGTTCGTCAGACACCTACAAAGAAGAATTATTAGGTCATATCTCCAAGAAAAAGAAAACTACAACAAGGAGATAGCTCCAACGTAGTCTTACCTCCGGAACATCGTCAGCATTTTCACCCCTCTCGGTAATAAGCAACCCACGAGACCTAACGACGGCTCTTTTCACAGAAAAGGTCGTTCTGCCGTCAGAAGACTCACGTCTGACTCGTTTGCGTGAGGGACCAGGCACAGCGGGAGGCTGTCCTTCCCTCACTATTTCCTCTTGTGTAGCAAGCGACGGATCCTCCGCCAGTTCGTCTGGTGTGGCAAGCGGTTGATCTGCTACTTCTTTACCCCCAAAAGAAAGAGTGTCTTCGCTATCATGATCATCATCCTCCTCAGCCGCCTCGAAAGATTCTGATTCAGGGAGGGGAGTCTGGAGCGCTAGTTGCTTTCTAGCCTTAGCCCCCTTGGGCTTTTCCTGTAAACCGGTACCCATGATGAAACTGGTACTCAGATCGAAATTGACAGGAGGCTTGTTCGCCATAACATGGTACAAGGCAGCCACGTACAAAATTTCCCTCGTTGCCTTAGTATCAGGGACCGAGAAGCTGGCCCGAGTATGATAAGCGTCATAATAATTCCACGCCCTGACACCATCAAGAACGCTACCTTCAAAGCCCAAGCAAGGGCTGGGACGGTCGAGGAATAATTGGCTATAGCCAAATTGGCGGGAAAACCTACTAGGCAGGTAGGGCTCCAAGTACACATTATCGCGGTTATGATAAACCAGATGCGCGGGGCGAATGTTGCGCAACCAGGTGAGCATCTTCGGAGACAGAAAGTGAGGAGGTCCGGTACCATCAAGGTGTACATCCCTCACTTCCTCATCGAAAAAATGAGGAACAGACACGAAAAAGCCACACCCATCCACCCTAGCCAGCGCCTTCCGACAAGCTGGCATAGTACTATATTCCCAAGGTCGGTGATGGCATTGGAAAAGGAAAGCGTCTTCGTCTGTAGCATCCTCCACTGTTCCAGATCCCATCAAAGACTTGTAGTGCATCAACAATCACCCCATCAAATAGTGGAAAGGTAGCTCTATGTGCTCAAAGTCCAGCGTCTTCTTGCGAGCAATAACCTTGGACGAGAATGTTCGAAGACCATGGTGTATGCTACACACCATAGCCGGGAGAAGAGCCAGTCTAACTCCAAATACCAGCTTAACGGTAGGGAAAATGAAGTGGCGGCTGATCCTCTCAATAGAACCTGCCCCTCCCGAGACTACGCAGTTCCGTAGCCATATCATCAAAAATCCAGCCAGGAGCGCTTTCTCAGACATCTGCCTGGTACCGTAGTAAAAATAGCTAAGAGAGTCAGCTTGACTTCCGAATATGTCGCTATTAGATCGCGTCTTCTTGACGCTCAACATCAGGTCTTTTATCTCTCCTTGGGTTTGAGGGGTTCGAGGAATAACCTCGCCACAAGGGCCAACTTTAAAAAGATAATTGACCCAGGATGTGGTGTGGGGAGGGTTCCCTTCTGAGCTATCCTCCTTTTTATAGCCATCTGGTGACAAGCACTATGATGGCACAGCAACTCCTGGTACACCGCAACAAAACCTGGGAGTCGTCGGTTCAGGTCCTCGAACTCCTCGTTCGACGGGGTGTACACCTCGAAAGGCTCGTTCCCCCACGGAAGCTTAGAGACAGTATACATCTCATGGAGAGCAAGCCCCAACTCCCCTACAGGTGTGAAGAAAGTCCCTGTCCGATGGTTATACATCTCCAGAAGGGCCATGAACAATGGCTTATTAATGGGTAATCCGTGGCTGGTACCCCGGATAGCATCATAAAGATTGACTTCTCGCAAAAATGTCTCGTATTTCTGCAGAATCCACGAGGTCAGGTTAGCCCACGGGGGAATGGGGTGTAACCAGCCCAGCAGTGCCAATCTACCAACAGGATAGGACCCTTTTCGAGCAAGCTGGCTCAGGAAGGTATCAGCCTGAGAAAATGAGAAGTTAGGACCGGGTGTGTTGATGAAGGTACCCGGAGCTAACCCCATCACAGATCGACTGGCGGGATCCTTGATCGCGCGTACTGACCCAGTAGTTTTATTGTAACGGATGTTACCCACAAACATCCCCGGTCTGGTTGGAGTGAGGGGGTCTGTCATCTGCCTGTCCAACAAGATCATGTTGAACCACGCAAGAAGGAAATAACGCTTCATAATGGGGATATGAATCGATATCCCGTCCAGATTAAAATCCCAACTCTCGAAAATATCCAGCACTCGGGAGTTTTTTATGATCAGTGCATCCCCAAAGAGGAAGACCGGCCTCAGATACTTCCCATTTAGCTTCCCGGAGCTCATCATGTCACTAAGGAATTGGAAAGATTGAACCCTGATAACATTCAGTCACTCCAAAGGCTCATTAACAAGGAGCTGCTCTGACACTTGACGAACTAAATCGTTCCGTCGCACATCCATGTCAAGTTGATTCGAGCCAACCAGAAGTTTTTATGCAGGATTTACTGGCAGATTCACTGAAGAGAGACGAAAGAAATAAGATTAGAAGATAGTCAAAACGAGAAGCATTTGAAAGATCATTTAAGTCTATACAGCTCGGGTCGTCACAGCCTCATGCAGCTCAGAACCAGATGAGTCCATGCGGTTCGGTTCATCATAGCCTTATACGGTTCTGAGTCAGACGAGTCCATACAAAGTTCAAATGAGCTTATGAAGCTTCTGCGGTTTGGGTTCAGAAGGGCCTATGCGGTTCAAAGTCCACGCGGACTCATGCGGCCCTGAACAGACAGACTCATACGGCTACAAGTAGATGAGCTTATGCGGTTCAAAAGTGAACTACGCTCATGTGGCCCAAACCAAAAATATATATGCGGTTCAGATCGAGTATGATATGCCCATGCGGCCTCCTGGGAGAAGTGCTTATGCGGTCATATCGACGAACCTTGTACATACGGCTTGTGCATAAATTATGCAGCAGAGCCATGGCAGTTAGGGTTCTAAGGCAATGCCCTTACCAGCAATAGGTGGATGAACGTCGGGATGAACAGAGTGAACAGCGGCCGACGGAGGAGTGGCCACGTTTGTCGCCACAGTCGCCGCAGAAGCGACCGCCTTGCCCTTCGCGGCCTTCGACGCAGCAACCTTCTTGGGAGCCATAGGTGCTTGGGAGAGAAAGGAGTTAGAAAGATCGAAGAGAGCAAAGAAGATTCCCTAGAACGAAAGTGTTCCTATTTATAGATAAAGAAGGAACGCCTCGATCCGCGTACAATATAATGACCGACTCTTTGGTTATCGAGGCAAAACGGCTGAATAATAGCCTGACTCTTGGGATCCTGGCCCAAGAAAGTGGCTCTTAAAATCTACAGCAAATCAAGAGCATTAAATGCATAAGATTCATAGAAGATTTGCACACATGGCAGGAAGACGTGGCAAGAAGCTCATGCGGCCAAAACAGCCCATGCGGCTCAGAGAAGTATGCGATCGAGGTAATCATGCGGCTGGACAAATCCATACGGCTAGGACAGAATACATCCATACGGCTCTAGCATAATCATGCTTCTTATTCAAAGTATTTCAATTTTACAAATTGAAAACTTTGAAGGAGGTCTTGTAGAAGCATAAAAAAGAAGAGAAAAAATGATCCATGCGGCCAAGGAGCCGCATGCGGCTCAGGAGTCCCATGCGGCTCAAACATAATAGGCAGCTCGAGTGGACTCCATGCGGCCCGCAGACGGAAGCCACGTGTCTTTTTAGAACGGCTGTACCCAGCGTCATTCAAACACAATTAATGCTCTGACGGCTGACAGCTGACAGATGACAGCCCTGATGTAAAGTAGTCATGATGACTGACACAAGAGCACTATCTTCCTAGGGAATTGGAGAAAATCTTTGCAGCTTCGAGGCAAGTTTATGCGGCCAGACTAGACGAGTTCACGCGGGCAGTGCAGAGAAACCTATGTGGTTCAATCATGAAGGTCCCCCATGTGGCTCGGCCATGAAGAAACTCATGCGGCTCGGTCATGAAGACTCTCATGCGGCTCGGCCTTGAAGACCCCCATGCGGCTCGGTCATGAACATATTCATGCGGCTCGGTCATGACAACCTTCATGCGGTTCGAGTATAGAGACTATTCATGCGGCTCGGTCATGAAATCTTTCATGCAGCTCGATCATGACGACCTTCATGCGGCCCAAATATGAACGCTCCTCATGCGGTTCAACAATGATGACAGGACACGTGTCCTAAAGATAATCAAATTTTAGGCCAGATTCCAATGATTTGGGACATGTGGCAAGAGAATGAATTAAATTGATTCATTTAGATTTGCGGATATCAGCAAATCATCATAATGGGGATTTATTGCAATCAACATTAATTACTGACATGATTTGGCATAATCCTCATTATTGGCCCAGATCCTTCATGCTCAAGATTAATGGTCCAGATTGATCATTTACCAGGCCGTCACCACTTTGAGAATGGGCAATCATTGCAAACCCTAATGATGTCCCCCACTATTATAAATAGCAGGGTGCCATTCCCTTGCAGGAGAGATACGCACATACAGAGAGACGCTCCCCCAATAATAAAAGAAAAGAATACACAGAGATCAATCCAGAGAGAGAGAAGCCAGAAGAGCAATACGAGGAGAGCAAGAAGAGCATTTCTTCGTCAACGCCAAGCATCTCGTCACAGGAGCCAAGGCTACGTCCGATCGTCCAAGGAGTAAGGAAAAGCTGCCGTCGCTTTCCCGAGCCTCTACCGTCACCCCCCAGAATCAAAAATAAACAATTGTACTTAGATTGCTGTACCTAGGTTTTCGTCCCTAGGCTTTCTTTGTACAAGCGAGTTTGTAACGTGAAGTAAAAGTCCAGTCCTCCCATAAAACTTTTCTGCTCTTTTATATTTCATGGCAAACACGATGGCGACTCTGCTGGGGACAAACTTCTCCACGGCTGAGGAGTTCGTGACGTAATCGGATGCAGCCAAACTTGGCTCCACTTAACAGATGATGGTCGTCCGGTTCAACCAACATGCGTTTGAAGAAATGCTCTCCGACAAGAGCGCTGGCCCGGTCCAGAAGCGAGCCCGTACAAAGAAGGCCCGTAAGGAGTGGAGACCCCGATCATTCGTTCCTTCTGAAGCTCTTGTAGAGATACCCTCTGTCGCTCAAAACGGTGGAGAAGACTCTCCTGCGGCCCCACTTCAGACCGTAGACAACTCTGTTGTCCCCAAGTCCGGCAGAAGAAAATACTATGATGCTGGACTTGCAGGGGCAAAGAGGAACTCTATGCGATCTGAGCCGCATAAGGGTGTTAGCCGCATGGAGAAAGCTCATACGGCTACATCCGCCAGCGGCATGAAAAAAGTTCACAAGACCACATCTGTCAGCCGTATAGCTTATGCGGCTACAGTTGCCAACCGTATGAATAAAACTTATACGGTTACTGAAGTCAATCGCTTACAGAAAACCCATGTGGCCACAATTGCCAACCGCATGCGGGCAGTCTGCACGGTCGTGACTCCTAGTCGCACAAGAACAACACATCCGTCAGCTAAAGACAGCCGCATGCAGACAGCCTGCACGGTTTCCAATCCTAGCCGTATAGCGTCTGTCCCACACTTCTCTCGATCAGTCTTCGACCGTCTCTCATGCGGTCCTGGCCCTGATGGTTCTCTGGATGATAAGCCAGACTCTGTGGTATCCAACTTGGACTCTTCCTATTAAGCACCCGTAAGTGCTAAAAGGAAGAAGTCTAGGGCAGCGCGGGCTCACCAAGCCCAGTCAGCTGCCCCAACCTCTAACTATCGGAGCGTCCCGCTGATTATCACGCGGGCCTCTGATGGAAAGTTGTATAAAGCTACTCGTACCCTGCCTCCTGCGGCCAATGGACGGGATAGTCATCAAACATCTCCCAATAACAAACGAAGGCAAGCATACGAGCTACCTTCGAATCGGGGAGTAGGCAGGAGGCCTACACATTCGCGTGCCCGGAATTCCCGAACCAGCAAAGCCAGTGACTTGCGTGAGGCCATCCTCCACAAACGCAAGGAAAGAGAAGATGCATCGGGGTACAAAGAGTCCTCCCACGGACGTCACTGTACCCAAGTCATCGTCAATTGCTGCTACAATAGCACGACGATGTAAGAAGACCGGCAGTCTGTCTTTCAAAGACTGCAACAGCCATCTTCAGAAGACGAGGCACTACCCATCGTCTCCTGCAACTCTGCTCGGAAAGCCCCCGCTGATGGAAGGGAGAAGAAGACGAATGTTCCTAGCCCGAAGATCTCAACCACTGCGACTAAAAGACTGTCGTCTAAGCGGGTGCCCACCACCGGAGTTTTCCAAGGTACTCGTTCTAAGACGAAATCTGCTACAGTGGGGGATTCGTCGTCCATAACGCAGGGGTTGCTGGGGCTGGGGGTAGCACCCCTTCGAGCCTCTACAGCAATCCGATGTTCCAAGAAGACGAGCCAGGGGAGACAACTCTCCTATCGGATACAGCAAACCTCGACGTCCTCGACGACATCCACAACTCCCCAGACGAGGCAAACTCGGAGGCTGGGGGTACTGTTCCTTCCGAGTCTGAATCAGAAGGGAACATACCCACATACCCCGATGACTTCTCACTACAGGGGTACGATTCGGAGGGCGCTTCCTCCACCGCTCCGTCTATCTCTCCTCATGTGAAGACGGTATTCATGACAGACAGCAACCAAGGTGGTTCCAGTAATCGCCAGCGCATCGACAGTCTCGAAGCCATATTGCTTGCTTTGGTCAAGTCTGTAGACGAGATTAAAGCTGCTCTTCCAACTCTGCAAGGAGGGATGCCTGGCCAAACAAGCGCGGGTCCCACGGTCAATGCGGACTCGAATTCGGCAGCACCAAACCCGGGCAACAATCCCCCGAAAACAACGGCCCCCACCGCCGTGGACGAAGCACGCGAAGCATGAAGACAGGTTCAGGAGCTCCGAGCCGCTCGAAAAAACTCTCAAGACCTCAGAACACGACAACCATACCCTGCTGCATGGAGGGATGTTCCATTCCCACCAAGATATAAGCCGTTCAATATCAATCCTTATGATGGCAAGACCTCAGCAAGTCGGTAAATCACTTACTTCGAGGTCACCACCGACCATCTGCCCCATGACGATGCCATTCTCACACGATTATTCATCGGGGCATTGACAGGAGTCGCCTTCGACTGGTATCGCAACCTGCCGGACAACTGCATCCACTCCTTCGCCGGCTTCAAGCGCATGTTCTTGGAGAGATTCTACGAAGTAGGACAGGACATCACCATGTCCACCCTCATGGACATCGTCCAAGGGGAGAAAGAGCTGACAAGGAACTACATCGAGCGATTCCGCCAAACCGCCATGAAGTTGCCCTCTGGAAATCCAGATTCCTCCTTTATTGAAATTTGCCAAAAGAGACTCCTCCCAACAATCAGTCTCTGGATGGGCGAAAGTCAATTCAAGGACTGGAAGACGTTCATCATCAGCGCCACAAGCACCGAAGAACGATTGAAGAAGGCTCGCCAACTGGGATTACACATCTCGGACGGAGAGAACAAGGGCAAGCGTCCTAACACCAATAATGACAATGGGGGTAATCCCTCCAACAATCGGGACGGTAGGGGCAAGCAGGTTATGGAGGCCGATACGGCACAGAAACCTGAGCCAAAGCCTGCAGACAAACAATGGCCGCAAATTACTTACTCCTTCGAAGACGATCACGTAAAGCCCATCTTGGACATGCTCATACAAGGGGACAGAATTCAGCTTCCTCCACCAAGGCGGGAACCGTGGCCGGCAGAGATGGAGAACCCAAAGTACCGCCATTATCATCGCTACGTCCACCATGCTACACACAACTGCTACCAGCTGAAACGGTACATCCAAAACCTCATCGATTCGAACACTTTGGCAATCAATTTCGAAGAGGTAACGGTGGCAGCCAATATGGTGTCGGTATAATTCGGTAGCTTTCCTCTGACGAAAACTCAAGACGGGGTGGTCCCCATCCCTTTGGCGACAATGGAGATTACTAATCTTCTACCTCCCCGAGATCAGGCTGCTGGTTTAGTGCCCCTCACCACATCACGAAGGAAGGTCATGTGGATCCATCTAGACTTGGTATCGGAAGTGACTCGGCCCATATCGTCTTCTATCTGCAAGAAAAAGAATAAAAAAATCAGATCCTGCCACACAATCTCTGCAGACGTCGAGGAAGCTACAGCCATCGTCACGCGGTCTGGGGCGCAATCCCAACCTGTGGTTGACAATCCAGCTGAAAATCATCAACCCACTACAACTGATGCTCCGGGACCGGCTCAGCCTTCGACGACCGACAAGCCTAGGCCGAGGGAGACTCGCTTCGACAAATCCCTCCGAAAAGAGGCAGCCCAAGGGCTGGAGAGGCCCTACAACTTTGACATCTTAGCGCAATTGGCTAATACACCAGCCAAGTTGTCACTGTACGAACTCCTAAGGCTCTCCAAGGACATTCGTATTGTATTGAGCGAAGCACTCCAAAATACCGATGCCTATCTGGCTCAATCCAACCTCACCAGGAAGGACTCACCTGTGGATCTCCAGAACAGTGCCTGCACTGGCGTAAAGCCAAACATCGTCTTCACTCCACAAGATATGCTCATCAAAACTAATCTGCACGATCGCCCACTATACTATACTGGATACATCGGCGACGTAAAGGTGGATCGGATGCACATTGATCCTGGCTCTTCCATAAGCATTATTCCGAAGGGTCTGCTACATCATCTCCGCATCCTAATGCATCGCCTGACACCTACAAGCACTGCCATCAGCGGTTTCAATTCGGGCAGGAGCTACCCTATTGGGAAGATTCGTCTGAAGTGTCAAATCGGCGACCTCCAATCCGAAGTCACCTGCTACGTCATAGATGTAGACACTTCTTACAACATTCTCTTGGGGCGCCCGTGGATTCATGATTATATGATCGTGCCTTCCACGCTATACCAGTGCTTCAAATATGTCGACAAACACGGCTTCATGAGGACGGAATTTGCTGATATCGATCCCTTTAAAGGGGTCGAATCTTACTACTTAGACTCCTGCCTGTACGAAAAATCGAAGAAGCATCTTGGTGAAGGGGGTGTACAAGGTAGTACCGAAACAGCCACAGGATCAAAAGTCCCTCGAATGTACACCTCCCATGTCTATATCTTTGGAGTAACCCTCTACCTTAACCACTAGGCTAAGGTCCTCGGACATGTGTACATAGACATGGGAGGTGAAACCTAGACCACATATATACGCCAACGACCGCTAGCCCAAGCGGTTAGTATATGGAGGCATAGTAGTACATGTGGGCGGAGTTCGAATTCTATTGGGATCGATTTCGGAAACTAATTAACATATATATATATATATATATATATATATATATATATATATATATATATATATATATATATATAATTTTTTATTATATTTATATTTATATATATTTCGGAAACTAATTAACATATATATATATATATATATATATATATATATATATATATATATATATATCAGCTCCCATGTCTATATCATTGGAGTAATTATATAGGCTTGAGCCAACTTATTTGAACACCTCGATGTCATAAAATATATATATATATATATATATATATATATATATATATATATATATATATATATATATATATATATATCAGCTCCCATGTCTATATCATTGGAGTAATTATATAGGCTTGAGCCAACTTATTTGAACACCTCGATGTCATCTCCCTTTGGTATGAGCTTTTTTTTTAATAGAAAACCGATTTCAGACCACAAGAGTCTTCAATGTCACACCTAACCCTAACCCTAACCCTAACCCTAAAAAATCCTAACCCTAACCCTAACGCTAACCCTAACCCGAAGAAATGGATCATCCAAGGCACATTAGTAAGACGTACTCCTCCTGTTCGAATCGGAGTTTGAAACCAAACTTCTCCTCAGGAGGATAGATGTGGCGATTCAGAGGAGATCCAATGTGGATCTAACTTTATGTTCACTCGTAGGATTCGGACGGTCCGGAGGGGACCACCGCGACTCCTCTCTTCTCAAGAATCCATACATTCCTTATTAGTGTATGGCCAGCTATCTCTCGAACATAGGTTTAGGTTCGACATTAATGAGAAAATGGAGCACCTAACAACGTATCTTCACAGACCGAGAACTACGAGATCACCCTTTCCATTATGGGGTGATGGAGGGATCGTACCATTCGAGCCTTTTTTCATGCTTTTCCCGGAGGTCTAGAGAAAGCAGATGTATATAACCTTTCAACAAGATAGTGCTTTTTCAAATCTCTCCAAATGGAATCTGTTTCAAACATATATATATATATATATATATATATATATATATATATATATATATATATATATATATATATATATATATATATATATGAAGCAATGGATAATTGTAAATGACCTCTAGCCCAGTGGTTAAGAGAGATGCATGCGGCCCAATTGGTCGGGAGTCCGAGCCCCAGTGGAGGCGACTTCGCCACAATTATCCATTGCTTCATATATATATATATATATATATATATATATATATATATATATATATATATATATATATATATATATATATATATATATATATTTTATATATATATTTGAAGCAATGGATAATTGTGGCGAACTCGCCTCCACTGGGGCTCGGACTCTCGACCAATTGTGGCTAACCACTAGGCTAGAGGTCATTTGCAATATAATATATATATATATATATATATATATATATATATATATATATATATATATATATATATATATTTTAATATGTGTGTGTGTGTGTGTGTGTGTGTGTGTGTGTGTGTAGAACCCTGGGGGTGAATAGGGTAATAAACTAATTAACAACAATAATTAGCAATTTAAAAGTATAATAAAAGAGAGAGATTCAAACACTCGATGTATCCTGGTATCCACCCAAGGGGCACTCCAGTCCCAGAACTCTCTCCAGCTTTAATCCACTATTTAAGTAAATAGTTACACACGAGTTTGGATCCGAAGAACTCGTCAACTTCAACACGAGTTTGGATCCGAAGAGCTCGTCAACTTCTTACACACGAGTTTTCCTCCGAAGGCTCGTCAACTTCAATAAGAAAGAAAGAAGGCTTTTGATCTTCTACAACACTTTGAAGATCGAAGATTACAACTCTTGAATACTCTAGCACTTTTTGGTTGGATGACAAATTAAAGCTTTGGATAGAGAGTAATAGTGAGGCTCTTGGTTGTTGAGAAAATTTAAGGCTCAAGTGGATGGCTTTAAAGAGAAGACACAACCACTTTAAGTAGAGCACCAAGAGAGAAAGTCATTTAATGCTCCAAACGCACAGCTGACGGCATTCCGTTGGTATGGGACGGCATTTCGTCGGTATACCATTTTTGAACAGTAACGGTAATAAATCTAGCCGTTGGATCATTTAATGCTAAGATCCATCCATTCAAAAATTAAAAATAAAGCAGACGGGATACCGGCGGTACAGATCGGTATACCGTCGGAGTACTGATTATCTTCACAGAAATATTTCTGTGTAAGAAATCGGTATACCATCGATATAATACGGTATGTTGTCGGTATGTCGATTATCTTGACAGAACTGTTTCTGTGTAAGAAGCCGGTATACCGTCGGTATATTGCGGTATGTCGTCGGTATGCCGATTATCTTCACAGAACCTTTTCTGTGTAAGAAATCACTATACCATCGGTATGCTACGGTATATCGTCGGTATGCCGATTATCTTTACAGAACCTTTTCTATGTAAGAAATCGATATACAGTCAGCACCTAGAGACATACCGTCGGTCTTCCGTTGTAAATATATCAAGTGATTTTTTAAGAATATTTTATAAGGACTTTTGGTTGGTCATCCACCTTAAGCGTTTCATAGTATGTCCTAGACCTTGTACAGATTCTAGGACCTTGAATCTTTTGAGAGCAGGCTTTTGAGTATGCGGTGGCTTCTCTTCAGTCTTTGCTTTAAGTCATTCCATAAGACTTCCATGTGGCTTTGATAAAAAGATCTTTTTGTAGCAGCCTTTGGGAAGCTTGATGGTATATCCGTTTGCTGAGAATATAAAGAAAACTAAAACACGAAGATGCAGTTAATGTTATCAAAATGAATGTGCCAACAATCTCACCCATTTTGATAATTAACAAAAAGAATGTAGCATCGTGTTTTTAGAGAGTCTTTCCCCCGTAGGTAGAACACTCCCCCTCAACACGTTTTCTTCCCCCTTTGTCACTTAATCAAAGATGGTAGAGAGATAAATATATATATATAAAGGAGGATGCATGAGAACAATAAGATAAACCAAGGCATGCATATATTGGATTGAAAGTTTGGGGAGTACATGCTTAGAATACACTGAAAGTTGACAGAGACTAAAGCAAGTAAAGCTCCCTATCGGGAGTAAACCAAGCAACACTAAAGATTAACAAAACAAACATTAGTCCCCGCAGGACCGCACAGAGCAACAAACTAAAGACAGCAAAGAAAAAACTGACTCAAATACTGATACCACTTCTTATTATGACCACCATCATGAGAGACCAAGATTCACTGATCAGCCGGATAATCACCATCATCATCACCCGGGGTCCCCTAGAAAGCCCTAAAAGGATCAATGTCATCTGAATACATGAAGTCATAGGCATTTGGATCAGAGAACCGCGATGCTTGAAAGTGGGGATCTTGAAGGTCGAGATCAAGAAAAGCATTGTGATCCTGAAGAGTACGATGAATAAAGTAACACTGGTCATGAAAGCGACTCTAGATGAGATTTCTGAGGCCTCTGGTGTTAGTCCGCATCTGTTCCTCCGTCTGAGCCATACGCATGTCAAAGTGATGTTGGGTGAGAGACATAAAGCGGCCGAAAGGAGGAGGAGTAGATGGAGCATCAGCAGCCGTCTGAGAACTAGATGAGCGGGCTGAGCGAGATGATTGGCCGATAGCAGAGTAGAGCGAGACAGCCAAGTAGGAAGGAGCGCCATCCATGTGGCACAAGCTGAGGTCCACACCTTTGGCTTCAAGGATAATAGTGATGAACATACCGAAGTTTAGGGCACACCGTCACTCAGAGTGAATCGAGAAAAAGGTATTCTACAGAGTTTTTGCGAAGGACCAGGTTTTCTTGGCGTACAGATAGTACATGAAAACAAGGGCGTCACATATGATGGCATCATAATTATCGAACTTGGGAGTCAAGGAATGGCAGATGATGCGATGCAGTTCATAATAAAAAGGCTCCAGCTGCTTGGAGAGAGCTGGAATAGGAGGAGCGTCAGGCCCTTTACAAATAATGCCACAAAATTCTTCAAACGACACGTTGGAGGTAGGATTGAGCCCAGCCAGAACAGGAAGAGCGTCCCCTCGATTAGGTATATCGAGAATCTCAGCGAGATCACGGACGGTGAGACGGATGTGGCGATCGTTGACTAGAGTTTCGATGGCATTGTTGGCCAAGTCCGGGACTAGATTGTAGTAAAAAAATGAACTGCAGCCGGATAGACAGGAACTTGACGACTAAAAAGTTTGAAGATTCCCACAAATTGGAATTGCGGTAAATGCCCTGAGAAAACATTCCAGTTGATCGGCTTACCTTCGAACACGGGGTGGTGTTCAATGGATATAAACCAGGCATCGGCACCAATACTGGATTTGTAGATTTTGTGATCGTAGGTGCCATTTGGAAGAGGTACATTGATAAAGGAATTTGAGGAAGAGGAAGAGAAAGAACGAGGTCGTTTAGCGTGGGCCATAGAGAGGACAATGGTGTGTAGTAGGAGAGGATAGAAAAGGATAAGTTGTAAATGGTGAAAGAGGAAGATGAGGAGAGATAAATAGGTGAGGAGGAGAAAATATTAGAAAGAGAAAGGGTTTTTGAAATGTAGGCGAATGGGTAGATGAAGAGGTAGAAAGGAATAAAAGTAGGGATTTTGGAAAGAGTGATGAATGAAGAGGCTTAAATGAAGAGATGATGGAAAGAGTTGATTGGATGTATGAGGGAGAGAAGATGGAAGTAATTAATGAGGAAGGATGTGAGAGGATGAGTGATGGGATAGAAAGAGTGTAAAAGGATGAAAAGAAATAAATGAAGGGGATATAAAAGGATGTGACCCAAGGGCATTAAAAAGCTGCAGTAGTTTTATGATCTCGTCGCAGTCGGCATGCCGTTGGAATTCCTTATCCTTCCGTCGGTATGCCGATTAAGTTCACAGAACTATGCTGTGAATGGAAGTCGGTATGCTGACGGTTTTTTGCCGAATTCCATCGGTGTTCCGTAGGCAGAGATACTAAAATTCAAGATTTAGAATGTCCAATTCTTGGCAAAGAAAAAGAAAACGATCCTCAGGTAAAGGCTTGGTAAAGATGTCAGCAAGTTGATAAGTAGTACCAATGAACTCAAGATGAACGTCTCACTTTTGCTGATGGTCATGAAGAAAATGGTGTCTAATCTCAATATGCTTCGTGCGGGAGTGACAAATCGGATTTTTCGTGAGATTTATAGAACTAGTGTTGTTACACTTGACGGAGGTGCTAGTAGAGTGATGCCATAGTCTATAAGTGTTTGTGTCATCCAAAGAATTTGTATACAACAACACCCAGCCGCTATATATTCGGCTTCAGTGGTGGAAAGAGCAACAGAATTTTGTTTCTTACTAAACTATGACACCAAAGATTTTTCAAGGAATTGACATGTGCCGCTAGTACTCTTTTGGTCAATCTTGCATCTGACGAAATCTGCATCCGAGTAGCCAATAAGCTCAAAAGATGGAGATTTCGGATACCAAAGTCCCATGTTAATGGTGCCTTTGAGATACCAAAAAATGCGCTTAACGGCACATAAGTGGGATTCTTTGGGATTAGCTTGGTATCGTACACAGAGACAAACACTAAACATAATATCGGGACGACTAACAGTTAAATACAGTAAGCTACCAATCATCCATCGATACTTACGAATGTCGACCGAGATCCCATGTTCATCATTATCGAGTTTTGTTGTTGTGGCCATAGGAGTCCTCATTGATTTGGATGAGTCAAGTTCAAAGAGTTTGAAAAGATCATTTGTATATTTGGCTTGATTGATGAACGTGCCTTTGGGACCTTGCTTGATTTGTAATCCAAGAAGAAGGAAAGTTCGCCCATCATACTCATTTCAAATTCGTCCTGTATTACTTTGGCAAATTCTATGCATAGTGCATTGTTAGTGGAACCAAAAATAATGTCATCAACATAAATTTGAACTAACAATAGAGTGTCATTAAGAGATTTAATAAAAAGTGTAGTGTCAACTATGCCCTTAGAAAAGTTGTGAGAAATGAGAAAGGAACTAAGATGCTAATACCAAGCACGAGGAGCTTATTTGAGGCCATAAAGGGCTTTGTGTAGTTTAAAGACATGATCAAAAAATTTAAAATCTTCAAAACCAGGAGGTTGCTTGACAAAAACTTCTTCTTTAATAACACCATTTAAAAAGGCACTTTTGACATCCATTTGAAAATTTTTGAAATCATTAAAGCAAGCAAAAGCACAAAGCATACGAATAGATTCAAGACGAGCAACCGGAGCATAGGTTTCATCGTAGTCAATGCCTTCCACTTGGTTATAGCCTTGAGCAACCAATCGGGCTTTGTTACGAGTGACAAAACTATCTTCATTAAGTTTATTGCGAAACACCCACTTCGTCCCAATGATGGGATGGTTGTGGGATTTTAGAACAAGTTTCCAAACCTTATTTTGCTCAAATTGATGTAGCTCTTCTTGCATGGCAATCATCCAAAATTCATCATTGAAAGCATCATTAATATTTTTAGGCTATATTAGGGAAATAAAAGCCACATTAACACAATGATCCAGCATAGCTGATCTAGTGCTAAACCGTGAGGAGGGATCACCAATAATAAGCTCCTTCGGATGATGAGGAACAAATCTCCATTCTTTAGGAAGATCCCCTTGAGGAGGCTCTATTGGTGGAGATTCTTTGGGTGGAGTAGTCTCAACTTCATTTCTAGATGTAGGAGTACTAGTATCTCCAAGAGAAGAATTTTCCAATCGAAAAGAGATGTCATCAACATCATTGGAGGAAGAGGATGTAGAAGAGTTAAGTTCGTCGAAAGGGACATTTATTGACTCTTTGACAACAAGACTTCTTTTGTTGAAAACGCGAAAACCTTTACTGTGCATAGAATACCCAAGAAAGATGCCTTCATAGGTTTTTCTTCAAATTTGCCTACGTTATCCTTGGTGTTCAAAATGAAACATTTGCATCCAAAAACTTTGAAATATTCAATAGAAATTTTTTTGTCAAACCAAAGCTCATAAGGAGTTTTCTTAGAAATAGGCCGAATTAAGATCTTATTTATAATATAACATGTCATGTTAACGGCTTTCGTCCAAAAGTATTGGGGAAGCTTGTGACCCTTGTCATATCGCCAAGGGTTCTATTCTTTCTTTCCATAACTCTATTTTGTTATGGAGTTCTAGGACAAGCAAAATCATGTCCTAAACCATGCTTTTTATAAAATCGACATTATCAAATTCCTTCCCATGATCACTTCTAATTTTGTTGATCATAATACCTTTCTCATTTTGAATACGTTTACAAAAAGCAACAAATTCACGAAAGGTATCACTTTTATTAGCAAGAAAAATCACCCAAGTGAATCTCGAAAAATCATCAACTAAAACAAAAGCATAAAGTTTACCACCAAGACTAGCCACTCTGCTAGGACCGAAGAGGTCCATATGAATAAGTTGAAGTAGTCTAGTAGTACTTACCAAGTTGATTGATTTTAAGGAAGATTTTGTCAACTTACTTTTCTCACATTCTCCACAACCATGTATTTCTTGAACGGAATGTGTCACGACCCGCACCCGCTTTTCGGACGCGAGCTCGTGAGCAAGCCAGCTACGTATCGAGCGGACACCAGCCCGACTCGAGTACGTATAAGCTGTCAAGGTCATGGGTATCATATCTAGTCTAAACTATATCTCAATCCACAAGAACCATATAAACAAGAATGAACAATTATGGATCATAGTCTGCAGCCCATTAGCATATTGTTCGATTAGACTCAAGAATAATATGAGTCTATAAAATAAGCAGAATATAACATGGTACTGAATGTAAAACACGAGAGGATAATAAATACAATAATGATACCTGAATCCCGCAAACGTATCATCACATCTGTCATCCAGAACTACTAGCTAACTCCATGCAATCGCTAAACCTGAAGAGATCATCAGGTCCTCAGAGGACTAGCAAGATACATAATATACAAGCCAACATGTAACAGTACAAATATAGAGAAGGAACAATCAAGGATATCCAATGAGACTAAATGAACCAAGACTCAAGATCTAAACACACGGATCCTAAGACACTGGCATGCCATACTAGAAGTGGCTAATAGGTCAAAGCTATAGACTGCAGTCAAGGCAAGTACTCACAATCTATAGTGTCTCAATCGCAGTCAAGGCAATTACTCACAACCAAGACAGTAGCCAATCCTAGTATAAAATCCTATAGACCGTAGTCAAGGTAAGTACTCACAATCTATAGAATGTCAAAGTCAAGTCCTACTCAAGTCATGTCAAGTCAAGTCAAGTCATAATCAAGTCAAAAAAATCGTAGTGTAGAACTAGACGACTCTATCAAGGAATACATATGAAACTAACACAGTATAACAGATAGAACTATCATAACAGGAAGGAACGAGAATGTACATGTAACTAGAAACATGTAAAGTAAAACTATAACAAGACGAGTGTACTAGACATGGAATAAATCAATTACGAATGTAAGGAAAAGAACCACAACGAGATGATGAGCATGCATATAAATTATACTGTACAAGTTGGCAAGGTATACTTGCCTGGGGGTTGCACGGAGAAACAATAATGTATCGCCAATTAACAAGTTAGAAAATCCAAGTCATCACAACTGTCTTCGAAAGCTAAAATAAACATTACCAATGTTCTCAGAATAGTCAAATTAGCTAGGATTGCATGTTCTTAAGTCCAATTCTGGACACAGGGGCAAAACGGTAATTTCGAACAAAAATGGTGTCTGTCGTTGGACCCGCTTTGTACCGAAAATCGTGCCAGAGTCAAAGGTCTCTAAAGTCGTCAAACTATATGTCTACGGATCCGGTTTTCCGATACGAACCCAACCGTATGTCTAAAGTTGGATTCCGGCAGGCCGTGCACAAAATTGCCCGTTGAGTCGGACCGTGGGGCCCGCAAAACGACGTACGATTCAACTGTCTCAGAATTGGACCAAACTTGGCATACAGGACCAAAAAAATGATACGGTCCTGCTGGCACAAGTTTCGTCTCGATCTGACGAGCGTGTACAAAGTAATTGGGAAACTTGCACAGAGGCCGATACGGTGAATTTCGGCGGATACGCATCAAATTCGTCGCGCACACGCGACCAATTTGAATTCTGTCAAAGTCCACACGACCACGAAGCCGTTACGCACCTTTCGATGCTTACAGTGCGCGACCACGTCGCCCGGAATGGCAGAACGCACGTCGTGTGGATCAATTTCTCATTTATTTCAAAAACAGTTTTTACAAGTTTTTTAGGATTTTCACACGCCGATTTCTCGACGCACACTAGCTGAAATTAAAAACTACGAAAAGGAGATCGAAGGCCTCTATGTTGTCTAAACTTTCTTAGATTAAAACTTTTTTATAAAACTTTTGTACTGTTCGTGAGTCGGCTTCAAAACTGGGTCTCGCAGTGTTTACACTGTTCTTAAGGACAAGGTTTTTTCGAGATTTTCTACCTCAATTCTTGAACCATACGATCAAATTGCACTCGATCGATTTGATGGGATTTTATTTCGGTTATATTGGCTATCCGTAGGATTTTTCGGAATCGAAATCGATCGAATAATGGGTTAGAAAATTGATCACAAAGTATGTACCTGCGACTGCTTGTGTGCTGCCACTGTACGCGCTCGGCAATGCTGCCGACGACCGGCGGCGGCCCAGGGCGGCACGCGCGCGGTGGCTGGGGGTTGTGCCAGGGAGAGGTGGTGGCGTGGTGGAGGCGCTGGATTCGTTAGGGTTTTCGATTCCCTCTCTCTGTTGAACTCGGTTGTTCATATATACCTAAGTATCAGGTGCAAAACAGGGGTCGGCCTAAGGCTGATAGCTGAGTTCGAACCGAGGAAAGGGCTTTTCCTGTGCTGGTTGCATGCAGGGACTCGTGGGCCTGGGTTGTGTGGGCTGGGACTGGTTTATGGGTTTGGGGTTTATTAATTTGGTTGGGCTCCCCTCTCGACAGCCATAGGTAGAAGAAGTGGCATCCATTCAGATGCTACGAAAGTTTACAGGTGCATAAACACCATATGATAGATTGACAATTAGAGTAGATGTTGCCAAAATTCAACATCCTAGTATTATCATCCACCAAGGTTTCCTTGACTCACATATAAGTACATCATATAGTATAAATAGGTTCGTTTCCTTAGCTTTGCTTCCCTTGCACACAAATATTTTATGAGCAGATTAGAAACTTTATAATAAAAATCAGTATGTATACATTCCTTTCACAATAATAATGACTTAGCTAATTAATTCCTAATTAATTCCAAATTATATAGCAAGTTCAAAACTGAGTAACTTGCGTTAAATAGGGTTCCCAAACTCTCCATTTTAGTTCAATGCATTTTACAACCAATAAAAGGCTCATATTCCTTTTAGTTATTATAGCAAGCGTTTCGTGGTAACAGTTTGCCCCAACAGAACATTCTTGCTAACACAAATCACATACCAAAAATGTATGTTTTATAATATCTCGAACCCTTATAAATTATAAATACATTTATATGCATATATATTCAATATATATATACCACAAATTCTATATGGGAAATAAAATATTTTAAATATAATCAACATTAATAATATCTAATATTAGTAAATATATTTATTTAATCACCACAAAATAATAAAATAATCATAAAATAATTGAATGGTGGTTTGGTGAATCCATACTATTCACCTTTATCGGGGTCCAGAAAATTGTACAAATATGGTAAAACAATATTAATAATAAAATACCAATTTTGTACAAATATTCTAATAATTAAAAATGTACATCAATATTCAAATAATTTAGGAACTATATGTACACGCACAATATATGCCTACATGGTCGTCCTTGGTCTCACTACAAGACTACATGGGCTCCTTTTGGTTCGGGTCAAGTCCGGACCAGTTTGGTACAACCGGGCCACTTAAACGTCAAATAATATTAATAACGAATAATTAAACTATTTATAATGGTCATGTCACAACTTGGCCTGGTTTTTCTATTTAGGACATCACTATGGCTCGGCCTTCCTTGGCATGGCTAATACACTAGTCTAGGCACGCCACTGCACTATCAGTGCCACGATTTCTAGTCACCTTGTACTCCAAATCTAATCATGATTAAAAATCATCTACCGTAATAATTAACTAAATAATTATTTATAAAATCTAAAAATCATCATTTAAATCAAATAAATAATGAAAAAATATTTTCAAAAACAATTTCGGAAAGGGAGGCTACAGAATGCTTGGGAGTCATCTAACTAGATTCTTAGTGGCAAGTTGGGAGATGGTATCCATGTTGGCGTGTCCGAGTCTCATATGCCAAAGCCAACTTTCATCATTCTTTTCTACTAGACACCTGTCATTGTTAGTACTTTCAACAAGATAAAGAACATATATATTGTTTTCTTTAATACCATCATATACGGTAGATCTACTAGTGCTATCTGTGATGAAGCACTTGTGTTTAACAAAGTTAATATTATAGCCATTATCCGTGAGATGGCTAATGCTAGAAGGTTGTGCTTTAGATTAGTAACAAGACAAACATTTTTAATACACGGATAAGGAGGGGAGCCGATATTACCATTTTCTATGATGTACCCCTTTAGATTGTTGCTGAAGGATATGTATCCTTCTTTCTTCATCGATAGCGTTGTAAATAGAGAAGCATCACCGGTCATGTGCCGTGAGCACCCGCTATCGAGAATCTATTTTCTCCTAGCATGCGAAGGAGGGTTCACCTACAACACAAGTTGAAGATGAAGACTTTGGTACCCAAGAATATTTGGGTCCTTGAGTGTTAGTTTTAGGAACCCATTTAAACATTTTCATGTTGTCACGACCCGCACCCTAGAGTAAGGGCACGAGACGTGGGTACGTCCAGCCTACGCCGCAATGTCGGCGGTAGAACGTTGTCCTAGGTCAATCATCTATCAATGTATAAGGTACCTGTACAGTATATGCACTCCGAATGGAGGTGACATAGCAATACAGTCTCAATCATATCTAAGGTAGAGTACAATAAAAGATAGATAGATAGATATGGAACGAAACAAATCCACAGAGATACAATCAGATAGAAGTCAAAGTGTCTAAGATGATATCTCCATAAACATCAGATAAAACAAACTCCCAGTACATATACAATAATGTATCAATGAGAAAGACAAGGTAAGAGTCTAAGCTAGCAGTCTAAACCACTGGTGGTAGATCCTCTACTGCAAGTGGGTCCAAGTCAACAAGTGTTGTCTAAGCTGCACCATAATGGGTAGACACCAGAGCCTCATCATTCTCTGTAAAAATTTTAACAGGTCCAGTCAGGACAGGAGCGAGCACAATACATCTCAACAAATCATAACAGGATAGGAAATATAATCATGCTAGAGAGTAAGATACATGAACTGAAAGAATAACATGATATATAAAGAGAGATAGACTGTAAGTAAATATCTACAGTATAATAGAGAACTAATCAGTGACTAGTGATTCAGAGTACAAGATAAACATGTGAACAGCTGGAGAGTGATTCATGACTATACTAAAGAGGTGATTCATGACTATTCTACTTTGAAATTATCCACATGTTCATTTATACTCCTCCATCCCCAATCAATACACAAGGATCCAGTCAAGTTACGTTAAGATTCATGACTATACTACATTGTCCATAAAGGGTGATTCAAGAGTGATTCATGAAGATTCGTGAAGGCTCTATGATTCATGAGAGTACAGGAATCACAAGCTGATACATGAAGATTCACGATAATAGAAGCATGAGATACATGATGTAAGTGAAACACACGAGACATGAGTATCTGATGCTCCCGAGGGGGATAACATCTCATGAAGGGATCCATATAGTACTAATTCGTGATACCAACGTGTCAGCATCAAGTAAAGTAATCTAAAGCAGGAATATAATCATAAACAAGATATGAAATGATCAGAGAATGTACTCGCCTGGTATCCTAAATGTCTGAAAAGAATATACTGTCCGAGGAGTGGTGTCTGTCTCCTATTAGAACAGTACAAGTCACTACATGTCTAAAATAATGAAATAGACTTCTACAATGCATCTACATGATGTTTGGGATCAATCTAGGCTAAAGTCAACCTTTGGTCAACTCTAGTCAACCCTAACAGTCAAACTAGGTCAATTCTAGTCTAATTAGGTCAAACTAGGTCAGACAAGGTTAAACTTGGTCAAACTAGTCTAGATTGGTCAACCTAGGCTTAGCTAGTCAATCTAGGTCAACTAACCAAATACCATACAAGTCACACTAGCCTAGTGATACACAAGTGTGTCCACACCACATGCCATAGGCTAACTACATAGGCAATGCCATATCCAATTCACATTACCTAATCACATGCACATTTCACATATTTATTACATTACACATAGGTTAGGTAATATATATATATATATATATATATATATATATATATATATATATATATATATATAAAGGGAATACATAAATTAAGGTAAATGTGTGTGTGTGTGTGTGTGTGTGTGTGTGTGTGTGTGTGTGTGTGTGTGTATGAGAGTGTGAGTGTGTGTGATATGGTGATTAGTGTGACAGGGAAGTAGTGTCATGTGTGTGTGTGTGTGAGAGTGTGACAGGAATTATATAGGTGTGTGTCATATGTGTGTGTAGGCAATGTGTGTATGTGTGTGTACATATAGTGTGTATATGTGTGCATGTCATGTGTATGTGTGTGTATGTCATGGAGTGTGTCAAACTCAGATTTAGGCTCATGTGCAAGGGTGTCAAGTGTTATAGCTAACTTGTGTGTGTGTGTGGCACTTAGTGTCATGACAGTTTAGTGTAACAGTGGGGAATTCTCAGGAATTAGTTCTCAGATTTTGTGTGTGTGTGTGAGTGTACAGGGAATAATTAGGATAGGGTGTCACATACATGTGTGTGTGAATTTAAGTGTCATGGAGGGAGTGTACATTCTCAGATTTGAGTGAAACAAACAGTGTGCCTATGTGACTGTACAGGTGTATGTGTGTTAAGGAATTATGTGACAGTGTAGGGGAGGCCTGTGTGTGTAGCAAATCAGTACAATGTGGCAAGGACTTAGTTCTCAGATTTTGTGTGTGTATAGTGGTAGGGATGTGTGTGTGTGTTATGAAGAGGAGGAATGTGTGTTAGTGTTCCAGTTTGTAACAAAATAACAGTTTAAGGAAACAGTCCAATCCTGGGAATGACAGTTCAATAACCTTGGCAGTTAACATATCAAAAATCGATTCCAAAACCCATTGCATCAACACAATCGAAGTTAACATGTACTTCAACCCTAACACATGTGGGTGAGTCTAAACTAACATTAACATCATTAAAAATCAGTACAATGATAGGTTAAAAATCAGGAAATCAAATTCAGCACAGCGTATCAGTGCGTATTGGGAAATCATGAATTCGACCTAATTTAATCAACAAAAACACAATTGGTGAGTTGGTAAATAGTGTCACATGTGTGAGTGTACTAGGAAGTGTCTTCGTGTCCAAGAACTGGACACAAATCGTGTCCAAGATACAATACGAACACAGACACACCACTGTGCACACAATCATCGTGTACGTGTGCACGCACGTCTAACACACGACACACGACACGACACAACTCGTATGCGTGTCCAGAGGTACGTCTAGGGTAGGGCTAGGTTCGTGTCAGCCTGAATCGTGTCCACGTGACACATAGGCACGACACGAAACCCGTGTCAGCAGTACCCGTGTGCGGTGTTCAGCCGCCTGCGTACGGCCAGTGCGGGCGCGATTGCGCCGCGTGTACTCAACGAAATGCTCCCATATTTTGGGAGCATGGTGACAGTCACTGCCCCCTGCTCTCCATAAAAATTGTGTCCTGACGTGTCCTGTGTCTCGAGTTCTAGCCCCCGATATACTGGACACAGCCTAGGGCTCGTGCTACGTGTCCAGGGCTAAAAACCCGACACAAATGGGCACGAAACACAAAACAACCTTCACAAACATTCATACACACACCTAGATCTACAAATCTATGTAATTTGAATTTCAAAATTCAAAAATAAATTCCTAAGAAGCATTTCTACAAACACCTATGCACCTATCACGATACGTGTCCGATACGGACACGAAATGGACACGAATTGTGCCCAAAACTCGGGGACAGCTAGGAAATCCTTAAACCTAGCCTTATATGCAAAGAAAACAGGAAAAACAATAAGTTTAGATGGTTTTACCTATTGAGTGTCAATGTTGTCACGACCCGCACCCTGAAGAGGGGCACGAGCACGTGGTTACGTCCAGCCTACGCCGTAGAATCGGCGGATAGAACGCTGTATATAGGGTCTGTAAATACTACGACTAAAACAGATAAATATACCTGTACAGTATATACATTCCGAATGGAGGTGACATAGCAATACAGTCTCAACCACATATATCAAACTAAGGTAGATAGCATGGAAAAGAGATATGACAGATAAAACAGGAAATGAGTCCAAGATCCACAAGTCAGAGCTATACATAAACATCTAGAGTCTCCGAAATATATATAATAGATACTACAAACTGAAATGTACTAGCTGGCTCGCAGGCCAGGCAAACCTAACTAAAACTATGCTACTCAGGGTGAGCAAAGTCTAATGGCTCTACCAACAAGCCACAGTCTAAGTCTACTCCAGTCAGACTCAACCCCATAGTAGGTCGGACAATCAGTCTCAGAGTTATCTGTAAAATTTGTCAACGGTATCCTGTCAGAAAATAGCAAGTACAAACACCAACTAAGCAGTTCCATATGAATTGACAAATTCTATAAGAGACAGTGTAATGAAATACAAGACAAAATCAACTGGAAATACATATCATGATGTGAGTACTGAAAAGGACGACGATATGAATGTATATAGGGCGACTTGGGAACTATTCGAAAGCCGAGTTACAACCCCTAAACCAAACAAGGACCGGGGCTGTAAACCTTCTTCCGAACAGAACTTAGTCACCAAGATAATAAATATAAAAGGTGCCTTGAATTATTAGTGTGTTATGTGATCGGCTTGGGAGAATATGATCAGGCTTTCCATCCGACCGGCTATGAACCCTGTATACAATAGAACGATAAGGCCAGTCACCATGGAAAGCTATGAACCGTATAGGGTAAGGCTTTACCCGTCGTGAGGCGAGGGTATAGCTATGAACCATATGTACCATAGAACCATGTGGGAATTTGATCACACAACCACTAATAACTCCCCCATCCCCGAATAGTACAATAGATCTGGACATGACACGTTATGACACGGGATTCCATAAGAGGGTAGCAAGTCCCCTTTTGGAATGGTATCTATACCAATACACTGAAATAAGACAGAATATGTACCAATATACCATGTAACTCTAGGAATAACATCCCATGTCATGATCCAACATATACTAGTCCGTGAACTGTCGTGACTGGAAATCGAGTATAACACTACAACTGAATCGGATATAGCAGATATCAAGACAATAAAAACTATCAGTGAATGTACTCGCCTGTGGTCCTGAGCTGATAAGGTGAATAGACGTTCAGAGTGATCACAGACCTAAAATAAGATACTATGAGTCAAACTAGGGCTAAATACTGAAAAAGGAAGCTAATTCAAGTCATGAATGCAAGTCTAAGTCAAACTAGGTCAATCTAGGTCAGACTGAGTCACACTAGGTCATACTGGCTCATACTAGGTCATACCAGGTCACTGGGAGTCAATCCAAGTCAAACGAGGTCAATCTGGTTCAAGGGTTGACTTACAGTTGACTTTTGGTCAAAAAGTCAACTCTTGTCAACTCTAGGTCAACACTGAGTCAACCCTGGGTCAACTCTAGGTCAAACAAGTCAAATGTTGACTAACAGTTGATTTTCAGTCAACTGGTCAACTCTGGTTTGGTTTCGGTCAAATCGGGTCACTTAAAGGCTAAGTTTGACTCTCGGTTGACTTTTGTTGACTTTTGGTCAAAAAGGTCAACCGACGTCAAAACTAGTCTATGAGCACCATATTTGATCATTACCAACCAAGGGAATCAAGTTCTAACCCTATCTTAGACTCCAAACTCAAATACCCTATTTCCTAGGTAAAACTTGCATTACCCTACCAAGGTAAATCCCGATACCTTGCCCAATCCCAAGAAACCCGCAAATACCCAAGATACTAGCCTAGGCTCCTTAGGGTAGCTAGATATCAACCTATCTAAGGTTTACCTACCAAGAATTTTGGGTATCCTAGGTATCTAACCTAGTTTTAGGATATGTGTAGGTTTACCCTATTACCTACCTTACCCATATCATGAATTTACCCACACAACACCCTATCACTCATCCATACCACTCACTCTCACACAACACTCACATGATATCATACTCTAATAGACTTCTCTATAGGTTTCCTATTGGTTTAGATATAGGCTATCCTATAGGCACTAACTACACTCATTTGTAGGCTCACACACACACACACACAAACTCACAAATACTCACACACACATAGGCAAATATATGGACTGATTTGGTGTGGCAAGTGGGGCTGAAATGAAGGTGGTTTGGGACTGCTTATAGGCTAATTGTGTGGCTGTCCATAGGGGTTTTCAGGGCTGAATATAGGCTGATACTAAGGCTGAAATGAGTGTCCTAATAGGGCTGTTAATGGGTGTGTCAAAGGACAGGCTTTGGACAGCAAAGGGGCTGTCCATGGGGCCTGTTTTGGGACTGTTTTGGGAGCAATAAAGGACTATTTTAGGACAGCCATCCATGGGTTAATGGACAGCAAAGTGATGTTTGTTTGGGGCAATATCTGGACAGTATTTGGCCTATTCTTGACTGTCATGGACAGCCAAGAAATAGGGAAAATCTGGACATGAAATGGGCTAAACATGGACTGGTTTAGTGGCTGTTTCTTGGACATTTATGTGGGGTATTGGGGACAGCCAAATGGGTAATTTCTGGACTGATTTGGGGTGCAATGACAGCCAACAATGGGTTCATGGGTGTTCCCCCCTCCCTTCCAAACACTCACTCACCCATTCTCCACATCTCTCTAGCTAATCACTCAACCATTTAATCAAACACCACCACTACACACCCCTCTACCAACACCCAACACAATTACTCACCAACCCATACCATCCTAGGCCGACCACTCCATGTACCCACAACCAACACAAAAATCCACACATACCCACCATAGTATATATATACATATATATAAACCAATATATATATACATATATATATATATATATATATATATTTTTATATATATATACATGGAGATTAATATATATCACCATATATATACACATACATATATATAACTAAATGATACAATATGATACATTGAAAATACCTTCTCTAAACAATATAAAATCTGGAATTTAAATGTCTAATAATTAATCACTCAATATATATATATATTAAAAACAAGAGTCCAATAGGAATTTTTCCACTAGGACACAAACCTACACATAGGACACTCCTAAAAGTCTCCAAAGGACGCAAAACGGACACAAATGGAGACACAACCATGGGGGTTATTCCTATGGGTCAAAAATAATCCTATATGCATGTTGGGGTGATTTAGAAGAGAGATTATACCTTCCGGGAGAGATTCAAAGGAAAAGGCCTTCCGACTCGACACCGACACGTAGAGATTCCAAAAGGACACGAACGAGCTCCGAATCCTCCCAAACTTGGCTAGCTCCTTCCTTTCATGGAGTAGAAGAGAAAAGAAGAATATTTGGTGGAAGAAATGGTGGATTTGGAGATAAAATCAATAGAGTTGCTCTCTAGAAATTTGGGGAAGAACAAGAGAGAGAAAGTTGTAGATAGAAATGAAATGGAGATGATGATGACTCATCCCTTATCCCCCCTTTTATGGCTGGCCCAAAAGTGCCTAGGTGTCCTATTTGGAAAGTCTAATATGCCCCCACTAGCCTATTTAATTAATTATTAGGAAAGGGTTTAAGTCGGGGTTATTTTAGTCTAGTTTTAAGTCTCTAATCTAACCAAATCCTATCCATAAAAATTAGACTAACCACTAACTAAAATAAATATCATGTGGGCCATGGCTAACTAGTGTGTGGGTCCCACTAGAGTCAAAACTACCCCGGGTCCCCGTTTCAAGTCGGATTGAGCTGAAATTCGAACCCGACTCAAATAACCCCAAAATAATATTATAAATAAATAAATAATTTTGAAAAATATTCTAAAATGAAAAATGACAAAAATACCCCTGTTTATGGAAACTGGGGGTGACAAATGCTCAAGAAAAGCTTCAATTGGAATAATTCCAAATAGTAACTCCAAATCTCCAAATGGCACACAAACTGAGGTGAACCTCCAGAATCAGTAAACAAACATAAATTAGATCCTAATGCAAAAGACTAGGGTTTAAAAGGAGTTGAAATGAATAAAATAAGATTTTAGGGGAATGGGAATTTACCTCTCCTTCCAAAACTAGGTCAAGCTCAAAAGAGGCAAGAACACACTAAGAGATTACTTATAGGCAAGGAAAATCCCTAATTGTGGCTGCCATGGGTGGGTTTAATTTGGTTTTGGGCTTAAGTCATGGGCCTATGGCTTAATTACAAGTCTTAAAATTGGTAAATCACAAGTCATTGACTTAAGTCACAAGTCATGCACTATTTCACTTAAACTAATCCTTCCTACTTTAAAACTAATTTCTAATGACTAAAAGTAGGTTAACTTGAGTTAAACTAGGGTCACCATAACTAGGGTTAGCTTCTAGGCTAGTCTACAAGTCTCAACTAGTTCAAGTCAAAAATTAAAAACACCAATTAAATAAATCATCAAATAATTCAAAGAGGCCAAATGAACAAAATACCCTCATGCTCAAAAGTGAAAATAAATTATCCTAATGCCATGGTTGGGCTCTAGGTCAGACAGTCTCTACGATCTCACTAGCTGCACATCAAAATCAGAAGTCATGATTTTAAAATAGTTTAAATGATTAAAAATTACCAAAAATTATATCATGATTTAAATATCATTAATAAAAGATTAAAATTACAAAATTTCAAAATTACCCTCATTTAGAAAACTGGGTGTTACAAGTCTACCCACCTTAGAAAAATTTTGTCCTCGAAATTAAGATTGTAGTACTCCTTCTAGGTCAAACATAGTCAAGGGTCAACCCTCTCAGTCAACTAATCAAATCTAGGGTTTGGTCAACTGTCCAGTCAAACAAGGTCAATAAGTCAACATTGGTCAATATTAGACTATTGGGTCAATTATATAGGTCAAACTCTATAAGCTAACTCAATGTCATAACCAACCCACTCTAAGTTATCAATTAACCCATATCATTATATATATATATATATATATATATATATATATATATATATATATATATATATATATATATATATATATATATATATATATATTACTCCACTATATATCCATATACATATATCACATGATATATATCTATATAGAGCATACTATAACCCAACCTAATCCCATATATAATATCACATGTGCACATCCCAAGGTTATCATATACAGGTATAATGACATATGCCCTTATCCACCACTAATAAATGCACTTATATAAATATATAACATATATGTATATACACAAGATATATCTAATACCAAGGGATAATGGACACAAAGGCAGCAGCCCAAGGAAACATGGACCACACATAACTCATATATATACACATTTCTCACATGTGTATATAGTATTACCTATAGGTAAGAAATAGGACAGAATACTCAAGAAGGTAGGACAAGGAAGTGTACCCATGATCACACATGTGCAAGGTCTGAACCAGGAATAAACAGGGCTAGCAGATCAAATGTAGGGCCAATTACTCATGCTACTCCTATGTGAAGGGTTGAACCAAAGAAATGCAGGAACATGAAACCTGAAGTAGATTGTCCAGTTAAGTTCAAAGAACAAGACTACATGAGAGTGGTAAGTATCAAGTCTTCCCAAAGTCTGATATCAAAACCCATTCATGGACTGAACATCAAAATGATATAGGGACTGGACCAATTAATTCAAGGGAATTGAAATGGAGTGATGCAGTCTATTATGCAGTGGATACTATGCAGGATGCAAGGATGATGTGCAGTGTATAATGAAGAGTGTAGGGTGTGCCATGAAGCACAGGACCAATGGAGTGCAGGATATGTGAGGTTCTGGTACATAAAGTATGTATCCTAATGCAGGGCAGATAGGTGTAGTACAGTGAACTAAAGAGATATAGTGAGCTAAAAAGTTAGTATCTCAACTAAAACTTGGTCTTCTTGACTGAGCCAAGATATCCCAAATAAGTATGATACAAAAGATGTACAAAATAGTGAACTAAAGTAGGTATCCTAAGTGATGTAGACTTTACCTGGACTGATCAGGTCACGTAGGGAAGACTGAACTAAGGGGGTCTTCACTTCCAAGCATTAGCAAAACCAAAAATGAAGAACAGAACAATGGCAGTTGTCAGGGTATTTTTGAAGAAGGTCTTGGGACAAAGCAGGGAACGAATGTTACAGTGATTTAGAAATTAAGGTGGGAAGAACTCTACACTATGAGGGTGGTATCAATGATTGAACATCAAATGCATATTGTATTTAAAAGAAGTTGATCTAAATTTGGCTAAGGTAGAACTGGTACTTTACCTACAAGGGACAGAGTAGAACAAGGTAATGGATTTAAATGAAATGAAGAGGGAATGACACCTAAGAGTATCAGTTAAATAGATATTTAGATTAGGATATATATTTGAAGGGACAGATGGTTAAGTGCTCGAGGGGTTAATTTGTATGCTGTAGCTACATGGGGACAAGGTCAGTGGTATATGCAGGGCAATTTCAAATATTTAGTGTTGAAATGTAGGCAGCATACTACATCTAATGAAATGAACATACTCAAGGACAGGCTCTGGTCATGGGTGCCTCTCTGGAAAGGGTAAGGGAAAAAAATAATAATAAATCATCAAGGCTGTAAGGAATACTAACATCCTATATGTAAACTGGTTGGTATTATAAATAACAGGGGAAAACATCTACAGGGGTTATTATTCTAATATCAATGCTAACTACCATCTCTAGTGTGTAGACACCCTACAAGTCGTCATATCATTATACTATGAAGGAACTACCTATGAATAAGCTCTACAAACTAAATATCCCTACTCCCAAGTTATTTGATGATGGAATAAAAAAAAATTTAACAACAGAAGGGTATTATGTTCAAAAACCTTCAAGATACAAACTGATAATCATATGCATCTGTCCAAAATCATGTTACTCGGAGTCTTCGTCATGCTAGTGAGCAATGCTACGATAGTCACAGAGTCCTTGACTAAGGTACATACCTCTAGGTTCATGGTATTTAAAATTTCCGCATTGCCGCATGCGACGGCGAAAACCTTAAATTTCCACACCCGATAAATACGTCCAAAATTTGACTATATGTCCTCACTATGTCAGCTAACACGACTATCGAAGATTCTAGATCCCATGATTGAGGTGACCTAGCCTATATGATTTTCTCAGAAGAAAAACAAACATAACACAAGAACAACAGAACAAATTGATCAGTCAACAAGGAACAGATGGAATCGAATTTTAAGATAGTTATACGAGGCAATTGTGGAAATAGAATCGAGAAGATCGGAACCTACAGCAAGATCTCCAATGGCTTGTGCATCCTCGACTGTCCTGGCGAAAGCTCGTCCTTGCTGGTTTCCTCTGGCCTGCTGTTGATGCTGCAAGTACCTCTGCTGCTGAGAGAAATCAGGAATGACGGGAAAGATCTCTGTACAGGCGGAGATGCACCTCCAATGTAGCAGAAATGCCAACCTAAGTTGGCACAACAAGAGCTGCGGTCTCGAGGCCCTGATAAACAGGACGAGAGGGGGCCAGCCTCTCGATAGTATCCCCCGAACTGGAGCGATGAGATCGTGTCTCCATAACCATCATGAAGAGATCAAAACAAGAAGCAATTACTGAGAATAAAGTAAAAAATCAAAGAAGGACAGTTTATATTAAAGGGAAAACAATAAGCAGCAAATTTTGATAAAAGGAATCTGATTAAGAGTTGTTTCTAGTGTGATTGAGTACCTTCAAAAATATCCTAATCCTATTGCAGGCTGTAGTGATAATCTAGTTCGAATACCACTACATAAACTCGACCTGCATGGGCCACCACTAGAAATGTGTCACGACCCGCACCCTAGAGTAAGGGCACGAGACGTGGGTATGTCAAGCCTACGCCGCAGTGTCGGCGGTAGAACGCTGTCCTAGGTCAATCATCTATCAATGTATAAGGTACCTGTACAGTATATACACTCCGAATGGAGGTGACATAGCAATACAGTCTCAATCACATCTAAGGTAGAGTACAATAAAAGATAGATAAATAGATATGGAACGAAACAAATCCACAGAGATCAATCAGATAGAAGTCTAAGTGTCTAAGATGACATCTCCATAAACATCAGATAAAACAAACTCCCAGTACATATACAATAATGTATCAATGAGAAAGACAAGGTAAGAGTCTAAGCTAGCAGTCTAAACCACTAGTAGTAGATCCTCTACTGCAAGTGGGTCCAAGTCAACAAGTATTGTCTAAGCTGCACCATAATGGGTAGACACCAGAGCCTCATCATTCTCTGTAAAATTTTCAACAGGTCCAGTCAGGACAGGAGCGAGCACAATATATCTCAACAAATCATAACATAATAGGAAATATAATCATGCTAGAGAGTAAGATACATGAACTGAAAGAATAACATGATATATAAAGAGAGATAGACTGTAAGTAAATATCTACAGTATAATAGAGAATTAATCAGTGACTAGTGATTCAGAGTACAAGATAAACAAGTGAACAGCTGGAGGGTGATTCATGACTATACTAAAGAGGTGATTCATGACTATTCTACTTTGGAATTATCCACATGTTCATTTATACTCCCCCATCCCCAATCAATACACAAGGATCCAGTCAAGTTATGTTAAGATTCATGACTATACTACATTGCCCATAAAGGGTGATTCAAGAGTGATTCATGAAGATTCGTGAAGGCTCTGTGATTCATGAGAGTATAGGAATCACAAGCTGATACATGAAGATTCATGATAATAGAAGCATGAGATACATGATGTAAGTGAAACACACGAGACATGAGTATCTGATGCTCCCGGGGGGATAACATCTCATGAAGGGATCCATATAGTACTAATACGTGATACCAACGTGCCAGCATCAAGTAAAATAATCTAAAGTAGGAATATAATCCTAAACAAGATATGAAATGATCAGAGAATGTACTCGCCTGGTATCCTGAATGTCTGAAAAGAATATACTGTCCGAGGAGTGGTATCTGTCTCCTATTAGAACAGTACAAGTCACTACATGTCTAATACAATAAAATAGACAGCTACAATGCATCTACATGATGTTTGGGATCAATCTAGGCTAAAGTCAACCTTTGGTCAACTCTAGTCAACCCTAACAGTCAAACTAGGTCAATTCTAGTCTAATTAGGTCAAACTAGGTCAGACAAGGTTAAACTTGGTCAAACTAGTCTAGATTGGTCAACCTAGGCTTAGCTAGTCAATCTAGGTCAACTAACCAAATACCATACAAGTCACACTAGCCTAGTGATACACAAGTGTGTCCACACCACATGTCATAGGCTAACTACATAGGCAATGCCATATCCAATTCACATTACCTAATCACATGCACATTTCACATATTTATTACATTACACATAGGTTAGGTAATATATATATATATATATATATATATATATATATATATATATATATATATATATATATATATATATATATACATATAAAGGGAATACATAAATCAAGGTAAATGTGTGTGTGTGTGTGTGTGTGTATGAGAGTGTGAGTGTGTGTGATATGGTGATTAGTGTGACAGGGAAGTAGTGTCATGTGTGTATGTGTGTGAGAGTGTGACAGGAATTAGATAGGTGTGTGTCATATGTGTGTGTAGGCAATGTGTGTGTGTGTGTGTGTGTGTGTACATGTAGTGTCTATATGTGTGTATGTCATGTGTGTGTATGTCATGGAGTGTGTCAAACTCAGATTTAGGCTCATGTGCAAGGGTGTCAAGTGTTATAGCTAACTTGTGTGTGTGTGGCACTTAGTGTCATGACAGTTTGGTGTAACAGTGGGGAATTCTCAGGAATTAGTTCTCAGATTTTGTGTGTGTGTGTGAGTGTACAGGGAATAATTAGGATAGGGTGTCACATACATGTGTGTGTGAATTTAAGTGTCATGGAGGGAGTGTACATTCTCAGATTTGAGTGAAACAAACAGTGTGCCTATATGACTGTACAGGTGTATGTGTGTTAAGGAATTATGTGACAGTATAGAGGAGGCCTGTGTGTGTAGCAAATCAGTGCAATGTGGCAAGGAGTTAGTTCTCAGATTTTGTGTGTGTACAGTGGTAGGGATGTGTGTGTGTATTATGAAGAGGAGGAATGTGTGTTAGTGTTCCAGTTTACAACAAAATAACAGTTTAAGGAAACAGTCCAATCCTGGGAATGACAGTTCAATAACCTTGGCAGTTAACATATCAAAAATCGATTCCAAAACCCATTGCATCAACACAATCAAAGTTAACATGTACTTCAACCCGAACACATGTGGGTGAGTCTAAACTAATATTAACATCATTAAAAATCAGTACAATGATAGGTTAAAAATCAGGAAATCAAATTCAGCACAGCATATCAGTGCGTATTGGGAAATCATGAATTCGACCTAATTTAATCAACAAAAATACAATTGGTGAGTTGGTAAATAGTATCACATGTGTGAGTGTACTAGGAAGTGTCTTTGTGTCCATGAACTGGACACGAATCGTGTCCAAGATACCACACGAACACAGGCACACCACTGTGCACACAATCATCGTGCACGTGTGCACGCGCGTCTAACACACGACACACGACACGACACAACTCGTGTGCGTGTCCAGAGGTACGCCTAGGGTAGGGCTAGGTTCGTGTCAGCCTGAATCGTGTCCACGTGATACATAGGCACGACACGAAACCCGTGTCAGCAGTGCCTGTGCGCGTGTTCAGCCGCCTGCGCGCGACAGCGCGCGGCCAGTGCGGGCGCGATTGCGCCGCGTGTACTCAACGACATGCTCCTAAATTTTGGGAGCATAGTGACAGTCACTGTCCCCTGCTCTCCACAAAAAATTGTGTCCTGACGTGTCCTGTGTCTCGAGTTCTAGCCCCCGATATGCAGGACACAGCCTAGGGCTCGTGCTGCGTGTCCAGGGCTAAAAACCCAACACAAACGGACACGAAACACAAAACAACCTTCACAAACATTCATACACACACCTAGATCTATAAATCTATGTAATTAGAATTTCAAATTTTAAAAATAAATTCCTAAGAAGCATTTCTACAAACACCTATGCACCTATCACGATACGTATCCGATACGGACACGAAATGGACACAAATTGTGCCCAAATCTCGGAGACAGCTAGGAAATCCTTAAACCTAGCCTTATATGCAAAGAAAACAGGAAAAACAATGAGTTTAGATGGTTTACCTATTGAGTGTCAATGCTCAAGAAAAGCTTCAAATAGAATAATTACAAATAGCAACTCCAAATCTCCAAATGGCACACAAACTGAGGTAAACCTCCAGAATCAGTAAACAAACATAAATTAGATCCTAATGCAAAAGACTAGGGTTAAAAAGGAGTTGAAATGAATAAAATGGGATTTTAGGAGAATGGGAATTTACCTCTCCTTCCAAAACTAGGTCAAGCTCAAAAGAGGCAAGAACACACTAAGAGATTACTTATAGGCAAGGGGAAATCCTAATTATGGCTGCCATGGGTGAATTTAATTTGGTTTTGGGCTTAAGTCATGGGCCTATGGCTTAATTACAAGTCTTGAAATTGATAAATCACAAGTCATTGACTTAAGTCACAAGTCATGCACTATTTCACTTAAACTAATCCTTCCTACTTTAAAACTAATTTCTAATGACTAAAAGTAGGTTAACTTGAGTTAAACTAGGGTCACCATAACTAGGATTAGTTTCTAGGCTAGTCTACAAGTCTCAACTAGTTCAAGTCAAAAATTAAAAACACCAATTAAATAAATCATCAAATAATTCAAAGAGGCCAAATGACCAAAATACCCTCATGCTCAAAAGTGAAAATAAATTATCCTAATGCCATGGTTGGGCTCTAGGTCAGACAGTCTCTACGGTCTCACTAGCTGCACATCAAAATCACAAGTCATAATTTTAAAATAGTTTTAAATGATTAAAAATCACCAAAAATTATAACATGATTTAAGTATCATTAATAAAAGATTAAAATTACAAAATTTTAAAATTACCCTCATTTAGAAAATTGGGTGTTACACATGTCAACATATTTTCTCATATAACATTAATAAGAAGTGTGTCCAAGGAGACCACAATAGTGGCATATCTTAGGTAGCATAGGTCTAGAAGGGAGTAAGTGAGTGTTATGTAGAATTCTAGCATGATGAGTTTTGACGTGATTGTTTTTGCGATGATAGAAGAAAGCATGATGAGAAGCATTTTTCTTTATAAAGGGTCCTTTTTTGTGTATGCATATGATTAGGAAAGGACCTATATGAAGTGTTCTTGTGAGTGATATGCCTTTGTACTTTAGTGTGAACAATATCTTTATCTACTAGTATCTTGCCATTTGCAATTAGGTCATTGTATTTGATAGATGTGGCATATTCTCTTTGATTTGCAGCAAGTATCTTGTGCATGGCAAATTCATATCCTTCTTTGAGGGATTGAATCTCGATGTCCTTTTTCTTGATGATGTCTTGTGATTCTTGGAGTTTTAGTCATAAAGACTATCTCATCCATGTCAGAATATGAGATTTTTCTTTTATATCAAAGATGACGTTAGAAAGTCGTTCTATTTCTTGTTTGTGAGCATCAATCTCTTTGAGAGTCTTTTTATATTTATTTCTAATGATCTTTTGTTCATCGTGTAATTCAAGAATGACATTTTCTAAATCATTATAAGAAAGAGCATTCATGGTGAAGTCATCGAGTACCTCAGTTGCCATGAGACAAATGTTTGCGTTGTGCCTGCATTCTTTGTCGTTGTCTGAGTCGCTAGCATCACTCTCACACCAGATACTAGTGTTGGCATATTTTTTGGAAGATGAGCTCCCTTTGTTGGACTTCTCGTACTTTTTTTATTCTTTTCTTGCCATGGGACAATCTCTCTTGATGTGTCCTGTTCTTCTGCAGTTGTAGTATGAGGGCTCTTCATCGTTGTCCCATCTAGCACGGTTAGCTTTGTTGAATTTGAGGAACTTTCGAAAGTGTTTGGCGGTGAGAGCTATTTCTTCATCGTCCGATTCATCATCATCGGAGCTATCTTTTGAAAAGGACTTCGTAGTCTTGAGAGTCAGAGACTTTTCCTTTTCCTTCGTCTCCTCCTTCTCTTTTTCTTGAGCAGAAGATTCTTCTTGGTCCTTCATGTCCAGCTCGTGGGTCATCAGCTTTTCTATGAGGATTTCAAGGTTCATAGTTGTCAAATCGTTTCCTTCAATGATGGCAGTAGCTTTAGGATTCCACCCTTTGGTTAATCCCCAAAAGATTTTTTTAATCTTTTCATGAGTAGAATATTCCTTGCCAAGAGAAGAGAGAGGATTAACGATATCACAGAAACGAGTAAACATAATAGTAATATGTTGACCTTGTTTCATTTTAAAGGATTCATATTCTTGGGTGAGTCTACTAATCTTGGATTCTTTCACTTGTGAAGTTCTCTCGTGAGTAACTTCCAAGAGTCTCCAGATTTCATTGGAGGTCTTGCAGATAGATATCCTATTGAATTTATTGCTATCGAGGGCACAATAGAGAGCGTTCATAGCCTTAGCGTCTCGACTAGCAATCTTCTTATCATTCTCGGTAAGTCTATCTTTAAGGGTTTCTAAGACAACTTCCTCAATAACCATGAAAGATATAGGAATGCCGTTAACGACACAATCCTATAGATCGTAGTCTAGGGATTTCAAATAAATGACCATCATAATCTTCCAATAGTTATAGTTCCATCAAATAGAGGAGGTCTATTTGTGGATTGTCCCTCATTGTGGAATGAGTTGGTACTAGGGTTAGTGGCCATGGATCTCTCTAAGGATGTAAATTCAAATCAAGAGACAAGGCTTTGATACCAATTGTAGAATCCTAGGAGGGTGAATAGGGTAATAAACTAATTAACAACAATGATTAGCAATTTAAAAGTATAATAAAAGAGAGAGATTCAAACACTCGATGTATCATGGTATCCTCCAAAGAGGCACTCCAATCCCGGAACTCTCTCCGGCTTTAATCTACTATTTGAGTAAATAGTTACACACGAGTTTGGATCCGAAGAACTCGTCAACTTCAACATGAGTTTGGATCCGAAGAGCTCGTTAACTTCTTACACACGAATTTTTCTCCGAAGGCTCATCAACTTCAATAAGAAAGAAAGAAGACTTTTGATCTTCTACAACACTTTGAAGATCGAAGATTATAACTCTTGAATACTCTAGCACTTGTTGGTTGTATGACAAATTAAAGCTTTGGATAGAGAGTAATAGTGAGGCTCTTGATTGTTGAGAAAATTTAAGGCTCAAGTGGATGGTTTTAAAGAGAAGACCCAACCACTTTAAATAGAGCATTAAGAGAGAGAGTCATTTAATGCTCCAAATGCACAGCTGACGGAATTCCGTCAGTATGGGACGATATTCCGTCGGTATACCGTTTCTGAACAGTAACGATAATAAATCTAGTCGTTGGAGCATTTAATGCTAAGATCCGTCCATTCAAAAATCAAAAATAAAGCAGACGGAATACCAGCGGTACAAATCGGTATACCGTTGGAGTACTGATTATCTTCACATAACTATTTTTTTGTAAGAAACCGGTATACCGTCGGCTACTGCAGTATGTCGTCGGTATGTCGATTATCTTCACAGAACCTTTTCTGTGCAAGAAATCAGTATACCATCGGTATGCTACGGTATGCCGTCGGTATGCCGATTATCTTTACAGAACCTGTAAGAAATCGGTATACCATCGGCACCTAGCGGCATACCGTCTCCGTTGTATGTATATCAAGTAATTTTTTAAGGATATTTTAAGGACTTTTCGTTTGTCATCCACCTTAAGCGTTTCATAGTATGTCCTAGACCTTGTACAGACTTTAGGACCTTGAATCTTTTAAGAGCAGGCTTTTGAGTATGCGGTGGCTCCTCTTCAGTCTTTGCTTTAAGTCTTCCGTGTGGCTTTGATAAAAAGATCTTTTTGTAGCAGCCTTTGGGAAGCTTGATGCTATATATGTTTGCTGAGAATATAGAGAAAACTAAAACACGAAGATGTAGTTAATGTTATCAAAATCAATGTGCCAACAATATATATATATATATATATATATATATATATATATATATATATATATATTGCAAATGACCTCTAGCATAGTGGTTAAGAGAGATGCATGCGGCCCAAATGGTCAGGAGTTCGAGCCCCAGTGGAGGCGAGTTCGCCACAATTACCCATTGTTTTATATATATATATATATATATATATATATATATATATATATATATATATATATATATATATATATATATATATATATCCTTTGGCCCTCTCGAACCCGTGGCAAAGCCACCCAGTCAATCCAGGGATGAGGGGGTGCTCGAACCCGGCCAACACCCGCGGAACCCCCCACCTTAACCAGTAGTCTAAGTCCCTCGGACGTACACCTCCCATGTCTATATCATTGGAGTAACCCTCCACCTTAACCACTAGGCTAAGGCCCTCGTACGTGTGTGTGTATGACATGGGAGATGAAACTTAGATCATATATATACGCCAACGACCGCTAGCCCAAGCGGTTAGTATATGGAGGCATGTGGTACATGTGGGCGGCGTTCGAATTCTAGTGTGATCGATTTTGAAAACCAATTGCCATAATATATATATATATATATATATATATATATATATATATATATATATATATAAAAGCTCCCATGTCTATATCATTGGAGTAATTATATAGGCTTGAGCCAACTTATTTGAACACCTCGACGTCATCTCTCTTTGGTATGAGCTTTTCTTAATAGAGAACCGACTTCTGACCAGAAAAGTCTTCAATGTCACACCTACAAGTCATAATGTACGAGGAAAAATATACATTCTGTACTCAACAAATACTTTAAGTGGCAAGATTATATATGCCAACTTGCGCATCGATGACTCCCAAGAACTTTACCAATTAAAAAAATTTCTCACGTACATCTAAGCAATACTTTGTTCTAGTGTTCTTCGCTTTCGTACACAATTAACATATAATCACACAGGGTTTAGCATGTGTTGTCATGAAAAGGAGTGCGCCTTTCAGCAAGGTGTGATTGATCATGGTACGCAATATCTGCAATCACAACCAAGATGTGCAAAAAAAAAAAACCTTAACCACTAGTCTAAGTGGCTCGTTTCTATTATTTTATTGTATTTATTTTATATATATATATATATATATATATATATATATATATATATATATATATATATATATATATATATATATATATATATATATATATATATATATATATATTATTATTATTATTTTTGAAATTTTCAGAAGACTCAAACCTTGTCGACCTCTTCGGATGTCTGTTCCAAAACCATTATGAGCTCAAACATATAAATACTAGTCATAACCCGTGCCCATAGGGCATGGTTCATTTAAGGTATTCTCCCTCAAAATCTTGGACCCCCAATTTTAAACGAACAATAATAATTATGAGGCCCCCATCAAAATATTAAATCCCAACCACTGCTGGATGTGAATTTTCTTTGGATTCCCCATAAAATCCCACTCCCAATAATGCTCATCCACAACCATTATGAGTGCAAACCCCACTCTTTGGATTCCCTATAAAATCTCACTCTCAATAATGCTCATTCTCCATAAAACTCCACTCTCAATAATGCTCATCCACAACCATTATGCGTGCAAATCCCACTCTTTGGATTTCCCATAAAATTCCACAATCGTTGATTCACCAAGATTAAATCCTAACCACTCTTTATCTTGGCACAGTCAGCCCTAGGATTCAAAAACGTTTGTGTTTTGTATAAGAGACTAGTCATAACCCATGCCCATAGGGCATGGTTCATTTAAGGTATTCCCCCTCAAAATTTTGGACTCCCAATTTTAAACGAACAATAATAATTATGAGGCCCCCATCAAAATATTAAATCCCAACCACTGCTGGATGTGAATTTTCTTTGGATTTCCCATAAAACCCCACTCTCAATAATGCTCATCCACAACCATTATGAGTGCAAACTCCACTCTTTTGATTCCCCATAAAATCCCACTCTCAATAATGCTCATTCCCCATAAAACTCCACACTCAATAATGCTCATCCACAACCATTATGAGTGCAAATCCCACTCTTTGGATTCTCCATAAAACCCCACAACCGTTGATTCACCAAGATTAAATCCCAACCACTCTTTATCTTGGCACAGTCAGCCCTAGGATTCAAAAACGTTTGTGTTTTGTATAAGAGACTAGTCATAACCCGTGTCCATAGGGCATGGTTCATTTAAGGTATTCTCCCTCAAAATCTTGGACTCCCAATTTTAAACGAACAATAATAATTATGAGGCCCCCATCAAAATATTAAATCCCAACCACTGCTGGATGTGAATTTTCTTTGGATTTCCCATAAAACCCCACTCTCAATAATGCTCATCCACAACCATTATGAGTGCAAACTCCACTCTTTGGATTTCCCATAAAATCCCACTCTCAATAATGCTCATTCCCCATAAAACTCCACTCTCAATAATGCTCATCCACAATCATTATGAGTGCAACCCCACTCTTTGGATTCCCCATAAAACTCCACAACCGTTGATTCACCAAGATTAAATTCCAACCACTCTTTATCTTGGCACAGTCAGCCCTAGGATTCAAAAACTTTTGTGTTTTGTATAATAGATTACTATAGAAATGGCCAATCACTTCTAATCTAAGTAACTGAGCTGGAAAGCACCCGTCTCATCCGTCAAAATTTAAGTCTGAACAGAAACGTATTAATTCTTCCATTAAAAATGAGATAATGGGTCCAAAAGAGATTGTGTGATGTATTATTTCATCCATCTCATCTGTCCGAATTCAAGTTGAAATGGAAACGTAATTATTCTTCCACTTTAATAATATGTTAAAAACGAGATAATGGGTCCAGAAGAGAGTGTGTGGTATATTATTTCTTCCATTGAATGAAATGATAAAAATGATATAGTGGGTCCAGGAGAAACTGTCATGCAGCATGTGTAACAAGAGTTTATTAGAAACTTTCTATAAAATTAGTTCAAATTTGAAATAATTTTTGACAACGATCTTTTAATTGCTGCCAAAATTAATTTCTGCTGTGGACTTTTAGAACAGTCACAATCCCAGACTCGAGGCAAAGCAAATTAGTGGGTGCCAACAGACTTTGTACAGACAAGGAAAAAGGACTTTTTTTTTTTTTTTTGGGTTTGCACAAAGACAAGAGATTCAAACTTGTAACAAAAAGAAACAAGTGTAACAAAAGAAACAGATCCAAACCAATCGGTTTAACAAAGTGCATTGACTCGAGGAAGTGTTACTTGGAGGTATAAACCATTACTAACTGATTCGGTTCGCATGAAAAAAAAAAAAAAATCAGTCTGATTTCGGTCTGAAATACTTTGTTTTTTCCGGTTTCGACTTCCTCTCAATTTTGTACATATTTTGTGATTAAAAATATGTATATTTTAAAAACAATAATTTTATATGTATTTTGAAGTAACAACTAGTTCAACTTTTTGCGCAACTTTAAAATTCAACAAATATGTATATAAAATTATATATTTTTAATATGATTTAACCACAATTCTAACTTGGATCCGACCCATTAAACAATATAAATAGTATAATCGAACAAACCGAATTGCTTATTCAGTTCGGTTTCGGTTTTGGCTAATTCGAATTTGATTTCGGTTTTGAATTTTTAGAATTTCGGTTTATTTGGTTTTAACTATTTCGATTCGGTTGAAACCGAATGCTCACCCCTACCACTAACCTTACCTTGTATATGCTTGGTAAATTAACCCTCCCATCCATCCTCCTTTGAAAAAGTCTACTTCTTTCTAATAAAAAAAATTGGAGAATTTTTTTGCCTATGAAATGAAAATAAAAGAAAACAAAATGGTGTGATTTAATAAGGGTACATTCTAGTTCAAGTGGCCAGAAAGTAGGGAACCTTGGATCTTTTAATACAAAGGTTTTATTTGATTCCATAAATGATGATGAAGTTAGCCCTATTAGTAGCAGAATCGGCTTCTCATTAGTTGCTCAAAACCGAATTTATTTTCTCTAACTTTGACCTTTTATATATAGTTACTATAGATGATTTACATTTCTTCTTATGGATGTTTGGTCAGCGAATTTTTATTCTGGATAAGGTTAAAAATCTATACCATGATTTAGATTATAAAAATTTATTCCCAAAAACTGCCAAAATTGGATAAACTATTTGTCCACAAAACATGTAAATCGTATCCCTTAAGAATGTGTAGTTTTTTTTTGTCCCGATATATATTTATTTATTTTTTTGGTTTTTTTTCCCCTTTTTTATCATTTTTCTTAAGAATGATTTTTTTTTCCAACTTTTCATCTTCATTTTTTAAAAAAATTATTCTTATTCTTTTATCCTTTTTTATTTATTTTTTTCATTCTGTTTTTTTCCTAAGAATATTATGCATTCACCAAATATTAAAATATATATATTTTTTTCAAAAATTTAATTTATAAAAATATAAAATTTTCCGCTGTATAATATTCTGCCTGTCACACGCACTATCCAACTCTCTTATATGGCAAATATAGATGACCTAAGATAAGGACCATGTCCTTCGGGCTCCAAACTAAATCCACTTGTCGGCACATATCTGAAATGAGATCAGTAGGAAGATAGTCCAGTAAAGAGTAGAAAGGCTCGCTGATCCAGCACTAGTCATAATTCACGGAATAGTGGAGAAAAAGAAAAGAAACGAATGCATTATTAGAGTAGTTATCCGAAGAAATTGTAAACAAAGTCCAAAATGTTCTGAGAGGCCAACATATATTAAAAAAAAAAATTGGTGCCTAACCCTTGTGTTACCAAGGTGGAGTAAGCCCCTTATCACTAGTATAACTAATAAGATTTATATGGATGAGAGAAAGGAGGGGGAAAAAAATTATGTTACAATTTTCAGGGTTAAATTGCAAAAAAAAAAAAAAAAAATCTTAGATCTACGAAAAATGCAATTAAAGACTCATTGCTTTGAACAACCCATTACGTTTCAATTATGCTCAAATGATCCCCTTTCTGTTAACTGATGTTAAGTTGGAACTGTGATGACCATTTTACCCATTCTCCACTCTCTCTCTCTCTCTCTCTCTCTCTCTCCCCCCCCCCCCCCCCCCCCCTTCTCTCTCTCTCTCTCTCCGGTGGTGGGAGGTGGGGAGGAGGAGGAGGAGGAGGGAGGCGGGGAGGAGGAGAGGGGCGGGGAGGAGACGCGGGGAGGAGGAGGAGGAGAGGGGGTTGGTCGGCAGAAAGGGGGGGGGGGGGGGGGGGGGGGGTGGGGGGTAGGGAAGGGGGAGGATAGTTTTAGGTTTTCTTTTTTAAACGTCATTAACGGCCATTTCTAACGTCTATTAGACGGTAGGGACCATTTTGAACAAGTCATATATTGCGGGAGTCTTTATTTGCTAATTTTGGCTAATGGATCTTTCTATGCAAAAGGTGACGATCTAACGAGGAATTTTTTGCAATTTACCCCAATTTTCAGTTACTACTCATCTTCATGTCACTAGCTCTATTTGCAAGGTAGATCATTCAAGGATACTAGTAAATTCATGTGATATATTTTTTTCTTTCTGATATTATCAAAAAATAGTTTAAATATTTAAATATATTTGAATTAAGATTTATTATATTATGTTTATATTGTACTGAAGATTTGTTATATTTTAATTATATTTTGTTATGGATATATGTGAACAACAGAGACAATTTTATGTTATAAGGAAGAAAAAAAAAAAGAGGTAGTTGTATAGTTCCATAATTTTTTAAATTAAACAGTGGAGGATTTACAAGCTGGTTGGACGGCTCAATTTTGAGCCGTTTCTAAGCCGCATTATATTAGTAGAGAAGACAGCAACCAACATGATGCACAATTGCACATAGACAGAAGTTGACCCCTAACCAAGCTTGGCTGGAAACTCACTATGTATCGACAAATTTTGTGGGATGCAATGTAAGCCCATATATGGTATGGGCTTAGGGGTGATGGCTGACAGCACGCCCGTCTTTTTTTCCCCTGGAAATAATATAGAGCAATGGAGAGAGATTGATATCTAACTCACAGTAGTGCTGTCAAATAGAGCAATCATCTGTCTCTCAGTTTGCCTAATCTTCCAATATTAATCAATCAAACATGATGGACCAACCAAATATTGTCCTACAGCAGTATTATATTAACTAATGGTGCATGTCCATTTCCTCGAGTCTTTTAAGTCATTGTCATTGTTAATCATGCATAATCTTCACAGTACAATATTCAAAGCTCAGTTTCAAACTTTACCTATAAATTCGGTTACAATTCGGGAACATAATATATAAACTTACATGTTATACAACTTTTGGAACCTTAAGCAGCTTATATTCGATCTTTGCGTAGTATGCTCGTCCAGTTTGTATCATGCCAACTGCACCTACTATTCTTCGAGTCCTCAAATGATATACTTCTTCGCTTTGTATAATGTTCCTGCAAAATTAATTTCCATTAGGACCATCCCGAAGAAAACCTAAGCATGTATAGAAAAAGTGCACCTAATTCCTGCCTCATTAAACACAAAAGCTAACTATGCAGACGGGTAAAATATACACTTGCATATGTTTACTAATTAAAATTACCAATTTAAATTAATAGATGCAGCTAGGTAATTACGAGAGCAGATCTGTTTTTTGGTCTTCCTAAATAGTTTTGCAAGCAGGTATAAATAATAAATTTAGCATAATTAGGATAGTCTTATAGTCTTCCTAAGTAGTTTTAAGAAAAAATTAAAATAATTACAGCAGCTATCTTTTAGTCTTCCTAATAATAATCTATGAAATCCGTGCAACGCAGGTGTATATATACTAGTATTTATTAAATTACAAAACTGTCATTGTGTAGAGTTCAAGAATATGCTTAATATGGTTCAATCGTGCCAAGCAACATGAAATTTGCTATTTGATTTTCCAAACATGACAACCATTTCACATATAATTATGCATATTATAGCTCAGAGTAAACTGTGATGGGCTACAAATTTAGAATAAAGGCAAATCTACTGACACCAAAATGAAGGAATAATTGCATCTCCGACTGAAATAAAGTTATATTGAATAGTCACTTTTCCTTCACAGCCAACAACTAAGGACTACAAATTGGCTTCTCAGTCGTTTGTTTTGTCCCTAACTTTCTCTTGAAGGGCACGCAATGATTGTTTTGAATTCTATCATCTACCACTTTCCAACCTGCCTTCATGAATTGTTGGAGACAATAAGGAGAGCTCTAATGGCAGTAACAATTTTCAAAAATATAACACAATCATATATCTCAAATGATCTGCAACTGCTTGCAAAGTCGATACTTTCCTGCACGAAACCATATACTCTCCTAATAGCTCAATAAAAGGAAGAAAACCAACTAATCACTGTGAAAAAATCCATATAGTTATATGTACCAGTAGCAATGAAATACTTATACAGAATGTGATTTAAAATTTCCAATAAAAAATTACATAAACGAGTGATTATGAGACAACAGAAGATGCCTGTTAAATTGCCATACAAAGAAATAATAAACACCAGCAAGACTTACATAAAGTGGTGACTGAAGGTGGCTGCAACTATAAGCTAATCATCCCACATTGAAGGACCCCCCAGCCCAATCTCTGAGTTTGATTGCAAAAGCTGTAATGCCAAGGGACCAGCATCCATGTCTCTAGTCTTTTTCTTCTTCTTAACATGTTCTATGACCAATCCACCATGCTGTTTTCCGTCAAGAACTACTTTATGGGCTTTCTTCTCCCTGTCTAAATCCTTAAAAGACTTGCTTGAAAGATCACGATCAAGAAATGGGCCTTCTACATTATCAACATTAGCTTCTACATTACTGACATCCTTATCTGTGGTAGCTCCCTTCTTCTCAGATTTTCTACCTGTTAATGACTTTGTAGGCCTCAAATTGATAGCATCATTAGTAGTAACATCATCCTTAGTTTGATTTGAAACACTTCCCTTGGTTGTTATAGATTTTTTTCTCTTTGTTTGCTTTTCAACTTCGTTGTTGGTAGAACTAGGAAGGTCATGGACTTCCTCACTGGATCTTTTTGACACCTTTTTTCGAGAGGCCTTAATATCAGTTTTGAACTTTGTTCTCTGCATTTTCTTCTCTTCTTCAGCATCAGAACCAGTTTGGCAAGAAGGATCATCACCCTCGTTAGGGTGTTGGGCATCTTCTCTAGAGAGTTTTCCTCTCCTGTTAATCCCTTCCATGGGTTTCGCGTTGAATATCCGCAAGTTTGGTACCAACTTTTTAACCTGAAATGACATTATTTGAAAAGAATAAGTCGAGACTTTAGGATAATAAAGTTAGAGACACGGACCTGACAATAATAAAGGGGAAAAGGATCACCCTTTTCATCAAATTATCCTTCTCCGCAATAGGATTTCCTTGTAAGTTGAGGTTCTTCAGGTTACGCAGTTCAGAAAGCACCTATCATGAGTGATTAATTTGCAGACTGTTAATGGTTGAATGATAGAGAACTGGATTTTTTTTTCAAGGTCGAGAAATGGCGTAGCAACTAAAACACTTTCCAGACCTTCAACTCTGACCAGTTGTCAATCAGGTTATTTCCCATATCTAAATTCTGGAGTCTTATGTTCCGTGCCAATTGAGTTGGTATAGACTGGAAATCAAGGAGAGATGTTCAATTATATTGGCATCAAAGACAGGTATAAATGTAGTCAAATACAGTGTATAATGTAAAATTGTGTGCTATTTTCTCATTCTCGCAACATACACAATTATGTCAGCATAGACTGGAAATCAAGGAGAGATGTTCAATTATATTTGCATCAAAGACAGGTATAAATGTAGTCAAATACAGTGTATAACTATGTAAAATTGTGTGCTATCTTCTCATTCTCGCAACATACACAATTATGCACTTAAACAGATGCATGGAGTCTAAAACCACATGGGCTTTATCAGCAGAATCAAGTAATAATTGGTTGAGGATGGAGATTTACAAACATGGATACATTCCTTAAAAAACTCAAAGATTTCATCCATAGTTTCCAGATAGCAGTACATGAACTTAATTGATGACCACATCAATGAGAATGAGACATAACAGTAGGGATTTGTAATAAGATAGTGTTAGCATATGGCCTGATAGCGCTACGGGCTTTAGGGCAGTCCTTGTAATTCTCTGTATTCTCCACCTAATGAATGAAAGCTAGGTTGGAAATTTCTCAAAATAACATGATATGGGAGACAATCTTCCACCTAGCTCCAACCCTAGGGTTCCATAGCCACCATCGTTGTCCACATCCCACAACCACCGAGATCTCTTGCCGTCGCTCGCCTCTATCGCAGTCCTCACTGTCAGCTTTGTTGACACAAAGTCACTGTCAACCAAATATTGATAACATTGACTAAATAATACTCGTAATAATTCAATACGACACACGACGACTACATCCAGCTCAAGTCAGACGACAGCTCAGTTTTGCAATTTCAAGTCATTGTTGAGTCTGTATTTTTATATTTATTGAGTCTAGACTGATGTAAGCTGAGTTGTGCTGAGCTCTTGAGACTTGACCTATAACCTACCCAAAATCCATAAGCTCCACACATCCAAATAAGCCCATTGGACCTTAAGACCCATTCTGTGCTCTGGAGACAGAGTTCGGGCCGAACTCTGTCCCCTAAAAATCAGCACCCTAATTTTTAGGGTTGGCTGGTTGCTAGTTGTCCAACGGCCAAATATTTGAAAAATCCTACCAGAATTCTGGCCGAATTCTGCCTGCTAATATCCTATAAATAGGCCATGAATTCTCTCATTTTCAATCATCCAATCTTCTCTTCTCTTCTCTCTAAAGCTCAATATAAGCCATACCCTTCTTCATCTACTAGCCACAAGCTCCCTAAGCCTCAAGTGCTCAGCATTTTTCAGTTAGGAGTTTTGTGCAAGAGTTCAAGAAGTCGTTTGGAAAATTCCAAGCATCGCCACTGCGATCCTTTGTAAGAAGTTGACGTGCTCTTCTGAAGAAAAGGCACGGGGTGTAACTACTATTTCACAAATAGTGGATTTAATCCTGAGCTAGAGTTCTCAGGCCTGGACTAGTCCTCCACGAGGAAAACCAGGTTAAAATCGGCTGTGTTTGCGTATGCTTTCTTGCTCCTTATTTATTTTCGCATTTACTCTGATTAATTTTAGATTGTGAAAGAGTTTATTTTTTAATTGGCTATTATTGCTATAAACTCTATTCACCCCCTCTAGAGTTGCCATCTGTTCTTCAATTGGTATCAGAGCTCTGTTCTCTCAACAAGGACTAACATCCTAGAGCTGATCCATGGCAACCACACAATCCTTGATTTTCAATCACGGTGAAGGGCAGTCCACTCATAGGCCTCCCCTATTTGATGGAACTAACTACACATATTGGAAAACAAGGATGAGCTTTTATCTCAAGTCGCTAGACTTTAACCTGTGGACTATCGTCACTGACGGTTACAAAATGCCCGCCAGAATAGTTGTCAATGGTGATCTCGTTGAAAAATCACATGACAAATATTCTGACGAGGAGAAGAAACAGGCAAGTCTAGACGCGAGAGCTATTAATGCTTTATTCTGTGCTATAGACAGGAATGAGTTCAACAGGGTATCTACATGCACCACATCTCACGAAGTATGGAGACTTCTAGAAGTGACGCATGAAGGAACCACCCAAGTCAAGGAATCAAAGATAAGTCGTCTCACTCAAGAATATGAGGCTTTCAAGATGAAGCCAAATGAGACGATCACGCAAATGTTCACAAGATTCCTCGACATCATCAACCCCCTGTCTTCGCTCGGCAAACAATATTCAAATCACGAGAAGATTCGCAAGCTACTTAGGGGGCTCCCAAAGATTTGGAACCCTAAGGTGACAGCCATCATAGAAGGAAATGATCTTACAACCATGTCCATGGAGACCTTGATGGGAAAGCTGATGACTCATGAGCTTGACCTCAAGGACTTCGAAGAGCCTGCTCCTAAGGCTAAGGAGATCGCACTCAAAGCTCACCGACGGAGGGCTGACCCCGAAGAGACGGATGACGAGAACTCAGAAGGTGATGATCAAGCTCTCCTTGTCCGCAACTTCAAGAAATTTCTTCGCTTCAACCGAAGAAAGAAAGAACCACAAGAAGACGACGAAGAAGAGCCAACCTGCTACGGTTGCAAGAAGACAGGACACGTCCGAAAAGACTGTCCATTCTTAAAGAAGAGCAACCGCTATGACAAACCTTACAAGAAGACTTCCTCAAAGAAATATGCCAACATGAGCATTTGGCATGAAAGTGAAGCTAGTGACTCCGAGGAAGAAAAGGATTCTCCTCAAGATACTGCAAATGTGTGCCTAATAGCAACATCCGACAAGGTATCAAACGAAACTCTTGATGACTTCACTTTTGATGAACTTGGCGATGCTTTTACCGATTTACTTAATGATCATAAAAAGGTCATTGGTAAATATAAACATGCAAGGAAAAGATCAAAAGTCATGAAGCCGAAATTCAAAGACTTTCTTTACTGCTTGATAACATTAGAGACACTTCACCCACGGATGTAACAGATGAGGTATCTAAGCTTAAAATAAGCTTACATGATGCCGAAGCACGCATTGAACAACAAACACAAGAAATTACAGCACTCAACACGGAGTTGCAGAAAAAAAGAGTAGACACAAGATTTCTATTACTAAGATGCATGGTTTGAATGCTAAGGTTACTGAACTGCAAGCTATCTCTAAGAAACTAGAGACTAAATTGGAAAAACAGGTTGCTCAACCTCAAACCCAAGAGACACACACAAAGCATGATACTTCTCATACTATTCACCCACATCATCCACCTATAACACGTAATCATGCTCACATATACACACACTTTTACAAAGCACACAAACCACATGCACGTAGAAATAACTATCATATGTCACAAAATCATCATGCTACACATAGATACAATCATCACCATGTTGCACAAAAACAGTATCACCATCACTCTACATATAGACATCATCATCATGCTACTCCATATAAACAATACCACCATGACACTCCACATCACTCTATACATAGTCATCATCACCATGCTAATTCTACTTATCATCATACTTCTCCTCATCACTCTACTTATAGACATCATCAGCATGCTCCTAATATAAATAGGTATGCTACATGTACTTATTGTGGTTTACATGGACACATTTCACCACAATGTAGAATTAGAAGATTAGTAGATAGAAAGATATATGCATGGTTTCCAAAAACTAACTTTTCATGACCCTCAAGAACTTGGGTACCAAAGGTCACATCTACTCTTGATGTAGGTGGACCTTCTCTCCTCAACTAAGAGTAAGTGGATTCTCGATAGTGGATGCTCGCGGCACATGACGGAAGACGCAAATCTTTTCGCATCACTATCAATGAAGAGAGAAGGATATGTATCATTCGGCAACAACCTAAAAGGTTATATTATAGGTAATGGTATTATTGGCTATCCTCCCTCTCCCGTAATAAAGGATGTCTGCCTAGTGACCGAGTTAAAGCATAATCTGCTCAGCATTAGTCATCTTGCTGACCATGGATATGACATTAACTTTGGACAAAACAAATGCCTTATTTATGATAGGTCAACGGGAGACCTTGCTTTTGAAGGGGTAAGCGAGAATAATATTTATATTTTTTATTTGTCTATAGATACTAATAATACTGGTAGATGCCTATATGTTCATAAGGACGAAAGATTATTATGGCACCAGCGTCTTGGTCATGCCAACATGGATACTATATCCAGGCTATCGACTAAGAAGCTAGTTAGAGGCTTGCCCGATATCACATTCAAAAAGGACACGGTATGTGCCGAATGTGAATTGAATAAGGCAACTAAGTCTTCATTTCATTCTATAAACTCTGTAAGTACTTCTAGACCTTTGCAACTTCTCCATATGGATTTATTTGGCCCTAGTAGAGTAGCCAGTCTTGGTGGAAAACTCTATGCCTTTGTTATTGTTGATGACTTTTCAAAATTTACTTGGATTTTCTTTCTTACAAATAAAAGTGATGCTATTTCGGTTTTCAAGATTTTTGTTAAGAAAGTTCAAAACGAAAAAAGCTACATGATTACTCGAATCCGAAGTGATCATGGAGGCGAGTACGAAAATTCTGATTCTGAAAAGTTTTGTGATTCTAATGGTTTTGATCATGAGTTTTCTTGTCCAAGAACTCCTCAACAAAATGGTGTTGTGGAGCGGAAGAATAGGACTCTCGACGATATGGCTAGAGTCATGTTGAACAAGTTTTCACTTCCGAAATACTTTTGGGCTGAAGCTGTCAGTACAGCATGCCACATTTTAAATAGGGTGCTTATTCGTCCCATTACGAAGAAAATACCCTATGAGCTTTGGTTTGGGAGAACCCCAAATGTTTCTTATTTTAGAGTTTTTGGTTGTAGATGCTTTATCCTTAACACCAAAGACAACTTAGGCAAATTTGATGCCAAAGCTGACGATAGTATTTTTCTTGGCTATGCTGCCAAGAGCAAGGGATATAGAGTTTTTAACAAACGCTCATTAATTGTGGAAGAGTCTACAAATGTGACTTTTGATGAAAATAACAGTGCAACAGCTACTCTTGATGATGATGTTGAGCCATCAACTTCTACTCCAATAAATACCACAACTGAAACCAATTCTCTGGAGGGCTTGCCAAAGAAATTCTCTTTCAAGCCATCACATCCAGAAAATTTGGTAATCGGTAAGGTTTCACGTGGAGTAACTACTAGATCATCATTAAGAGACTCTATTGCTAGCACTGCCTTTATTTCACAAATTGAGCCGAAAAATATTTTAGAAGCTTTCAATGATGAATTTTGGATTTCTGCTATGCAAGAGGAACTCAACCAATTCGAGAGGAGCCAAGTATGGGAACTCGTTCCTAGACCGGCTAATCACTCGATTATTGGTACTAAATGGGTTTTTAGAAACAAAGTGAATGAAGATGGTTCAATCACACGCAACAAAGCTCGTCTAGTAGCCCAAGGATACAACCAAGAGGAAGGTATCGACTACGATGAGACGTATGCTCCTGTTGCTAGATTGGAATCCATTCGGATGCTTTGTGCATTTGCAAATTTTTAAATTTTTAAATTATTTCAAATGGATGTTAAAAGTGCTTTCTTGAATGGTTTTATTAAGGAGGAAGTTTATGTAAAACAACCCCCTGGCTTTGAAAATCACAAATTTTCCGACCACGTGTTCAAGCTAAAGAAAGCGTTGTATGGCCTCAAACAAGCTCCTAGAGCTTGGTATGAACGGCTAAGCAATTTCTTGCTTGAGAAAGGTTTTTCAAAAGGAAAAATTGACACCACACTTTTCATAAAATCTTTCAAAGACACTATTCTTTTAGTACAAATATACGTAGATGATATCATATTTGGTTCTACTGATGAAACCCTTTGTCAAGATTTTGCCAAGTGTATGCAGACCGAGTTTGAGATGAGCATGATGGAGAGCTCAACTACTTTCTTGGGCTGCAAGTCAAACAAATGTCAAATGGAACCTTCATCTGTCAATCGAAGTATACAAAGGACATGCTGAAGAAATTCGACCTTGACAACGTCAAACCAATCAGCACTCCAATGGCTACTTCAACCAAACTTGAACCAGATGACAGCGACAAACCCGTAGATCAACGTAAGTATCGAGGTATGATAGGCAGTCTACTCTATCTTACTGCTAGTCGCCCTGATATTATGTTTAGCGTTTGCCTGTGTGCTAGATATCAAGCAAATCCTAAGGAATCACACATGACCGATGTTAAGCGTATCTTTCGATACCTTAAGGGTACGGTTACAGTGAGCCTATGGTATCCCAAGTCAACATCATTTGACCTCATTGGTTACTCTGATGCTGACTTCGCCGGATGCAAGGTCGACTGTAAAAGTACGAGCGGTACGTGTCATTTATTAGGAAAGGCTTTAGTCTCTTGGTTTAGCAAGAAGCAGAATTTTGTTGCACTATCCACAACAGAAGCTGAATACATCGCAGCTGGGCGTTGTTGTGCACAAATTCTGTGGATGAAGCAAACTCTTGAAGACTAAAACTTATCTTTCATGCATATTCCAATCTTTTGTGACAACACTAGTGCTATAAATCTTACTAAGAACCCCATTTGTCACTCACGCACGAAACACATTGAAATTCGTCATCACTTTTTGCGTGATCATCAGCAACATGGCACGATAAACTTAGAATTTATTGACACTGATCATCAGTTAGCAGATTTCTTTACAAAACCATTATCCGAAGAGCGCTTCAATTTTCTTTGTCGTGAACTTGGAATTTTAGATGAAGCTGTTGTAAATTAAATAAACCTGCGTAAATATCGAGTATATCTTCATTCTCTTATGATGAACTTGCTATGGGTACAAGCCAAAAGGGTCCTTCTGACAACAAGGCGTAAAAGCCTAAGCGACACGGTGCACTAGTCCTCAGGACTACCGCTAGCTGGGATTCGGCCCCTGCAGCTAACCCATGGCAGCTTCAAAATATTGAATTGTGATATAATTCCTTGTTTATTATACGGTTCATTTTTATTTATCACATGCTGAAATACTAATTTTTCAACTTCATATTGCTGCTTCGAGTTCACTTTCTGTTATTCATTTGTTTATTTCTTGGATCTTTTCTTGTATTTATACTCTTGTCTTATTTTGGTCTTTCTTACTTAACCATTTTTTTCATATCAGCCTGATTCCTATTCTGTGACAAGGATCCGGAATTCGGGCCGAACTCTGCCCTTACCAGAGTTCGGGCCGAATTCGGCCTGACTGTTCCAGAACCGGGAACAGTCTCAGCCGTTGATCAAAATTTAGATCCAATGGCCATTATTTGCTCCGACCACTTGAAACCCTTTCCATATTTTCGGGTTCTCCTCCCTCTTCTTCTTCATTACCACCTTTTCCACTTCTCAAACTCCTTTCTCTCAAAACCCTAACCCTAATTTCTTCCTTCTAGAGCTCTTTTCTTCCCCAAACTCAAGAAGAAGGCCTCTTTTTCAATTCTCCTTCATTGTTCATCACTAGTTTGCGGTATAACTTCATACTTTTCTATATCTCAAATTTTCTTCATCGTCTTTATTGTGTTATGGCTCCACGTTTGTTCAACCGCTGGAAGAGACTTCGGACCGAGGGAGCTTCCTCATCGAATGCTCCTCCTCGCGTTGAACCGCCCATTGCACCACCCGTTGCACCGACCGTTGAACAACAACCACCAATCCATCCGTTGTTCAATCCTCCACGTCCGCATGATCCAAACACTTTTGACGACCGAATTTTTGTATCACTAGACGCATCTAATGATTGGTTTAGTGATTTTCGGACACGTCCGGTGTTTGCGGGACACCCCATCAACTTTACTATATTCTCACAATATGATGCACTTTTTTCATGACCTTTGCCTTGATGAACTTGTTACCACAAATTCGGTCATTTATCGTAGTGCTATTCAAATGTTCTACTGCAACCTAACCTATGATGATACACATTTATTCACGGGTTGCGAGAATTGATGTCTCTTTTGACGATTTCGAATTGGCTGAATATCTTGAACTTCAAGAGCCTAACTCATGGGAAAAGCTTGTTGAAGCTCGATCTTTTCAATTTCCCGAAGGAATTTCACTTGAAAGCTTCAAGGACGACTTGTGTAGCCCTAACACACGTCCTCGTAAGCTTTTGGCTAAATTTCTCAATCCCTATTTCTATGAACTTCATCGGATCATTTTCAACACCATTCTACCCAAAGCGGGTTCCACCGATGAAGTCACTTATTTTGAAATCTCGGCATTGTATCATCTCCACTTCCATGTTCTCTTTAATCTTCCCCGCACAATGATGGATTGGATGATTAATTGTAGGAAGAAACCAAGATCTTTGGTTTATGCATTATACCTTCCTATGATCTTTCGTGCGTTTCATGTACCCCTTGATGAGTGTCCATTCTTACCTGCCCCTGCCTTCCTCTCTAAGGCAAGGAGACTTCAGGCGGCCGTTGGCTCACCAGTCGTGTCTGAGCATTCTGATGATGAGCCAGATGCCCCTCCTCTTGGACAGGATCCTCCTCCTCCTCCTGCCACTCTCGAGTCTCTTCAGACTATGCTCTGAGATCGCTTCACCTTGGAGGACGATCGTTGGACTCAGCTGGATTACCGAACTACCTTGCAGATGAGTGCCATCAGCAACTCGCTGCATGATATTCGGTATTCCATGTCTCGCCATCCTTCCATGCCCATTCCTATGGAGCGAGACCCTGGTCGTGAGGGATATCGTATCGATGACCGTTGGGTCATTCGCTACTTGGATCCAGATGCAGCCTTCGTGGACCCTCGTCGCTCCTTTACTGATCCATCGGACGACGCTGGGCCTTCACAAGCTCGATGATGGATATGGACTGCTCCCTGCTACTGCTACTGAGGATCATAGATTATGGTTTATGCATTTTGCTTTTAGTTGCTTTTCTGTACTTGGTTTGTATTAGACTTATTATGGGTTGTGACTTTTGAGACTTTGGTAGTTCTATCAGTTTATGTCATTTCTATTATGACTCTTGAGACATTTGGTCGTTATATCAGTTTATATACAGTTTCTTCTCTTATCTTTTGGTGTGCTTGCCAGTTATTACTTGTTTATCTTAAATTGCTAAATGCCAAAAGGGGGAGATATGTATATTCTATATTCTTTTTGTCTATATGTGCTTTTGGAAGAATGTTCTTATCAGGCCAACAAGATGCATTGTTTACGGGGGAGCTATTTTTAAGCTCGGTACTGATTATGGGGGAGCTATGCTTTTTGTCTTTACATGTGTCCAGGTATGAATATTGAATATACAATTATTATTTTGTCAATTATCAATATGGGGGAGATTGTTGACACAAAGTCACTGTCAACCAAATATTGATAACATTGACTAAATAATACTTGTAATAATTCAATACGACACACGACGACTACATCCAGCTCAAGTCAGACGACAGCTCAGTTTTGCAATTTCAAGTCATTGTTGAGTCTGTATTTTTATATTTATTGAGTCTAGACTGATGTAAGCTGAGTTGTGCTGAGCTCTTGAGACTTGACCTATAACCTACCCAAAATCCATAAGCTCCACACATCCAAATAAGCCCATTGGACCTTAAGACACATTCTGTGCTCTGGAGACAGAGTTCGGGCCGAACTATGCCTCCACGCAGAGTTCGGGCCGAACTCTGTCCCCTAAAAATCAGCACCCTAATTTTTAGGGTTGGCTGGTTGCTAGTTGTCCAACGGCCAAATATTTGAAAAATCCTACCAGAATTCTAGCCGAATTCTGCCTGCTAATATCCTATAAATAGGCCATGAATTCTCTCATTTTCAATCATCCAATCTTCTCTTCTCTTCTCTCTAAAGCTCAATATAAGCCATACCCTTCTTCATCTACTAGCCACAAGCTCCCTAAGCCTCAAGTGCTCAGCATTTTTCAGTTAGGAGTTTTGTGCAAGAGTTCAAGAAGTCGCTTGGAAAATTCCAAGCATTGCCACTGCGATCCTTTGTAAGAAGTTGACGTGCTCTTCTGAAGAAAAGGCACGGGGTGTAACTACTATTTCACAAATAGTGGATTTAATCCTGAGCTAGAGTTCTCAGACCTGGACTAGTCCTCCACGAGGAAAACCAGGTTAAAATCGGCTGTGTTTGCGTATGCTTTCTTGCTCCTTATTTATTTCCGCATTTACTCTGATTAATTTTAGATTGTGAAAGAGTTTATTTTTTAATTGGCTATTATTGCTATAAACTCTATTCACCCCCCTCTAGAGTTGCCATCTGTTCTTCAAGCTTCTCCGCCAACTGCAACTCCAGCTGCGTCGTCATTACCATCTCATCGTCGCCCGGCCTCGCAGACCTTGTCGTCACTCATCCTCGCCGATCTTCACAGGGTTGTTACTGACCACCAAAGCAACCACATCACCACCGTCCACCGTAGCATCATCATAGTCAATCCACGTCTTCACTGATATCTTGTCGGAGTTCCTCGACCATCGTCTACGTCTTCGCCATCATCCTCGACCACCGTTGACGTCTTTGTCTGCTTTTCCTGGTCGCCTCGACTCCACAAGCCCATTGTTGCCTCTAGTTCTAGAGGTTGAAACCCTAGATATGGACATTTTCCAATTTCCCATTTTGCCCCTATTGGTTGTGATGATGTTTATTGCCGATGGGTCTTTACTTTGAAGTATTATCTGATGTATCTATTGATCGCTACGAGACGAGACTTGTGGCAAAGGATTTTACTCAGACTTACAAAGTCGATTACTTTGAGACATTCTCTCAAGTTGCTCGGGTAAGCTTTATTCGGTTCCTCCTCTCTCTTGAGGTCAACATTGACTGGCAGATGTTTTAGGTGGATGTTTTGTATGTTGGTCTTACAAAGGAGGTCTATTAGCTGAATTTGTAGCTCAGGCGGAAAACGTAATTTGCAAACTCGAAAAGGCTATCTATAGACTCAAACAGAGTCCTCGTGCTTGGTTTGAAAATTTTAGCCAAGTGGTTTCTGCAGTTGGATTCAAGCGCAATCATGTGGACCACTCGGTCTTTATTTGAAACACCAAAACTGTGATAGTTATTATTATTGTATATATTGATGATATTGTGCTTATCAGGATCTGACATTGCAAGCATTGAGGGGACCAATGTCCATTTTCATAAGCATTTTGTTACTAAAGACCTAGGTGAGCTAAAGTACTTTCTTGGAATTGAGATAGCCAGGAGTTATGAAGGTATAGTTCTTTCTCAGCGAAAATATGCGACATATCTTTATAGGGCACTCGTCTAACCGATTTTAAAGTAGCAAATACTCCTGTGGAACCCAATTTGAACCTATAGCGCAAAAATGACAAGGATATTAAGGATAAGTCTCAATACATGAGACTTCTTAGGAAGCTGATCTATTTGCTTGTGACTCGTCCAGACATCTATGTTTAATTAGTCAATTCATGGAGCATCCCAAGCAGTGTCACTAGGATGCACTCTGAGAATCTTAAGATATGTGAAGGGATCCCCATGGAAAAGACTTATATACAAATGTCATGGACCCATGGTCATCTCAAGATTGAGTCATTCTCATATGAGTATGATGGGTTGAAAGGTGACACATGTTCTACTTCTGGATATTGTACCTATTTCGGGGGTAATATCCTCACTTGGCGCAGCAAAAAATAGACAATTATGGCCAGATCAAGTGCAAAAGCATAGTACAGAGCAATGGCTCATATAGTATGTGAGGTAATTTAGCTCAAGATAGTATTGGCCAACCATGATTGTGCACTATACCGATCATCTTCCTATACAACATGATAATCAAGCCGTCATTTTTATACCCAAAAATCCAATCTTCCATGAGAGGACCAAACACATTGAGGTGGACTACCACTCCGTTCGCGATGTTGTGATGAGTAATTGGGTTAGCACACCATTCACTCGGTCAAAATTCTATATCGTCGATCTCTTCACCAAACCTCTTTCTCTCATTTTATATTTCTTCGTAACAAGCTGGGCTGCGTGATTGATATATATGCTCTAGCTTGAGAGCCAGTCTTAGTATATGGCCCCATAGCCCTATAGGCTTTAGGGCAACCGTTGTCATTGTATATATATTTTCCACCTAAATGAATGAAAGCTAGGTTGAAAATTTTCCAAAATAATAGATAGGAAGCACACAAAACTCCAAAATTTATTGTGTCCATGTAGCTTCAGTGTGATATCTATATTGTGTGTCAATGCTACAGTGTGAAATCTATAATGTGTGCATCATGTAGCATCATGTTTTAGGCTTGAGCCAGTTCGACTTAGTCACTTACATAATAAGCAAAGAAGGACGATCAAGGGCCTAAAGCTTCAGTGTCACATACATAAAAATGAATTAGTTTGATAAATCATAGGTAAGGATAAAACTATGCAATTAGAGTCTGAGTACTGCTATGATGTTAAAATTATACAGTGGATAAATAGCTTACTGAAAGGGAAGTGCAAGAAAAAATCTAGCTTTAGTGTACTACTTACACTTAGATTGTTGTGAGCAAGTCTGGCCTCTTTCAATTCAAGACATGATGTGAGGGATGATCCAATAGCTTGAAGTTGGCAATGAGAAAGGGATAGCTGAAATCAGGTGGTAAGCAGAATTTAGTAGTAGTTTCTGATTGATATAAAGCTTAAATGAGGCAAGTGGCAATAAAAAAAATGTAAAGCTGAAATACTGATGTAATGGTTGTATAGTAACCTTCGTGAGAGATTTTGCCTTCATCAAAGAATCACCGATTTCATGGATAGGGTTTCGAGAGAGAACTGTACAAGAGTTCCAGACACAGAAAATGTAGCCAGATCAATCTACCATTTCTAGAAAATGGTCAAATAAGAATATTACCATTTAGTGCATTATAAAATGTTGTCTATATTTCACATGTAGGATTATATAACATACAAAATGATATTATCTGATTTTTGTATATTGTCAAAATTTCCAGTAGAAGTAGAAACACATCCCATCTACCAAAAAGACGGGGCACAAGTAGTTAACAAGCCCACCTATTTATTCCCAGTCTACTCATTGTAGTTGATGGTTACATTTCGGATGAAATAAGTCAATGACCCAAATACAACAGTAGAATATTGAAGAGGAAACTTCCTCACTAAATAGTCTAATTCATGGCCTTTACTTATATTGCATGTATTTTTTGAGAGAGAAGACCAGTCATTAATGACTGCCCCTGTCCTGGGCTACTAGAACCACGGGCCCCTCCTATTTAATTAATTTTTTGCCCGAACTGGGATTCGAACCCACGCCCACTCCTCCCCTCAACCAGTCCTACCACCTGACCACACCCTCAATGGTTTTAAAGTTGTGGCCATTTAAAGGTTCAAAGCCAATGCAGCTTTATATGGTTATTTCTATCTATATTATTGTAGAAAGAAATAAAAAAAATCTTCTGAATCAAATATCAGAAACTGGATATCTGAACCAGCTATAAAGACCCATCCATCTCGTGTCTAATCCAAAGTGGAGAAGCAAGAACATTTTATAAGCAAGTGCATAGATACAACATATATGCTTTATGCTTGGGACAGAGTACTGAAATATGAACCCATTATTGTAGTGGGTCCCATAAAGAGACCTGGCTTCCAGAAAGGTTACTCTGAACTAACTAGAATGGATTCACATAGGCAACAAGTAGTTCCTTAATTATAAAATTTAGATACTCAACCAGCTGGCGACATGGTCATATAATTTTGTTTAAAATTAGGTTTCGTATGAAGTCGAACTCCTAATGACCAACTTTTATAGCCGAACATCAGAAGATCAAGGCGAGCAGCAAACTTTACATCCTTCCCACAATGTGGATGAGCATCATAAATTTGTTCTCTAAACAAAGAAGGTCATAAGGCAACCACATGAAATGTATTTGAAATATGGATTACGTGACACAAAGTTCTTGCTGAAGTACACATATTGCAGCTTTCATATGCAGTTAAACACACCACCAAATGCTACCAGAAACTTAAACAATATGCCGAAGTGGCTCTAGGGTCCTCAAGACTACATAGTTCACTTTATCGCTATGCAGATAGTCTTTTACTGCAACAATTTTCCTCTCCTTTTTGATACTTGATGTCACCTACCCATTTGACTGCCAAAATACTATATATACTTCAATGAGAATGCTAGCAAGTCCATGAACTTTCATAAGTCAACCTCACATCTACAAATTTCTAAAGAAAATTTGCCTATTAAATATTGATGGGAAACGTTTGATGTAACCTACATCAACTTTCTTTCATAAGGAAACACAAGCTATGTACTCATACCAAGTGTATTCAAGTATGTCAACTGATCAAGCTTGCAAATGGAAGTTATGTTGTTATCTGCAAAAAGGAGAACAAGATAGATATTAAGCAGAGCTGAAAATTAAATGAAATATTTGAGCATACACCCTAATACTCTACCCAATAGTTCAAATTAAATTTGCAACTACATAAACTGCGACAAAAGAAAGAGACAAGATGAGATACCATTCAAAATTACTGCTCGCAAACTGACAACAGAACTAATCTCATCCATTCTTTGAAGCTTGTTCTTGCCAGCATTGAACACCTGCCTCAGCAGCAAGAAAATATTAAATATAAACAAGCTTTGGGAATTGCATTAAGTCCTGCAATAAGTCATCTCTATGAAAGATTGTTGAAACTGCAATTTCTTAGGCTGTTTATTGCTGAAAATTGTGAAAGTCACGAGAGGCAGCTACAGCAGACGGGAGTGTTTGTCAATTGTCATCTAGTCATAAAATAGCTTGTGCACGAAGAGTTGAGATGGATAAAATATTGCAAAATTAAATTACTCATTTCATGCCTGATTTTGGCCTCTGTGACCCCCACAAGCTGCCGGAAAAGACCAAAAGTATCAGAAGGCCATCATGCTAGAGGAGATGGGCTCCATCTATTGGCTTAGACCAAACATATAAGTAGAGGAGGCATCCTTGCTGTAACAAAAACAACTTGGCTCGAGCAGAAAATATATTGTTCATGTTTGTTTATTTAGCTTATGAAGTCAAGCCCAAGCCCTATTTGAGCTGCCTTTTGTAAGCTTATGTGTGCATATATACATCTCTATGTGAAAGTGTATATATCAAATAAAGGGGGTCTAATAAATGCTCCACTTTGGTTGGTAGAAGAGGAAATCAAACTCATTTATTTTGAAATGGAGTTGCTTAAAGAACCAAAGGAACAAGATGATTACAATAGTCTTGTGAATTGGGAAGCAAGAGCAAAGTTTGAAGTAGGATGTTTCATGTAAACATGCAGTACTCAAGCTGAAATCTTGCTGCCCGATTAGTTAACTGACCAAACTTCAACATGCTTTGCAGAGCTCGAATCAAGCTCAAGGCATTGATAAACATGCTGTAATTGAAAGAAGAAGAAAAATTCAAACTCAGGTTGATGTTGCACGAAATGAAGACAGATAAGGACACAATACGGATACTAGACAAGGATATTTTCAGATAGGTACCGTACACCAAGTAATTGGCTATATTGCACAAATCCGGACAAGGATATAGATCCGGACACGATGCAGATACGGACACCATTTTCATGTGTCCGTGTACCAGTGGTTGTGTCAATCCAACTAAAGGCTTGTAACATGGAAAAACCACTAGGAAGAGCACATTACAGAGTATCAGTAGAGGAACTTGGAAGGGTGGAAAGAGGCTAAAAGGGAACTTGAAACCTGGATCTAGATTGAGAACTAGGGAGCTTTCTTTCTTCTGTCAAATAAGACCTATTACAACTTAATAGTTCTCTTCCCCTACACCAAGGACAGATGGAGTGAAAAGAAGAACAAATCAGTCCAAGTACTAGACACATCGATTGTAATTGAGTAAAACTTCAGTATAGCGGAGTTTTTAACTTAAGACAGACAAGCATAGTAAACTCTGAAGTTGATCAATATAGCTTTAATGGAGCTAAGGATGCCAATGAATGATTTTTGGAATTTCTTCAGTTCAAAGTCACGCAAACTTCATGTAGGTTCATTACTTCAGCTCTTCTAAAGATTGCATTCAGGATACTGTAAGAAGGAGCTATCAGTTAAACTCGATCATTCCGTAGACCCACTGCAGGTTTATACAGTATTCTTCCGCAACTAAAAAAAACCCAAACTTGGGCTATGGGATAACAAAACTTGTCACTACAAGCTCTCGTGACAATGAAGTTAGAGGCTTTGAAACTAGCTAGCACAAACCCTGCAAAATGTCGTGCAGTGTTCATGTCTGACACATATCTGACACGAAGGCGTCACTCGCAAAATAAATTGGGACACGTCAAACCAATGTCGTATTCGTGTTTCTGCAACATAGTTTGAGACTTCAAGGTCGAAAATCAATATCAGAGCCAATAACTTGACGATCAATATATGCCTGAATTTGAAACTTAAACAATAAAAATTTGATATTGATAATGATAATAGTAAGAATCTGAACCAACCATGAGCTTGGTAAATCTTTCAATCCCTCTCAATGACTCGAGCTTGTTCTCTACCAGCGAAAGCCATTTCAAATTGACACACGGCGACAGAGTCTGCAATAACAATAAACAATGCACCATCATTAAAACCCTACAAATAATTGGTTCGCAAGGAAAGCATTGTGCACCAACTATAGAGAAACAGTTCATGGTTACCTCGAGCGTTGTGAGACAATTGAAGCTGAGATCGAGCTTCTCCAAGTTCAGGCAGCTGGACAAACACGAGACCTACATAGGGGGGAAAAAAAAAAGGCGATAGCTTTGAATAGATTCAAACATGGGCACTCAAAAAAAAAAAAAAAAATGCGTGTGTCCGTGTCGGACACGACACGGGAGCTCCAAGTACACTGCGACAACCCATAGTACGTTCCGTGTCCGTGTCGCATTCGTGTCCGTTCAGCATGGGGGGGAGGGGGGGAGAGGAGGCGGGGGTTGAGTTGGACTTACATCAGAGAGAGCGCGATGGGAGAGGTGGAGGGAAGTGACGGAAGTGGATTCCTGATCGGCGTTTTCACGGGATATCTGGTCGGAAGTGAGTCGGGTCATGGCGGCGCTAAAACCCTAACTGTCGGCTCAATTTGGCGGCAGCCACTTTGAAGAAGAAGATGGAAGAAGATAGAAATATGCAGCTCTGGACTGGGCCGGACTTGGGCCTTATAATCAGTCCTTACTCCAATTTGGAATTAAATAATACGATGATATAGGCACGTTGGTTGTACGTATTTTAAAATTTTAAAATTCATTTAATTACGTTAGGAAGGCTACTTAAGAAAACCAAATGATCGTCTTCATAATTACTAATTATCATTATTAAAGTTATTGAACCATTTTAATTTATTTTACTCTATAATGCAAAAATTAGGCTTCACCGAAAAAAATTGTTTCCAAAAATATCATTCAATATATATAGTAATTATAAAAAAATGTGTGATAAATTCCAACGACAACCATTTAAGAGATGCATTATGGAAGAATCTATATATATATAATAGCAAAATAGTTGGAACAAATTACAAACATGCCATTTTCCCGTCCAAACTCAGCCAAAGTAAAAAAATAAAAATAAAAAACAGTCCACTTTTGTCAGCTAAACAAATTCAAACTATTCAAATTAAACACAACAGCCATTTTTCCGCCTAAAGTCAGCTGTAAACAATTAAACCCATGCAATTTACAACAAAAGAAGTTAAAATTTGAACTGCCAGCCACTTTGAACCATACCCAAATCCACTTTTCTCCAGAACCAAGACAACTGTTGAGTTTCCGAACATAATTTACATTAATAATCTGTCTGAGTTTACTGGCTATAAATATAGTGAAAAATTGGCAACCATTCTCACTCTCCCGGCTTTCAGAAAAGGAAAAAAAAATTCTTCACCCATGGCTCCTTTCTTCTCTCTAATTCGTGAGATCAGTCCATCGAAAACATTCTGGAATTTGAAAGTTCGACTTATTCGTATGTATGATGTACCCGGATACGGAGGAAAAGGGCAATCATTCAGTCTCGAATGTGTATTTCACGATTCTGAGGTAACTTTATTTATCCATAAACCAGTTACATTCTGCATTTCTGTTTACGTTAGCTAAACTCAAAATTAGGTTAAGATAGAACAAATGCTTTTCCTACAACAGCATATATTATTACAACCCATTTCACACGAAATTGTACAATTTTTAAACACCTGCAAGCAATAGGAAATGAAATTTTAAACCCGGTAGAGTGAGAATGGTTGTTTATTCTGAGAAACAATTAGAAGAAAAACCATATGGTTACACAACGAAATAGTACAAATGATTAAACAGCTGTCAGCAATATTAAAAAACGAAGGTTGAGAAATTTTGCTATAGACTCAGATTTAGTACAACCGACCAATGGCTGCAACGAGTACCCCCGCCAATGGTTGCCAAATCATCATGTCAATGGACCAATGGCTGTAACGAATGCCAAATCATCATGTCAAGTGTACCAATGGCTGCAACGAATGCCCCGCCAATGGTTTTAACTATACGAACGCAATGTGTTAAATGATAAAACAAAAAAACAATACCATATGGTTATAGAAAATCTGACCAGTGCAATGGGTATAGAAAACAGGAAAATCTGACCAGTGCAATGGGTATAGAAAACAGGGAAATCATCTCAGTTACTAGCATTACCAAAGTTAAGGAAATCAAACCTTAGTTTACATTAGGAAAAAAACCAAAATCTCAGTTAAAAGGATGGAAGGAAAACCAATTTAGAAATCTGAAACTAATTGACAGTGTGTGATACAAATAGAATTAGGAAAATCAGTGACATGTGTTTACTGTGTGTGTGGCAAGGAGACAGTGAACCAACAACCCAATGAAATCTGGAAAATGTGCAGTTCATTATGAATTAAACTCATTTACATATAAAGTTCACCACTGAAAACTTAGTTCAATAAAACAATGGTGAAAACTGGAATATAACAGTGTATATATTTGTGTGTGCAATACGAGTAGAAAACAGGGAAGGGAATTAAAAATCAGTGAGGTATTCAAATCTAGAAGCTCAATGTGACAGTTCCATATCCCAGTCAATATACACTTTCGAGATCAGTTTAAGAATATAAACATTCAACTCAGGGTTTCATAGAGTAAAGGAAATCAATTTCTGTTTTGACAGACCCAAGAAATCAACATTGACAGTTAACCATGAATTAAACATTCATTTTATCTCAGCTATGGGTTGACAAGGAATAATGAAAATCATTTGACAGTTTACAATATGAACAAATCCAAATTGAATGTATCTGTCCTAACATAACAGTCTCATTCCACATGTCAAATTCTCATTAATGAACCAAAAACTTAATCTATCATACAAAACCTATCTAACATGAACCATTACTCCTGTAGGATCAATCAAGACACAATATACATCAATTTATATCAGATTTAATAGGGATTATGGTTTGGGAAAACTGAAACATCATTGTGGTATCAGTTATTATATTGAACAAACAAAATGTCCAAATCCCATTCTCAACCAAAACCCAAATTCAAATTATAACATTTCAATGATATGAATTAACATTTATGTGGGGGACATTTATCAGTGGAACTCATCAATAAAATAGGAATTAACAATTAAAGAATTTCTAAAGAACCCATTATCAGAATCGGGTATCAGCTCATGCCATATAACCCAAATCGAAACCATCTTTCCACATCAAAACCTAAACTAACATGCAAACTAAATCTAACAGATATTATACATCATATATGGATCTAATTAGCAAATAAAAACATGAATTAAATCATTTAAAACTGTAACAAATTTTTTGGTTACAGGAATCTAATATCTTTTCAAATTTGTTGAAGGAGGATAATGATTTTGAAATGGTAAACAAGTTTTCCTTTAATTAGTCATTTTCTTTTCATTTACAACACAATGTATTATAAATTTTGATATAAATGAATAGATTGGATCGTGTGGAGAGATGATTTCAACACCAAATGTTAAATATTCACAAGATAATGAGTCTGTGGAAACTCCTGAAGATTCCGGCTTGAAGATGTCATTGGTTGATGCATACTCAACAACAGCAGGATCAAAGAAGATGAAGATTGAAATAAAGAAAGAAAAGGAATGAAGATTACCTTAGTTTGATCCTTATTACTTTTAATATCATTCAGCTTAAAAGAAACTCTTTGTAATCATGTATTGACGTTTTTGAATATTTGTGTGAGCTTGAACTTATGTTATTCAACTTATGTTATTCTCATTGGTGCTGAACATTTTGTGCCAGCTCTTAAAAGAACATTTTGTGTGGCTTCAACTTATGTTATTCTCAATGTAGTTTTCATTTGTGTTAAAAATTGTGATAAAAATGTAGTTGAAGAGAATTTATATAATCCTTTTTTGCTTCTATTAGATAATCTAATTTAATAAAAACAAGGAAAAATTATTACAAATAAGTTCAAGATTGTGAATATTAAGAAAGATAAGGAATGACATTTTACACTCATAAACAGTTGATTTCTCATACAAATAAAATGATATATTAAAGCAGCAAACAAATGACAGTAATATAAACGAAGTTGTAACCCCGGTTTTGGGGAGCTAAAAATAATATGGAACTGGATTGAGTATCCTAAGAATATTGAAACAGTGGAATGTAAAGGAAATCAATGATTCACATTATCTCATGCACAACCAGTTCATTTCAGTTTATTAGGGAGAATACAAACTCAGGTTTTAGGAAAATCTGACCAGTGCAATGTGTATAGAAAACAGGGAAATCATCTCAGTTACTAGCATTACAAGACATGGAATCTCATTAAATACCGTACATCAACTTATGTTATTCTCAATGTAGTTTTCATTTGTGTTAAATATGTAGTTGAAGAGATTATATATAATCCTTTTTTGCTGCTATTAGATAATCTAATTTAATACAAACAATGAAACATTACTACAAATAAGGAATGACATTTTACCATCATAAAAAGTTGATTATATATACAATTAAGATGGTATATTAAAGCAGCAAACTACATGCAAACATATAAATTATTTTTCTACAAATTCAATTGTATGAAAAAAGAGCTGGACATACAACATATACATTATCACCCTTGGAATCTCATTAAATGCCGTACATCAAATGATGATGTTTAACAACCAAAATATAGGTTCATAATATTATCATTAAAATTCAAAAGTCAGCCTTTGCCGTTCATTAATGTTAATTGTACTTTTGTTATTATCATTAAAATTCAAACTAATATAATTTATTAGTAATAACTATTTACATTAAACTTGTTTAAATTGTACAAATATTAATAATAATATTACAAAGTTTTTGCTCGCAGTTAATATGCCAATGTACAACATTATTCTAAATAATACAATTTAAATTCATCAAACTTAAAAAGTTAATTTCGAAACAAATGTTTATGCAAAAAAAGGTAAGAAACAAATATCATTCAAAATACTTGAATTCCCTCTTCTAAATTTAGTGTCTCCATAAAAAAACATATTGAATATTAAAACATTATAGATCGGAAATCGGGATTGTATACTGTTTAAATTAAATATTGTTCTAATTACAACTATTTTTTGGAAATCTAGAATAATAGTTGTCTATACATCATTTGAACATTAAAAAAAATGCTTTATGTTTAAAACATGTATGTATGTATACATTGGAAATCGGTTTAGCAGAATATTTATATTAGATATGATGCCATTAAAGCTGTTTTTTTTGAAAATCTAAAATTCAGTTGTCCATACATCATTAGATACTTTATCATTAGATACTTTAAAATAAAATGCTTAGCAACAAACTGTTGGAAAAGATTACTTTTGTCTTCCCAATACAAACTAAACATATTTACATATGATGGATGCCACACAACTAAATAATACAATTTAAAACATATTGATTATTAAAACATTATAGATCGGAAATCGGAATTGTATAATGTTTATATTAAATATTGTTCTAATTACAACTGTTTTTTGGAAATCTAGAATAATAGTTGTTCATACATCATTTGAACATTAAAAAAAATGCTTTATGTTTAAAACATGTATGTATACATTGGAAATCGTTTTAGCAGAATATTTATTTTAAAAGATTACTTTTGTCTTCCCAATACAAACTAATCATGAATTGACAGCCTACATATATTGGCCTAATTATACAAAAAACGATGCATGGACAAATTCATACAGCTCTAATGATGTGTGGATAACAGCAAAAACTGTTGGCATTCCTATTTTTCCTCCTCCCAATACAAAAAAATCATTAATTGTATGCCTATATATTGGACTTACACATTCAAGAATGGTGTTTCAATTTTGTCACTTCCAAATCACAACAGAAATATAACAAGGAAGGAACTATTACAAAGGAAAAAATTGAGAATGAAGAAGCTGACAAGGAGTACAACACTTAACAAGCGTCCGAAACTTACAAACGATAAAGGAGGTAATAGTTCCATCTAATTTCTGGTGTTATGCTACAATTGTTATTTTAATTTTAATTACTTCTAATAGTGTAGAATATTTTTATCACTAATATACATTTTAAACATCAGATAACTTTTCTAACTTATTTAGCTGAAAATGACCATTTAACAGTCATAAATAACGTGTTGGTCCTAAAAATACTGTACCAACATTATTTTACAAGACTATATTTAAATTTAGAATGATATTAGTGATAAAAATACTGTACCAACATAAATAACGTGTTGGTCCTAAAAATACTGTACCAACATTATTCTAAAAATATTCAGTATAAGACTATATTTAAATTTATTTAGATGATATTCAGTACAAAAGTAGATTTATACCTTCATGTTGTAGCTGACCATTTCGAAGTAGTTCATTGACTCATAGAAGGCAACAAAAACCTGTAAATATTAATCAATAATAAATTTAATGTATATATCTATATAACAGAATCAGTTCCGTTCCCCAATAATGGAAAGAACCGAAAAAATCATTAAAAAAATGAAAAAAAAAGGTTTAAATACGTAAATCAACCAATATAAGTTTAGATCTATAACATACACAATTTATTGATTAAGTAGTGAAGCAATGAAAATTGGAAAAACCGCATATCAAACTGATTTAAATTCGTATATCCAGAACATAAAATTTTGAACCACCAAAAATAAATATTTAAATTTCTTTTCCTATGCATATAATGAAAGAAAATCTCATGATAAAACTGTTTATGGAGATTTAGCATACGAATAGAAAGAGAAAAATAATCAAGAAATTGATTAAGAGATTATAAACCAAAGAAAAACCAAACATAACTCAAATTTGTGAAAGATGAAACGTACGAATGGAAAGAGGAATAGAAAACAAGAAATGAAGTGATTCTATACCATTCAATGCTCCCAATACCATGGGTTAGTAAAACCGTGGGCTACTAAAACCATGGTCTACAAAATCTGTGGGCTAAAACCATTCCGGAATTTTTTGGGTCTCCCCAAAACCACGGTTTCCTAAAACCATCTGATGCTCAAAAAAATTCGTTAAAAAAAAAAAAAAAAAAGAACATAGGCAACCGAGATTTATATCTATCTGTGTTATGAATTACTGTGAAAAACTTGAAAAATAAATTGTTGAATTTAAACTGTAAAAATAAAGAAAAATATATGATGAAAGAATTTGTCAGCATACGGTTTAAAAACAAGACAAATAAAAACAAAAGACCCGAAAACAATACGTTCCCTTCCCCAAAAAGAAAAAAAAAATGGTTGAAATACGTAAAACTTTCAATATATCCAAGATCTATAACATACACAATTTATTGATTAAGGAGAGAACAATAAAAATTGGACAAAAACCTCACAAATTGGCCTAAATCCTTAGATCCAGAACAAAAATTTTTGATTCGGACGAAAAATAAACATTTAAATTCCATTTCCCATGCTTATAATCAAAAAAAAAAAAAAAAACAAGTAGATTTTATGATGGAGATGTAGCATACGGATGGAAAGAGAAAGATTAAAGGAAAAAAAGAATTAAGATATTACAAACCAAAGAAAAACCAAATGTAACTCAAATTTGTGGAAGATGAAACGTACGAATGGAAAGAGGAGAAGAAAAAAAATGAAGTGATTCTTTTACCATTCAATGCTGAGGTCTCCCTAATACCATCGGTTGGTAAAACCGTGGGCTACTAAAACCATGGTCTAAAAAATATGTGGGCTAAAACCATTATTTCAGCAATTTTTTGGGTCTCCCCAAAACCACAGTCCAAAACCACCGTTTCAGCAATTTTTTTGGTCTCCCCAAAACCACCATTTATGAAAAAAAAAAATATTAATATAAATATATATATATATATATATATATATATATATATATATATATATATATATATATATATAAAATTCTTATTAATTTAATCTATCTATCTGTGTCATGAATTTCTAAGAAAAACTTGAAATATAAATTGTTGAATTTAAACTGTAAAAATAAATTTAAATATATGATGAAAGAATTTGTCAACATACTGTTTAAAAATACGACAAATAAAATCAAAAGACCCGAAAAAATCCGTTCCCTTCCCCAAAAAGAAAAAAAATGGTCGAAATACGTAAAACTTTCAATATATCCAAGATCTATAACATACACAATTTATGGATTAAGGAGAGAACAATGAAAATTGGACAAAAACCTCATAAATTGGCCTAAATCCGTAGATCCAGAACAAAAAATTCTCAAGCCGGACGAAAAATAAACATTTAAATTCCATTTTCCATGCTTATAATCAAAAAAAAAAAAAAAAAAAACAAATAGATTTTATGATGGAGATGTAGCATACGGATGGAAAGAGGAAGATTAAAGAAAAAAAAAGAATTAAGAGATTACAAACCAAAGAAAACCAAATGTAACTCAAATTTGGGGAAGATGAAACTTAATAGGAGAAGAAAAAAAATGAAGTGATTCTTTTACCATTCAATGCTGAGGTCTCCCTAATACCATCGGTTGGTAAAACCGTGGGCTACTAAAACCATGGTCTAAAAAATCTGTGGGCTAAAACCACGGTTTTCAGCAATTTTTTGGATTTCCCCAAAACCACAGTCCAAAACCACCGTTTCAGCAATTTTTTTGGTCTCCCCAAAACCACCATTTATGGAAGATAAAAAATATTAATATAAAAACTTATATATATATATATATATATATATATATATATATATATATATATATATATATATATATATATATATATATATATATATATATATATATATATATATATATATATATATATATATTAAATTCTTATTAATTTACGTTTAAATTTTGTTGAAATTTTACTTAATCATTCTTTATTTTTTGTTAAAAATATAGATTTGGACTTAGGTAAATTTACGCCTCCATCAAGCCAGAAAAAATTTCAATCGGACGTATTTTGTGGGAACGATTCGAACATGACCAGTTGTCCATCATCTAGATCTCCTTTCGGTGACATCACGAATGGTAAGTTATGATTTTTTTTTTTACAAAGTATTTAATGGTTAATGTTTTTTACATATCTATCTAACAATATATGTACATACATATATATGTTGATTTTGTATGCAGTATGTGGGTCAAGTGAGCCTGCGGATTTAATTGTTTCTCAGAAGAAAAATTCATTTGACTACTCGACGAAGAGATTTACAAAACTACACTCTGATCCATCGAGAGCGATTTTTCAAACTAATGATGATGGTCATTCGAGTGAGTTTTTTTCCCAAACCTAAAAAAAAAAAATATACTAAAAAATGTGTTACAATAATTTATTAGAGCCTAATTTACTATTTTTATAAATAAAATATTATATATTATTATTGTATTGTTATTACTAATGATAATTACGTTGCTAAAATTTAATTTCTAAATAATCATATTAATATAATGTTATCTTACATGTATTTCAAAATTGAGTTTATTCTAACTTTTGTTTTAATTTCAAATGTTAAATAAATATCAAGAACATTCACTTATTTATTTTGCGGTTTAAAATAATTTTAAATATACAAACCGTGCATCGCACGGGTGACATACTAGTTAATATATTACGGAAATTGAATGGTTCACACTACTTGGTAAGTGCAAAGCACGTGCATATATCTATTCTACTATATAATACCAAAAGTATATTTTAACGTGAAAGCTTTCTTTCCAAAAATATCATTTATTACATTTACTAACTAAAAAGAATAATAGGGGATATCTATTACAAGAGTTATTCTTTGGTATTTCCAGTATAACAACACTTAAATGCATTGAGAGTATTTAAAAATGAGGCATTAAAAAATAAACTTTGTTCAGTATCATTAGAATTGAAAAGTAAACAAATTTTGACTACAAGTGTCTTTTAATCTTTCTAATAATAAATACGTGCAACGTACGTGCATATATGCTAGTACTAGTTAATATAGATGTGCAAGGATATTTTTAAAATAAAAATTTCACGGTGAAACCTAACTTTTGACATTATATAGTAGAATAAAAGAATAGATTGAGCACATAATCTTCTATATTGTTTTATTTTGTTATTTATTAAATAATTGATAAAAATAAAGGAGATACAATAATAATATATACAATGTTGGGATGTGTGCATATATATATATATATATATATATATATATATATATATATATATATATATATATATATATATATAAAGAGAGAGAATAAGGAAGGTGAGGTGACACCCTATGGGTGGTGGTTATGTATCACCCCCTCATGCTATCATCATGTACCGAAAAGTGTGCAAGTGCATGATGATAGTATGGAGGGTGACATATAGCCACCTCACCGTTAGGTGGCACCTCACCTCCCTTATTCTCTCTCTCTCTCTCTCTCTGTATATATATACACTTTATAACCATATTTATGGAATGTTTTATAACCACATGATTAAAATAAATGTATGGTTGAGATTGTTTGGTGCAATAATTGATGCAACAAGTTTGGTACAATATCTCTCCCTATATATATATATATATATATATATATATATATATATATATATATATATATAACAGAATATGAGTCATAGGCTCATAGTCTTATATGAGTCATCACGTGTGCTATCATGTGGACCAATAAAAATATAGTGACTTGGAAGAGAAAATTTAAATAGATAGAAATAAAATATCTCATAAAAGATTGATTAATAATAACTTACCATATCTTTGCTTACCAAATATGTTTGCCTAAAAATTTAAATAAATATAAATAAAAGATCCCATAAAAGAAATTTTTTTTCCATTTCTTTGACCAATAAAAATATATTGACTTGAAGAGAAAATTTAAATAGATGAAACTAAAAAATCTCATAAATGATTTGATAAATAAGAACTTATCAAATCTTTACCTAGGAACTTACCAAACATGTTTGCCTAGGAATTTAAATAGGAATAGTGCCATTTGTCCCTCTAAATTAAAATTAAAATTAAAATTAAAATTAAATTAAATTAAATTAAATCAAAATCAAAATTAAAATTAAAATTAAAATTAAATTAATATTAATATTAATATTAATATTAACAATAATATTAACATTAATATTAGTATTAATATTAATATTAATATTTACATTAACATTAACATTGTGGGATCTTTTATTTCTATCTATTTAAATTCCTAAGCAAACATATTTGATAAGTTCCTAGGCAAAGATATGATAAGTTATTATTTATCAAATCTTTTATGGGATCTTTTATTTTTATCTATAAAAAAAATCAAGTCACTATATTTTTATTCGTCCACGTGGAATATATATATATATATATATATATATATATATATATATATATATATATATATATATATATATGTGTGTGTGTGTGTGTGTGTGTGTGTGTGTGTGTGTGTGTGTGTGTGTGTGTGTGATGTGTGTGTGTGCGTGCGTGCGTGCGCGCGTGTGTGTGTGCAGCATTGAGTCCCTTAGTGCACATTCCAAGTTTGTCATTAAGGAAGAAGAGCAGAGGAAAGGTTATGATTTATCAAACATAATTTTTGTTGTAGCGAAATTATTTTTAATTAAATTAGGCAAAACAAAAATATTTTGGATAAATTAGAAGAGGAGATATATTCCGCGGAAAAAGGGTACGCACAAATTCCGCCAACCGATTTGGCGGAAGATGGATTTTTGGGTTTTTGTTTTGGTTTTATGTGATTTTGTTGGATTTTATGTGGGTTGGTTTGTTTGAATTTTACATGAATCAGTTGGTTTTGTTGGTTTTTTTTAATCTTTTAGTTTGATTTGGTTTAATCTTTTAGTTTGTTTTAATTTGTTATTATTTATACCATAGATAATAACAAATATATTAGTTAAGATATTTTTTTATATAATTATATATTAACTAATAGATTTTTGGTATTATCTATATTAGTTAATATACAAATATCTACTATTATAATGTGGCTTAAATCCGGTTCTAAGCCTTGTGTTTATCCGGTTCTAAGCCCTATGTTTATTATCAACATTAATTTATATAATTATTTCCTTATATATTAATTCTAATATAGAAAATCTATTCGTTGATGATAAACATATGGCTTAGAATCGGATTTAAGTCGCATTATAACAATAAAATTTTGTAATATAAATAATACCAAAAATCTATTGTGTGTGCGAAAATATATATATGGAGGGTTTTTCAATATCATTGAATCCTAGTTTCCTTAATCACGACCAAATCGACTTCGATTATCTTTTCTTATCATATTTATATCTTGGGTTGTACTTAATTGAAACAAATTTTGATTGTGACCTGAATCTCTATCCTTGTATGCTCGATCTCAGACTTTGTTGAACCTGTCCTCCATATTGCCTAAATCTTGATTTCCTCCAATTTGATCAACTTAGATCGTATCGAGACTAAATATTCTTAATATGTATTGTGATTGAAATTTTCCATGAATTTGGCTTTCGTTCTTTAACTTTGATTTTGATTTTTCTGAACCCTTTAAAGATAATTGGTAGTTACTTTTCTTTATTTTTATGGTAAGTACCAGTTTTCACATAGGATGGTAGGCTGTCTTACAGTTTTGACGGTTTGTTGTTTCTGTAACTTCTCTAATTTAGCACCCTAGATTGCTTGTGTGTTTGATACCCTATGACCGTTTTGGTATTAGCACGACTAGTATACCTAGATGAGATTTTCACTACCACCGTATGCCATGACCCTGTATGTCGTCCTTTTGATCACATGATTTATTTTAATCTGGGACTTTAATTTTGGGGGTTTGACCTAGAAGGAGTATGGACATTTTAATTTCGAGGACGAAATTTTTATAAGGTGGGTAGGATGTGAGCACCATGAATTTCGGGTTGATTTTTTTATTTATTTTCTGATTGATTTTAATTTTAATAAATAATTTATTCTGTTATTTTTTTCTTAAGTGTGCTTTCCCGTGCCATTGATATTTGGAGTGTCAGGGATGTTCAACTCTGGAAATCTTCTTCATGAGTTTTGGAGTGGACAGGATTACCTTCATGATGGTATATAGTGTCCCATCCAAACTTGTTCTCTTGTGCTCTTTTTGCTTCGCTGAACTTCGGGTCGATTTAGACCATTTGATTATTATTTATTTTTCCACTCTTTTCCTTGATCATTTTCAGCACGTTACCGTGACTTTTCATTTTGGAGCGCAAGACCAGTCAGTTTCTTGAAACCAACTTCTCATGCATGGTCTACTCGAGACGCTCTTCACCCTTGACCTTCGTGTCCCTCTCATACACGTCATTTTGTGCTCCATTTGCTTCGCACAACTTTCCCGACATGTGACCCGATTTTATTTCACCCCACGGTGTCACATTTATTTTCTAACTTGATTTGTGGGTCCCCTGTCGGCCAAAACCTGTCAGCCCCAACTATGGACATGGCCCACTTTGAGCCTACTATCCGTCCGCCACTTGTGTCCCATTTATTGGAATCCCCATGTGCTACTTATTCACTCATGATCACCAATACGTAATTTTAATTCTATTATTGCATCATGTCTGATTTTTGACCCAATTCGGCTCCACCGAGTCCAGTCCAACTCCATGTTACTCTCCATCGTGACACCATCATATTTTCTTGCCCAAAAATATTAATTATTCCTTTTACCTATTTTTAAATATTTAATGGGAAATTTTCTATTGATTTATTTCCCTTGGAATAACCTATTTCTCCATTTATTCCTAGCCATAGATCTCCCTACATTTAATCCTACCCACTAATTCCTACATGGAAATTTTTCCCACTCTCACAACTTCCCCGCAGCCGGCCCTAACATCTAGGCACAAATTTTTCTCTCTCTCTCATTTCATTATTGCTATCCATCTCTTTCTCTCTCTCCTTTCTAATTCTTTCCTACACAACAAAAATGACAGCAGCATACTACAACACACTTCCCCGACCCCAGCCTCCTCCTTGGCTGGCCGACCCCGGCCACCCTCCTACGCCGTCGTCGGCTTACCATACCACCGCACCTCCTCTTTTTTCCTCCATCTCCTCCTCCTTCTCCCTCATTCTCCATCAATATCACCACCACTACACCATTTCCGCCACCACCAACCATCATAACCACCACCTTACCACCTCCACCCTCGTCGAGGTGCGGCGCCGCCCCAACCTCGCCGGCCGACCACGCCCCCGCTGTCGCCGTCGCCGGCCCTGGCCGAGCACGGCCGCAGCAGCAGCTGCACGCGCTTGCAGGCGCGCACACGCGCGCACGCGCGGGCCGCCGTCGTGCGCCGCCGCGTGGCCGCCGTGGCTCGCCGTGGGTGCGCCCCACTCCGTCGAGTCCTCCCCTGATGGCCACAGTCATCCAAGACGCGCCGTCGAGGCGATTCGTGCGTTTTGCACGACGTCCCGTCGTGACGCGCGCGAAATCGAGTTCATTTTGGCGCTCCGTCGCAGCGACTTCGTACACGTTTTTTCGGAAATCCGACCGTTGGATCGGCGATTTCTTTGCTCCGTCGCAATCTCGGTATATCCACCTTCACTCATGTCAATTTTCGTCCGTTAATTTTATCGTTTGATACATCAAAACCGGCCACCAAGTTGACCGTTTAAATTGTATTAAATTTGGACAGTTTTGCGGGGCCAACTTCGTCAGCTTGCATCTCCTCCACCGTAGCTCCTTTTGGCGCGCTACCAGTTCCTGTGCGAAGCTGGTATAACCCTCTTGCTATCCCTCCAATTTCGTTTCATTGTGAGCATGTTTGATTGGTTGAATTCGACGCCAAAGTTGGCCGTCCGAATTCGTAATTTCTAACTTGTAAAATTTTATTTTTGAACACGGGACTCCAGATTTCATTTCTGACACCACCATTAGACTTGTGGCGTCGTTCTGGCATGTTTTCATATAAAATTTATTAGATTTGGAGAACGTGGGCCCTGGCACGTTTTTCGGTACAAAGTGGGTCCCACATTCTGGGTCAACAGGACTTTTTGACGCCGGCTCATCGGAATCCAATTCCGGATATACCGTTGAGTTCGTATCGTCATTCTGGACTCGTTGACATATAATTGGCTAGATTTTGGTGGACATTGGATCCGGTATGCATTTCGGTGCAAGTCGGATACCAATATCCGGGTCAATGGGTCATTTTGAGATCGGCTCATCGAAATCCAATTCCGGATATACCGTTGAGTTCGTATCGCCATTCTGGACTCGTTGACATGTAGTTTGCTGAGTTTTGAGAACTTTGGCTCCGGCACGCATTTCCGTACAAATCGGAATTCCAAGTTCTAGTCAACGGGCCAAATTGAGATCGGGTCAACGGAATCCAATTCTGGAGATACCGTTGGGTTCGTATCGTCATTCTGGTTGCGTGGACATATAATTTGTTATATTTTATAAACTTATTTTCTTGCACGTTTTTCGGTGCAAAACGGCTCCGATACGGATACCGTTTTGACCCGAAATTACCTTTTTGCCCTTGTATCCAAATTGGATCGATGGATAGGCTATCCTAGCTAATTTGACCATTCTGGACACGTTGGCGATGTTTATTTCGTCGTCCGACAATGTTTGTTGATAGTTTCTCTGAGTTAGCCTTTTTATAATTAATTAATAATTAATTCTTATAATGCTCGTATTTCGGGATTAGTACAACGAAACTGAGCTCAGTCAATTCCAGTGATCTCACATCGCTGAAATTGACAAGATGGACACGTGGAACACCATAATAAGATTATCAACCTTACCATTGATATTCTTATCTTGATTTGCGTGTCGTAAGTTTCGACGTACGAATAACGAAGTACACTTTATATTTTCAATAATTATACTAGATTTGACCCTGTTTGACCAGAGTTGACCAGTTGACCCAAAGTCAACTGTAAGTCAACACTTGACCTAGTTTGACTAGATTATTGACCGAAGTTGACCTAGAGTCGTTTTGACTTAGAAGAACCTAGTATAAGGTAGATTGCTTGTAGAGATTTATTTATTACAACTTGAACACCTTGTAACCTGTGTTGCTTTAAATAGGACTCTGTGGCTTCAGTTGGACCCTCTATACTTATCAGCTGCTCAGGTTACCAGGCGAGTACATTCACTGATAGTTTTCATTGTCTTGATATCTACTATATCCGATTCAGTCGTAGTATTTTACTTGATTCCCGACACGACGGTTCACGGACTAGTATACGTCGGATCCTGTCATGAGATGTTATTCCTGGACTTTCTTGGTATATGGATATGTGATATTTCTGTGTTTCCTGTACTTGTATAGACATTGATTTGGGAGTGGGCTGGCCCCCTGCTCTCGAATCTTGTGTCATGACGTGCCATGTCCGGATCCGTGAAACTATTTGGGGATGGGGGAATTATTAGGGGATATGTGATCAAAGCTTTCCTGTAACTATACATTGCTAGCGTCACCCTCACCTCACGTAGGGTGTTGCAGACACCCCATTACCAGTTATCCAGGTTGGACGGCATGATTCTCCGTTGAGTACACCGCGGATTGCCGGGCCAAGTGGATAACCATCTCTTGCTTCCCTAGCCGATCACATATCGCTCTAATAGTTCAAATCACCTTTTACATTTATTAGCGTATCTTATATTCCAGTTCAGCTTTACTTTCTGTACTTCTCACCATGCTATGATTCTATTACTCACATGCTCTACCTGTTTTTATACTGTACCATGGTTATGGGACTAAGTTCTGTTTGAAAGAAGGGTTACAATCCCGGTCCTTGTTTGGTTTAAGGGTTGTAACTCGACTTTCAAATGGTTCCCAAGTCGCCGATATCTTTGTCTTGTATTTCATTATTACTGTCTCTTATAGTATTTCTCAATTCATATGGAACTGCTGTTGGTGTTTGTACTTGCTCATTTTCCTGACAGGATACGTTGACAAATTTTACAGATAGCTTGGAAATTGCCTGCTAGCCTAGAGGAGACCCATTAGAGGTTGTTTAGTTAGCTATTCTCAGTTGTCTGGAGTTGTATTTATTTTATGGATTACTGTATTTGAGCTTTGAGATGTATTCTGAGTTTGTACCTTAGACACTTAGACTTCTACCTGTTGTATCTCCTTTCGAATTCATGTTTTATCTATCTTCCTTTATGCTCTACCTTAGATGTGATTGAGTTTACATTCTGCTATGTCACCCCCATTTGGGAAGTATAAACTGTTTAGTCTTATACTGTTAGATGCATTGAGACCTAGGACAGCGTTCTACCGCCGACACTGCGGCGTAGGCTGGGCGTTGTTACGTTCTCGTGCCCTAACTCTAGGGTACGGGTCGTGACAGTTTACTACAAGCCATTAGTCTCTTAGGGTCAAGAACAAGCCAAGTATCTCAATATCAAGCAAGCAAGTAAATGTAACAAGATGGTAGATCATCAGACATACAAGGTAAGGTGTCCCAAACATTACATCTTCAATGATCATGAATCTAGTCATACAAAATGCGAAGACTAGCAAGAGTTTAGGTCATACATGATCAACCCTAGGATTTGTCAATCATGTTACAGCCCTTAGGTAGACATGAATGTAAATTCAACACGAGCTAACACTTGCTCGGTGGCTAAACGCCTCAAAAGAATAATTTACAATAGAGTGAGAGAGCAAAAATAAAACCCACTCGTTGCCAGGATTGCGCCTAGTGTTCACCATCTGGCTGGAAGGCTGAAAGATCCTCGGGTGCTACTCCAAAATCTGGCCATACAAAACCAACTGGGTCAGAACCCAGAAGAGCAAGTGCCACAAAGGAGGCTTCACTAAAGAACTAAAACCAGCATATTAGCATATAAAACTTAATTGATAATAAAAGACACGAGTTAGAGAAAACAAGGTGATAAATGATAAGACAACTAAGGGACTTTCTGGTAGCCAAGTTACAACCCGTAAACCAAATAAGGACTGAAACTGTAACCCTTCACCTGAACAGAGCTTAGTCTCCAACCAATTATCGACAAGAGTAAAACATAACAATAATGTGCAGAAATAACCTTGTAGTGGTCTTGCCTAGGCAAGACTAGACGGGACTTCATCCATCAACCACGGCCAAGCAATGTGTACGGCTTGATACTTTAGCTAACTAGGGTTATCACAAGCTTAGTTACTAACAAGATGCAATGAGATGTTCCAACAGCCACAAGCCCTGCAGTCTTAATCCAGGTTATCCGGTCACAAGTTGAGAGAGTTGAATTAGGTGACTTGGAGGTGCAACACATGACAGTGTGCTGGAAATGTGCCCTACTCGACAGCAAGCTACAAGTCCAATTAGAGCGCCCAGATAACGGGACTGCCTGTAGCTGGAAAATCCCTTCATGAACTACTTGATCAATCTAGTCATTATCCTAGTCAGATTCAGTATGAATCCCTGACCGTGGTAACCAGGAATTCATGTCCTAGACATGATGCAAGATTAGACATGTAGCTTATACAAGCACAAACACCCACGGTGTCAAGACAAGAGTTACTTAGCAAGTCAATATAGCCGTCACAACAGCATATCAAGATTATCATGTTAGGTTTACTTATCAAGAGTGTGTCACGACGGGCCAATATCATGTCATGTTACTTGTCAAGAGTGCACCACGACAGGTCACTATCAAGAATCATTATGTAAAGGTTACTTGTTAAGGGTGCGCCACAACGGGCCACTATCGTGTCGTGTTACTTGTTACTGGTTAAGAGTGCGCCTTAACAGGCCACTATCGTGTTCTATCCTTACATTATCATGAATGAGAAAAACTTGCATAAAATAGCTAGTAACATAGTCTTGAAGCCAAGAAAAAGATCTACAACTTTCATGTTGGGAGTTGGAAGAAATTATGGCCACAATTCAGCCAAAAAGGACTTAAAATAGCCAAAAATAACCAAAATAGGCACTATGCAGCCTCCTGTGGTACTATGCAGCCTCCTGTGGCACTATGCAGCCTTCTGTGGCACTATGCGGCACTATGCAAGCCATGCGGCACTGTGCATCCATGCGGCACTATACAAGCCATGCGGCACTATTTATTCCTGCAGCACTATTCATGCGACACTATTCATCGTCCCTGTCAAAATCAGGACAGATGAACTAGAAAATGTCCCAATCTTAGTTTGGCCATAACTTCCTCAAAACAAGTCGAAATCTAACTTTTTAAAGGTCCATTTTGGGTAAGATCGAATTCTCTACAACATAGAACAATCAAAACTTGAAAATAATGAAGTTTGGTAGATCAAAATCCAAAAAATTTGAAAATGCAACCAACTTAGATCTACAAGAAATAAACCATAAAAATTAAAAATGCTAAGTACTAAAGTGTCTTAGAATCTCGTGAGGAAGACAATGTGTCACGATCCGCACCCTTATGAGGGGCACGAGCACGTGGGTACGTCCAGCCTACGCCGCAGTATCGGCAGTAGAACGCTGTATATAACGCCTGTAAATATTACGACTAACAATATAAAGGTACATGTAAAGTATATACTCTCCGAATGGAGGTGACATATCAATACAGTCTCAATCACAGAATAAAACTAAGGTAGATAGCTCAGAAGGAGAATATATGATAGATGAAATAGTAAATAAGTCCAGTGTCCAATACAAGCCCAGATATATACAACATCACAGGGTCTCAAAATATAACATAGAAGCTACAGTCTGATAAAGCTAGCTGGATCGCAGTCCAGTCAAACCTAGCTAATCTACACTACTCCGGGAGTACAAAATCTAGTGGCTCTACTATAAGGCCACGGTCCTGGGCTACTCCATCTGACTCGAGCCCATAACAGGTCGAGCAGTCCGACTCAGAATCATCTGTAATATATCATAACGGTATCCTATCAGGAAATGAGCAAGTACAAGCACTAACAGCAGTTCCATATGAATTGACAAATTCTATAAGAGACAGTATAATGAACTAAAAGACAAAGATATATGAAGACTTGGGAACCGTTCGGAAGCTAAGTTACAACCCTTAAACCAAACAAGAACCGGAGTTGTAACTCTTCTCCCGAACAGAACTTAGTCTCCAATCAAGGTACAATGTAAAGGCATGTAGAGCATGTGAGTAACTGTATATCAGGCATGGAAAGGAAATACCGAATGTAGAACATAACAGGATATATGATAAGATAAGTAAATATAAAATGTGCCTTGAATTATTAGAGCGATATGTGATCGGCTTGGGATAAGTGACATGACAGGCTATCCACTTGGCCCGGCAATTCGCGGTGACCTCAACGGAAAGTCATGCCGGCCAACCTGGATAACGAGCACAAGGCAAGGGATCTCGCTACACCCTTCGTGATGGGAGAGTGGCGCGAGAACAAGAATAGTGACAGGGTGGCTTGGATCACATAGCCCCTAATAATTTTCTATCCCCGAATAGTACAATGGATCTGGACATGACACGTCATGGCACGTGATTCCGTAAGAGGGTAGCAAATCTTCTTAGAAATCGGTGTCTATACAAGTACAGGGAACATGACAGGGAGTGTACCAATATACCCAGAAATCCAGGAGCAACATATCTCATGCCGTGATCCAACGTGTACTAGTCCGTGAACTATCGTAACTGAGAATCAAGTAAGACACTACGACTGAATCGGATATAGCAGATATCAAGACAATAAAAACTATCAGTAAATGTACTCGCCTGCTGTCCTGAGCTGTAGGGTATATCAATGCTCAGAGAGGTAATCCGAAACCTAAAGATGAGATACTGTGTGTTAATTTAGGTTTAAACAAGTTTAAGAATGATTCACAATGAATGATATAAAATCTAGGTCAAACTAGGTCTCATTGAGTCACACTAAGTCTTGTCAAGTCAAATCTAGGTCAAATCAAGTTATATCAAGTCAATCTAAATCAGACCAAGTCAACTCTAGGTCAAATCAGTCATCGTAAGTCAAAACAAGTCGAAGAAAGTGAAACGGGGTCAAGAGTTTGTCTACCCACAAAATCTAATTTACATAATCTAAGTCTCATCCAATTTTGGGCGCGTTCCGACACTCGAAACTCAATTTTACCCTTTCACTAAATTCGACTCACTCACAAACCCTCTCTAATTTGATTTCCTACATTCCCTTCTCCTTATTCTCCGTCTTATTCTTCTTATTCTCTATCTCCTTCTCCTTATTCTCCGTCTCTTATTTCTTATTCTCCGTCTCCTTCTCCTTATTCTCCGTCTCTTATTTCTCATTCTCCGTCTCCTCTCCTTATTCTCCGCTCTTATTCTCCGTCTCCTTCTCCTTATTCTCCGTCTCTTATTTCTCATTCTCCGTCTCCTTATCCTTATTCTTCGTCTCTTATTTCTCCGTCTCCTTCTCCTTATTCTCCGTCTCTTATTTCTTGTCTCCTTCTCCTTATTCTTCGTCTCCTTCTCTTATTCTCCGTCTTATTCTTCTTACTTCGTCTTATTCTTCTTATTCTCCGTCTTTTATTTCTTATTCTCCTCTCCTTATTGCCACTGTTGCTCCTAATGCCTAACTGCTGCTGCTACTGGCTTATGCTGCTGCTGCCACTTCCTACTGCTGCTGCTGCTGCTGCTCTACTTCCTACTACTGCTGCTGCTATTTCTTATTCCTTCTTTCTACTTCTATTCCTCTCTCCCAAACTCTCATTTTCTTCCTCTAAAATCACACACACACATCCATATATATATATATATATATATATATATATATATATATATATATATAAACTCACAAACACATATACCCATATATATATATATATATATATATAGACACACACACTCATATCTATATATAAATACATACACACACATATCTATATATATATAATACATACACACACACATATAGAAATATATATACACTATATATATTTCTCTCTAAAAAAGAAAAACCCCTAATAAATCCTTAAACTAGGTTTTTGGAAAACCTATAAAAGCTATGGTCATTAAGTAGAGAATGGTCCTCCACATTTATTGTGAAGGAATAAATGCAAGAGAGAAAATTTATGGGGATTAATGAGCATACCTAGAATTGGTTTCCTTGAGGAAGAAGAAGCTTCAAAAGAAAAGAATAAAATGAAGAGAGAGAGTTTACTTTGGAGTGAAGTAAAGGGAGGGGGTTTTGCCTATACATGGCCGACCATGGGGGGTCTTAATGGGTTTGGGTGGAGACCCATTAGGCCTCCAAACCCATTAGACTTGGTTTGGTTTAACTCCAAATTGACTAATTAAGCCTCTAAATAACTAGTTAAGCCATGGAAGTATTGGTTTATGGTTTCTAGCCTAGTTAGGATGGCATGTGGGCTAAGTCCAGCTAGTATGTGGGTCCTACTAGTGTCCAGACTACCCGGATCTCCAACTTAAGTCCAAATTGGATAAAATTCAAACTAAATCAACCAATTCCCTAAAAATCCTATAAAATCAAATAAAATTTCCAAAAATTATAAAACTTGGAAAATAACAAAATACCCCTAATTCGAAAACTGGGGTGACAAATCTACCCACCTTAAAAGAATTTTGTCCTCGAAATTGAATGAGAACTAACACAACAACATGAATAGAACAAGAAAGGAAAAGAAAGAATTTTACCTCAAGTTCGAAGAGATATGGGAATCGCTCTCGCATGTCGTCCTCCCTCTCCCAGGTATACTCACCTGGAGAGATGTCTCCACGTAACGCGAACCAAGGGAATGACCTGGTTCCGGAGCACATTCTCTCTACGATCCAGAATCTCCACCGACTGTTCTGGATAGCTGAGAGTAGGTCCCACCTGTATCGCTGAATGGTCCAATACATGGCTAGGATCTACCACGTACTGCCTCAGCTGCAATACATGAAACACGTTGTGCACTCCCTCAAGCCTAGTAGGCAAGTCCAGTCGGTAGGCTACTGCACCGATCCTCTCTATGATGGTGAAAGGTCCGATGTAGCGCGGACTGAGCTTCCCACCGCCGCCAAAGCGAATCGTGCCACGTGTCGGGGATATCCTCAAAAATACCATGTCACCAACCTAGACACAAGACAAAACTTAACACACAACTAACAAACAATCACAACAAACATGACAAGAATTGAAACTAACCTCGAACTCTAACGGCTCCGGTGACTATCGGCCCAATGCCGCTGCCTATCCTGAGCTACCCAAAGTCTGTCTCTAATCAATCTGACCTTCTCGGCCGCATCCACAACCATCTCTGGTCCAAGAAGCGCCCTCTCGCCGACATCGTCCCAAGACAAAGGAGTACGGCATCTCCGTCCACATAGAGCCTCAAATGGTGACATCTCTATACTGGCCTGGTAGCTGTTGTTGTAAGCAAACTCTACCAGGTGAAGATGGTCCTCCCAAGAACCCCTGAGATCTAGCACACATGTGCGAAGCATATCCTCCAAAGTCTGGATGGTCCTCTCCGACTGCCCGTCTGTCTGAAGATGATAAGCAGTACTAAACTTGAGCGAGGTGCCCAAGCTAGCCTGCAAACTCCTCCAGAAGTGGAAAGTGAATCGGCTATCCCGATCTGAAACTATGCTCACCGGAACTCTGTGCAATCTCACGATCTGACGAACATACAGCTCTGCCAGCCTCTCCGTAGACAAACGCACTTTGAAAGGCAAAAAGTGGGCCAATTTGGTCAATCTATCAACGATGACCCAAACCGCGTCTTTTCTTCCTGGCGATCGTGGAAGTCCAGATACAAAGTCCATGGTGATGTGCTCCCACTTCCACTCGGGAATGGGTAGCGGCTGTAGCAATCCACCTGGTCTCTGTCTCTCGGCCTTCACCTGCTGACACACAAGGCAACGAGATACAAACTGAGCTACCTCGCGCTTCATGCCATACCACCATACGTGCTCTCTCAGGTCCCTATACATCTTGTTGGCCCCGGGATGCATAGAATACTGAGAGCGATGCGCCTCCTGAAGAACCTCCTTCCGAAGCTCTCCACGCGGAACGCACAACCTAGTACCATGCCGCAACGACCCATCTTCGGCTACAGAGAAATCGTCAAGCAAGCCCGTCCGCACCTGCTCCCTGATGCTCCTCAGGGCAACATCATCATACTGCGCTGACCTGACTCTATCCATCAGCTCAGACTGAATCTGTAAACCCCACATCTGGATCTCCACGCCCGGGATGATGACCTCGATATCCAAACTATCCAGGTCGGCCAACAAATGATGATCTGTCGTCAAGAACATAGCAACTGGATACCTGCTCAAGGCATCTGCAACTACGTTGGCCTTCTCCGGATGGTACTGCAGTGATATATCGAAGTCCTTCATCAGCTCTAACCACCGTCTCTGCCGCATGTTCAACTCCTTCTGAGTGAACACGTACTTCAAGCTCTTGTGATATATGAAGATCTCAACTCGCTCTCCGTACAGGTAATGCTTCCATAACTTCAAAGCAAAAATAACCGCGGCCAACTCCAGATCATAAGTAGGATAGTTCTTCTCATGAGGACGTAACTGCCTGGATGCATAGGCAATCACCTTCCTGTGCTGCTGAAGAACACAACCCAAGCCCTTCCCTGAAGCATCGCTGAAGATCGAGAACCCACCTGACCCAGATGGCAAAGTCAGGATCGGAGCTGAAGTCAACCTCCTCTTCAGCTCATCGAATGCAGCCGGACACTCAGCAGTCCAGACGAACTCCACGTCCTTCCTGGTGAGTCTAGTCGGCTCTACAATCCGCGAGAAGTCCTGGACGAACTTCCGGTAATAGCCAGCCAAACCCAGAAAGCTCCGAACCTCGGCAACTGAACTGGGCGTAAACCAAGACTCTACTGCCGAAATCTTCCTCTGGTCCACTGAAATCCCGTGCTCGGTCACAACAAGACCTAAGAACTCCACCTGGTCCAAGAAGAACTCATACTTCGAAAGCTTCCCGTAGAGTTGCTCCCTCCTCAGAATCTCTAACACAACTCTCAAGTGCTCCTCATGCTCCTCATGCGTCTTCGAATAGATCAAGATATCGTCTATGAAGACCACCACGAACTTGTCAAGGTACTGATGGAATACCTTGTTCATCAAGTTCATGAACATCGCGGGAGCATTGGTCAACCCAAATGGCATCACTGTAAACTCGTACTGGTCGTGCCGAGTCCGAAACATTGAGTGTGTGAAAATATATATGGAGGGACCGGCGGTGACACACACAGTGGCACAGGCGGCGGCGGCAGATCTGAGAGGGTTGGCGTGCCCAGGTGTCATGCCCCAGAACCAGAATACTGGAGAGCGGGGGACAGACACAGCCAGCTACGTACATTGAAGTGAATCCTACCTTGATGTACGGTCACGGCTGTCTAGATGTATGAGGGTTTACTACAAGCCATTAGTCTCTTAGGGTCAAGAACAAGCCTAGTGTTTCAATCTCAAGCAAGCAAGTAAATGTAACAAGATGGTAGATCATCAGACATACAAGGTAAGGCGTCCCAAACATTACATATTCAGATGATCATGAAGCTAGTCATACAAAATGCGAAGACTAGCAAGAGTTTAGGTCATACATGATCAACCCTAGGATTTGTCAATCATGTTACATCCCTTAGGTAGACAGGAATGTAAATTCAACATGAGCTAACACTTGCTCGGCGGCTAAACGTCTCAAAAGAATAATTTATAATAGAGTGAGAGCAAAATAAAACCCAATCGTTGCCAGGATTGCACCTAGTGTTCACCATCTGGCTGGAAGGCTGAAAGATCCTCGGGTGCTACTCCGAAATCTGGCCATACAAAATCAGCTGGGTCAGAACCCAGAAGAGCAAGTGCCACAAAGGAGGCTTCACTTAAGAACTAAAACCAGCATATTAGCACATAAAAACTTAATTGATAATAAAAGATATGAGTTAGAGAAAACAAGGTGATAAACGATAAGACAACTAAGGGACTATTCTGGTAGCCAAGTTACAACCCGTAAACCAAATAAGGACCGGGGTTGTAACCCTTCACCTGAACAGAGCTTAGTCTCCAACCAATTATCGACAAGAGTAAAGCATAACAATAACGTGCAGAAATAACCATGTAGTGGTCTTGCCTAGGCAAGACTAGACGGGACTTCATCCATCAACTACGGCCAAGCAATGAGTATGACTTGATACTTTAGCTAACTAGGGTTATCACAAGCTTAGTTACTAACAAGATGCAATGAGATGTTTCAACAGCCACAAGCCCTGCAGTCTTAATCCAGGTTATCCGGTCACAAGTTGAGAGAGTTGAATTAGGTGACTTGGGGGTGCAACACATGACAGTGTGCTGGAAATGTGTCCTACTCGACGGCAGGCTACAAGTCCAATTAGAGCGCCCAGATAACGGGACTGCCTGTAGCTCAAAAATCCCTTCATGAACTACTTGATCAATCTAGTCATCATCCTAGTCAGATTCAGTATGAATCCCTGATCGTGGTAACCAGGAATTCATGTCCTATACATGATGCAAGACGAGACATGTAGCTTATACAAGCACAAATACCCACGGTGTCAAGACAAGAGTTACTTAGCAAGTCAAGATAGCCGTCACAACAGCATATCAAGATTATCATGTTAGGTTTACTTATCAAGAGTGCGCCACGACGGACCACTATCATGTCATGTTACTTGTCAAGAGTGCACCACGACGGGTCACTATCAAAAATTATCATGTAAAGGTTACTTGTTAAGGGTGCGCCACAACGGTCCACTATTGTATCGTGTTACCGGTTAAGAGTGCGCTTTAACAGGCCACTATCGTGTTCTATCCTTACATTATCATGAATGAGAAAAAATTGCATAAAATAACTAGTAACATAGTCTTGAAGCCAAGAAAAAGATCTACAACTTCATGTTGGGAGTTGGGAGAAATTCTGGCCACAATTCAGTCAAAAAGGACTTAAAACATCAAAAAAAATAGCCAAATAGGCACTATGCAGCCTCCTGCGGCACTATACGGTACTATGCAGTCTTCTGCGGCACTATACGGTACTATGCAAGCCATGCGGTACTATGCATCCATGCGACACTATACAAGCCATGCGGCACTATTCATTTCTGTGCCACTATTATTTCTTCGGCATAATTCATGCGGCACTATTCATTGTCCCTGCCAAAATCAGGACAGAAGAACTAGAAAATGTCCAAATCTTATTTTGGCCATAACTTTCTCAAAACAAGTCGAAATCTAACTTTTTAAAGGTCCAGTTTGAGTTAAAATCGAATTCTCTACAACATAGAACAATCAAAACTTGAAAATAATGAAGTTTGTTAGATCAAAAACCAAGAAATCCGAAAATGCAACCAACTTAGATCTACAAGAAATAAACTATAAAAATTGAAAATGCTAAGTACTAAAGTGTCTTAGAATCTCATGAGGAAGACAATGGAACAACAAAATAGAGTTCCTCCATGAAGCAAGTTGCACTTGCCTAAGCTCTTGGTAGGTGGAGAGAGTTATGAGGAAGAAGAAGGAGTAAATGAAAAAGTAAGAAAGTAATGAAGAGAGAGAAAGGGTTGGTGGGTTATAAAGGGGAGGATTCTCTCATAATGAACCAAAAGCTCAATCAAAAAACCAAACCAAAATAAACCAAAACAAGCTAAACCAAGACCAAACCAAGTCAAAACTAACCTAGACTAGGCTAGCAAGTCAAGTCCAACTACGGGTCACCTGACAAACATCAGATCTCGTATACATATACGAAAATACGTATAACGAAAAACGTGAGTGACACCAGGGGAGGGTTGGCGAGGGGTAGCGAGACATGTGGAGGGTCGCCCAGGGCGGCCCGACCACGACTGACCCGACCAGAGGCGGCATAGGGCCGGCCAGGGGTGGCGCGCCCAGGGGCCCTGGCGCCCTGGCTAGGGACGTGGCCACAGGTGGTGGTGTCATGACCCGCTACCCAAATTGTTGGGTCAGGCCGAGTCATCCCAGACTACGTTTGATATAAAACGTAGTAAGCTGTTCTAAAGATAACAGGATAAGACTAAATGTGCTAACAGTTCTATAAGTAAATAAAAGTCATAAATGCTCCAAACACAAAAGTCGTCTCAATAGTAAAATGTCCAAGTACAAGTGATCTGAAATGTAAAATTGGATATATGTCCAGTTATAAAAATATATAGTCTAATACATGTCTACTCAAAAGTCTAAAAACAAAAGACAACTAGGCGAGGTTCCCCGCAGGAACATCCTCGTAAAGCAGAGCCGGGTCCTCGGCAGTAACTCCATAATATGTGTCGCAGAGTAACTCCTCCTCAGTAAGGACACCTACAATGTTATCCTGTCAGGACGGGAGCAAGTACTGAATCTAGCAAACTAGCATATGAAACATGGAAATGAACATACGAGGAAATAACTGGAAACATGGCATCACACAATCTATCATGGCAAGGACACATATGTCATAGAGACAGATGCATATGTAATGTTTAAAACTGTAGCAGGTACTGATCGTCAATAGGTGTACAATGTGCAGTGGCACATAATGAAATGTACTTCCGTACAAGTGATAAGATGATAGATGTACATACGTACAAATGCTTTGAGATAAAGCCTACGACAAGGTATACATATAAAATGTCAACCTTGCTCGGTACATACGTACGGAGAAGGGGGTATGATCACGTACTCTACTATCAGTTTCCCAAACCCATATTCTAATCATGTGAGAGATACATAAAACTGTTCTAAGCATGGTAGTAATGGAAAGTACAATATGTGATATTTTAACTTGCTACCCCAAGGATCAGCATTTAACATGGTTGGATTAGCAGTTCATTTATGTAACAGTATGTAAAGTTGTAGAAAGTACTTGCCTCTAGCAAAGCAAAGCAAAACAAGCTGCGATAAAAGTGCTATGGATGTCCAGTAACTCGTCACTGTAGAAATAAATACAATAACTTAGTTTTTACACTAAGCTAAAACACTAAGACACTAATTGGTGCAACACGACTTGTGACTGGACACCTAGCCAAAATAATGATTTTAGCATAGGAGACCAATGTGGGGGTGACACACTACTTTAACTAACTTTCTAGGGTCTTTACACTAGTGAGGGGTGAGGTTCAACACGGCTAAAACTCAAATAACACAAAAAGCTACAAGTCGTAATTAATCAATAAATAAATCAAATGACCATTGTGTTCTAACATTTTTGAGATAAACAAAAAGCTTAGTTTTGCATAAAATAAAGTACCAAAATGATTTGCTAATTATAGAAATTTATTATAATTTTTCTGGAATTTATTAACCAGTACAAGTATTTTATAAAAATCAGTTTTCCTAAGTATACAGAAAATGAGTTTTGATTCTATATGCCAAACTAGGGGCAAAACTGTTATTTAAATATATAAAAGTTATACTAAATTAGCTAACTTAACATAGTATCTAAATACTATTTTTTCAGAATTTTAATAGTACTTTAAGTATTTTTAGAAAATCAAAAACAGCATTGCACACAATTGAAATTAAATAATTAATTATCTGCTTATTTTGTCCATGTAGTAATTTGAACCAAAGTTCAAATACAGGACCCAAGGCCATGAATCAAGTCCAATATGACTTGTACAGGTCTTGAATGTGTGAAAATACATTTGGGCCCAAAAACCCATGCTAGGCTTGGACACCAAATGGTTGCAGTAATTTAAATACACTAAAACAAATTGAAAAGTACAAAATAAATATTATTATTTTAATAAGGTAAAATTATACAAAATGAATATATACATACATATGTTAAAAGTATATAATATAAATAGTATATATATATATATATATATATATTAATATATATATATAAAAAATAATTAATTATAAAGTATATATATATTATAATTAAGTATTTTTTATATATATAGATATATATATAATAATATATATATATATAATATATTATATATATAATATATTATATATATATAATACAAATATGTATACATATATATAACAATACATATATAATAATATATATACACATGAAAAATATAACATAATACATATATGTATATAAATACAAATAATATATAAAAGTTTACTAACTATAAAATATATACATATATAAAATACTGCCTATACAGTATATACATTTATATATAATTATATGTATATACATATATATAAATATATATAAATAACAAAAGAAAAGAAAAAGGAAAAGTAAAAGAAAAAAAAATAACACAGCAGTAAGGGGGGCTCGAACCCGGCCAGGGGGAAGGGAAATCTTGAGCCCCACTCGACTAGCCAATAGGCCAGCAGAGCTTGCTGATAGAATGGGGCTTGCAATAATTTTAAACTGAAATGAATAACATATAACCTAAAATCACAACTCGTGTCCGGACAGTTTAGGACACGAGAGTTGTGACGCGAGTCTTGTGTCTTCGTCTAGCACGACACGCACGTCGCCATTTCTGCGTGTCCGAACCTGCCTATGCACTGCTCGTCTCTAGGCGCGTCTGGGGTCGTGTTCACGAGACACAGAACGACACAGGGTTCAAGGGACACGTACGTGTCCAGTGGAGGTTGCTGTTGCGGCTGCGACAGGGCGGAGGAGGCATCGGGGTCGTCGGAGAAAATTAGGGCTGAGTCGCCTTGCTCCGGCGAGTCGATTGGTGGTGGTGGCTCGTCGGGACGTGGCCTAGGGTGGCTGGAATCCTAGATCTAGGGTTCCGGCGACGTTCGTGGGAAGATGGGTGCAGGGCGGTGGCTAGGGCGGCTGTGTTGAAGTCTAGGGTTAGGGTTTGGTCTGGGGGAGAGAGAGGGGTTTAAATAGGGGGTCGAGGCAGTTCTAGGTCGGTCGGGCAGCCGAAAATGGCGGGGGCAGGCCGATCGTCGGTTGTCGGTCGTCGGTCGTCGGGCATGGAGGTGGGTAGGAAATTAGCACTTAGGTCCCCCTAGATTTAGGTTATTACACTAAGGTCCTATCAAAGTCTATATAAAAACAAATTTGTATTCCACATCAAAAAATAATTAACTAATTGCAAAATGACTTTTTAAACAATTTGGAAAATTACAAACAGTTATTAAAATAATTTAAATATTGCATAATGATATAAAAATAATTCTAAAAATTACAAAATGATATTAAAACAATTTAGAAAATTGTAAATTAATATTTTTGTATTTTAAAACTCATTTAAACATCATTTAAAAATTCTAAAAAAATTTCTAAAATCTAAATAATTATTTTAAGGCTAAAATTGACATTAAAAATTAATTAACACTAATTAAAATGAAATTTGAAAAACATGGGCTTACAAGTCTTCCCTCCTTGAAAAAATTTCGTCCTCGAAATTCACAAGGATTGAAGACCCTACAATATTCTAACATAGCAAGCAATACAATAAATGACTAAGGCTATGATCAAAACTAACCTCTAAGGTATCAAGCGGGAACGGGGGTTCCCTCGCAGCGGTTGGATCGAACAAGTAAGGGTATCTCTCCCTCATGTCCGACTCCCTCTCCCAAGTAGATTCATCTGGGAGTGACGGCTCCAAGCTACTCGCACTAGGGTATAACCTTGTTCCTCAGCCTCTTCTCTCTCCTGTCTAATATCTCCACTGGCTGCTCAGAAACTGTAAGCTCGGTCCAACCTCCAACTGTATGATCTAGCACATGACTGGGGCCTGGAACATATCCTCAGCTGAGATACGTGAAAGACATCTTGAACTCCTGCTAGGTTGGGTGGAAGTGCAACCCTGTAAGCTACCTCTCCGATCCTGCCAAGTATCTCGAACGGCCCGATGTATCTGGGGCTCAGCTTCCCTCGTCCGAACCTGATCGTCCCTCTAGTAGGTGATATCTTCACTAGCACCATATCACCGTCTGTGAATTCCATCGGTCTGCTACTAGCATCAGCCCAGTGTTTCTGCCTGTCCTGAGCTACTCTGAGCCTGTCTCTGATCATCCGACTTTCTCTGCTGCATCCGTGATCATCTGGCCCAAGCATAACTCTGCCTCCAACATCATCCCAAAAGAGCGGTGTGCGGCATCGTCGTCCATAAAGCGCCTCGAAAGGAGACATACCGATACTGGCTTGGTAGTGTTGTATGAAAACTCTACCAAGTGCAGATGGCTCTCCTATGATCCTCGATGTCCAGCACGCAGGTCCTCAGCATATCCTCCAGTGTCTGTATCGTCCTCTCGGACTGCCCATCTGTCTGCGGGTGGTACGCTGTACTGAACTTGAGCCTACTGCCCAACTCCTCCTGCAAGCTCCTCCAGTAGTGGGATGTGAATCTGCTGTCTCTGTCTGACACGATGCTCACGACACTCCGTATAGGCGAATATCTGCTGCATGTATAGCTCCGCCAACTTCTCGGTGGAAAGCCCCACCTTGAAGGGTATGAAGTGCGCACACTTCGTCAGCCTGTCCACGATGATCCAAATGGCATCCTTTCCCTCTTGAAAACGAGGAAGCCCTGAGACGAAGTCTATCGTAATATGTTCCCACTTCCACTCGGGAATGGGTAACGGCTGCAACAAACCAGCTGGCCTCTGGCGCTCCGCCTTGACCTGCTGGCAAACTAGGCATCTCGAGAAAACGTGACATCCATCTTCATCCCGTGCCACCAAAGATGTTCCTGCAAGTCACGTACATCTTGTTAGCACCAGGGTATAGAATATCTCGATCGGTGCGCTCCTGCAAGACTGCCTCTACCAGCTCTCCCTTCGGCACGCACAATCGGCTGTCATGCCTCAAGGATCCATCATCTGCTATAGTAAAGTCATCCAGCATCCAGCTAATGCCTGGGCTCGAAGTCCGCGAAGGCTCTCATCTGTAGGACTGTGCCTTCCTGATGCTCTATCAAACCTGACTGGATGTCAAGTGCCATCATCTGTATCACTGATCCTGGTCGAACTAGCTCAATACCGAGCTTCTCCAGATCCTCCCGTAAATGCCGATCAATTATCAGGTGACATGCCATCGGATGCCTGCTCAGCGCATCCGCCACCACATTTGCCTTCCGGGTGATACTGTAAATCGATGCGAACTTTCATCAACTCCAAACCATCGTCTTTGCCTCATGTTCAGCTCTTTCTGCGTGAACACATACTTCAAGCTTTTGTGGTCAGTAAAGATTTCCACACGCTCTCCGTATAAGTAATAAGTGCAAAGATCACCGCAGCTAACTCTAGGTTATGGGTAGGATAATTCCTCTCATGAGTCCGCAATTGCCTAGATACATAAGCAATCACTTTCCCATGCTGCTGTAGGACACATCCTAGCCCTTTTCTAGAAGCATCGCTGTAAATGGTGAAACCTCCAGAACCTGAAGGTAATATCAGAACTAGAGCGGTCGTCAGCCTCCTCTTCAACTCCTCAAACGCAGCCTGGCAGTCTTCTGACCAGATGTACTCTGCGTCCTTCCGCGTCAGCTTCGTCATTGGTTCAGCTATCCTAGCAAAGTCCTGGACGAACTTTCTATAATAGCCTGCTAAACCTAGAAAGGTCCTGATCTCTGAAACTGACGTCGGAGCCTTCCATGTCTCAACTGCAGCAATCTTCCTGGGATCTACCGAGATTCCATCTCCAGTGACTACATGGCCGAAAAACTCCACTCGGTCTAAAAAGAACTCGCACTTCGGCAATTTGGCGAACAATCTCTCCGCCTCAGAATCCCCAAAACTATCCGCAAGTGCTCTGCATGCTCCTCTGGCGTCTTCGAGTATATCAGGATGTCGTCGATAAATACTACGACGAACTTATCCAAATACTGGTGAAATGTCTTATTCATCAAGTTCATAAAGACAGCTGGCGCATTTGTGAGACCAAATGACATCACTAGAAACTCGTACTGCCCGTACTTCGTGTTGAACGCCGTCTTCTGGATGTCTGCTGCCCTAACCTTCACCTGGTGGTACCCGGATCTCAAGTCTATCCTGAAAAACACCTTCGCCCCGCTCAACTTGTCGAACAAATCATCTATCCTAAGCAGAGGATATTTGTTCTTGATGGTGATGGCATTCAACGCCCGGTAGTCAATACACAACCGGACTGTACCATCCTTCTTAGGCACAAAGAGCACTGGTGCTCCCCATGGAGAAGTACTGGATCGAATGAAACCCTTTTTCAACAAGTCATCAATCTGCTCTTTCATCTCTACTGCCTCATTGGGATTCACTCTATAGCAAGCCCGGGATACTGGTGATGAACCCGGCACTAAATCTATAGTGAACTCCCCTCTCTGTCAGACGGAAGCTGTAACTCCACTTTCCAGTTTTTCTTAAATAAAAATTCATTTTCTATTTATTATTATTTGGAAACATTTTGAATGAATTAAATATTAGACAATTTTACAATTTGAAGTTGTTGTAACAATTTCTATATATTTTCTTAATTTAAAAACTGTTTTTAAATGATTTATGCAATAATGAAACAGCAGAGGGTTTATTTGTAAATGTTCCTATTATAATTTCGTTGCGGGCAATTATTCAAAAGGGGGGGGTTTTTGCATATGGCCAATTGGCGGAGGGGCTTATTTGCAAAAGTTCCATTTCGTTTTATTAAAACGAACCGTTCGGTTGAGTGGAGAGAGAGTGTGCATTCAATTTTCTTCTCCCCTTTCTCTCGAGCTCTCCACCGACTTCTCGAGACTTCCGTTCTCGTTCTCCCCGCCGACTCTTCGTTCTCCGCCACTTCTCGAGTCTTCTTCTGTTCTCGAGTCCTTCGCCGACTCCTCGGGTTTCCAGCTCCGACGACCTTCGGCGACTCTGATGGCGACGACGATGATGATGACGGTGGCTCTGGTGGCGTAGATCTGAGAGAGCGAGGCGACTTCGTTCCTGTTGAAGCCGACGACCCCGAGATGATGGCTTGGCGATGAAGATGATGGCTGGGTCTAGGCGAGCTTTCCTTGACGCCTAGGCGCTGCTCTGACCGAGTCTTCTTCCTTCCTTCTTTCTCGACGAGCTTTGGGCTTCGACTTCCAGAGGGTAAACCCTAACCTAACCCTAATCTCTACTGTTGGTCAGATCTATGGCAGATCTATGGCCTAGACTCTGAGATCCTTTGATCGGTGACGAGATCTAGGGTTTCTGTGGTTGTGCGAGATCGATGATGTGTCTTTCTCTTTGAACAGTTCTAACTGTTCAGATCCGTTGGATCTAGGGTTTCTGTGGTCCGATCTTGTAGATCGACCCTTGCATGTGGTTATTTTGGGTTGCATGTTAGATCTGTGATGTTTTTAGTTGATTTTTGAGATCATTGATCTGTGATATTCTGTGGTTGTGATTATTATTTTTCTGAGGAGTTTTCTACAGATCTGGTAGTGGTTCCAGATCTGTTGAGTGTGGTTTTTCGTTGGTGATTTCTGTGGGAATCCAGTGGATCTATTCCTTTTGCTTACTGTCGGTTGCCTAGACCTAACGAACCAGTGGTGACTCTAGGGTTGCTCGGTTCGTTAGATAGAATGGGTTTTTTTGGACAGTTTCCTTATCCATTCTGTGTGGATTTTGGAAGATCTGATGTTCTGAATCTTCTTTTTTGGGACTGAGATCCTGTGTCTAAACACTTTCGTGTCTGACACTGCATGCATGCCATAATTGGGATATGATGTTAGTTCCTTTTTGATGAACTGAGATCTCAGTCGGACACACTCGTGTCCGACACTGCATGTATATTTTATGGATTTTAATTGATAACTTCTTCTCTTTTCTGTTATTTGTTGTTGAGGGATTTTTCTGGTGTTGGACTTCTGTCCGACTGGACTGTGGACTGTACCTACCTGTTCGTATCCGATGTTCGTGTCGGATACGAAGTGGCGCGAAGTTGTGGCTAGAACATTGCTGGACTTGCTGTGGCCGTGTCCTCTTTCCCGTGTCCGACGTGCGTGTTGGACACCAAGGAGATGATGTGACCTTCTGACCTGACGTGACTGGCTTGAACTTCGGGCCTGACCGGCGGTGGACTTTGGCAGTTTGTGGCTTTTATCTGTTGGGCCGGGTTGGTGTTTATTCAGTGGGTTTATTGTGTATTCTTTGTGGGCTGAAGTATGGGCTGGGCCATACAGTATTGTGTTGTAATATTATTTTATTAATTATAGCTGGATAACTGTAATTATTTGTGGGTGGGCTGGTTTGGCTGGGCCATGTTGGGCCGGGCTTATATGCTGTTGTAGTTATGTTTGGGCTGGTTAGAAGTTGGGTCTGAACTGATCCTTGGTTTGGGTTGGGCCGAGTGTGTGGGCTGCCAGTGGACTTTGCCTTTGGGCAGGACTGTCTGTAGTTAATTTTTGTAAAACCTTTTTCAATAATAAAAATGTTATTTTCCCAATTGCTGTGAGTTGATGGAAACATCCTCTTAAAACCAATTTTATTAAAAACAATTAGTTAATTTTTACTGCTGATTAGTTACTCTTTATGTATATAACTTATAAAACTCTTAGTGTTAAACACGTAAAACCAATGGTTGTGTTTAACATTGTTTTTCCCAAAAGAAAAGTTTAGTAATTAAACTATGTAATGTACTTGTGAACCTCCAAATAAGACTAACTTATTTGGGAGATCAAGATAAAGATTTAGTTATAGAAGCAACTAGCATAGTTTATTAATCAACTTGTACATCACTATTGTTAACAGGAAACATCCAGCTAGATTGCCTACCATATTGCTGGAGCCAGGCAAGTACATTCTATGGTTTTGTTCAGTGCATCTTCCTTGTTCTTTATTGCTGACACACTGCGACACGTTCATGATCTTACTTGTTCTTTCATGATCTTATTCATGATCTTACTTGTTCTTTCATGATCTTACTTGTATCTTGGGGTGGGGAAATACTCTAGATATGTGACTAAACCCGGTTACTTATTCATGATCTTTAGCTTAGGCCTCGCACAGTGCACGCGGGTCCTAAGCCGTACCTACATGATCTTCCAGGATCCTTTCATGTTCTTTCATGATCTTACCCAAGCCGGTCACATATCTAAGTAGTATTTCAAACATATAAACACATGTTCAGGATATTGTTCTTACATTAGTTTCTCTTGATCCTGATCTTAATATTAGTCGTGATCTTTACTGCATCTTACATTGTCGTGATCTTTCATGTATCTTTATAGCAGTAGTTCATGATCTTCATGTTCTTTACATACTTGTTCTTATCCTGTTCTTCTAGCATTTACTTTCCATATGTTATTGTTCATTACCTAGAACTGTGCTTTGCTCCGCTCCTGACTGGATATGTTATGATAGGTGAGATGGAGGCTTTATGTGACACATACTATGGGCAGGATACTGCTTTCCTTGAGCCAGCTGGAGCTGCTTGTGACATAGAGGCTGCAGAAGCCTAGTTATCTTCCATTTAGTTGTCTTTCCTGCTTTTGAGACTTTAGTCAGACTTTAGTTACATTTCTGGATGAATGTAATAATAAATGCTTAGACATGTATTTGAATATTCTGGGATCGTTTATAGATGCTGTGTTCTCTATCTTTCATGTTTATCTAGTTAGTTTCCCTAGTTGATACAGCTTACTTCATTGTGTCTAGCAATGAAGGCTGGGCGTGTCCGACTCGTGTCCGATTATTCGGGAGCGGGTCGTGACATGTTTTTAGTGGTGGCCCATGCAGGTCCATCCTAATGGTACCTAGGACTTAGTGTACTATTGGGGGACTTGATTTACACTAGGGAAACTTGATCACAGCATAGGAAAATCGGGAAATAAGGGTATATCAGGTTATTCATGTTCTTCAGGTGCTTATTTATTATAAAAACATTGTTTAATAGGTTTTAGGGTTTGTCGTTCAACGAAGTTTTCTTTTTATGCAGGATGGTGGCCACAAGGAAGACCGCAGATCAGACTGGAGTTGCGAGCGGTTCTGGAGTTGCAGGCGGTACAGAGCGGCCTGCACTTGATGTTTCCGAACTTCCACTACCTTCTATCACTCTACTATCCCCATGGGTAGTACGTAATTGACGGAGATGTCTGAAGAGTCCCTTGACGACCAGAGGAAGCAGGCCACCCTTTCCAAGTCAGACTTGTGGATACACTCTCCGAGCCAGGAAGGACTTCTGATTTCCAGACGCTCAGACACTTGGACTTTTCCGACACCGAGCGCATATCTTGCACCAGAGAGCCGATCGAGAACCTGAAGCCGCCACTGAAGATCATCTCAGCATGTGAGGATCCAACTTCTATGAAGATTAGAGCCACCAGCCTGGAGATTCAGAATGTAGCGCAGACAATGGAATGAGACGGAAAGCTGAAGCACATGAGGGACATGAAGACTTATGACGAAGGCAATAACTAGCTTGGATCCGCAAAACATCGTAACACTCAGTCGGCGTTTCTTCGATCGCACCACCAATCGCATCATCAGGAGCAGATCTCAGCAGCCAGCACGCCAGCAGTATATTCCTACCAGAGCCCTGCACTTCAGCCTCAGCGGGAGATCCAGATTCAGATCCAGCCGACGATCATTTACAATTACTGCCACCTCTCGGGATGCCACTATGAAGAGTGCCGCAAAAGACGGAGGCTATGCTTATTCTACGGATCGACTGCCCACCAAATCATGGATTGCTGAAGAACGTTGATCACATTGCCCGAGAACAAGCGCGAGGAGCATCAGACTACAGCAAAAGAGAACCACCTTTTCAGAATCAACAACCACATGGAGTACTACCGCAGGGATCAACCTACGCCAGGACAATTGAAGGAGGTTAGAGAGATTTTCGTTCCGGAGGAATACTGAAGACTGAAGATTTTTTTGCATGGTTGGGAAACCATGTATCTTGATTAGCAATCCAGTTTTTCTTAAATTTCTTTTAGCATCTAGACCATTTTTGGAACTTCTTGTTTTCTATTTTGGAATCTTGGTTGGTATTCGAAACTTAACTCGAGATATTGTTTCCTATTCGTTGATTGATACTCCTCTAATCCATTCTTCGTAACCTTGCACTTTTCGAGATTCTACTCAGGAATTTTGTTTCCTATTCAGGACTAGTTACAATTTGTAAATTTTGTTCCTTTCCGAAGTTCAGTTTTCTATTTTGGGATAGTTGGAATTTGATTCAGTACTTGTTTCTATTCACCATTCAAGACATCGTTTGAAAACTTCGGTTTCGACCTGTTCCCTATGTGAGATTCGTTTCCTACGTGGCTTGTTTCTACTTGGAAATTATTCTGTTCACAACCTTGCTTCGATCTTGTTCCCTATTTGAAGTATCGCTTGTTTCATGGATATTGTTTTACTCACCCATTGATTCTTTTTCCTATTCATAACTTGATTCCATTCGAAAATTTAAGATCATGTTTCCTATTTCGAGACTTTGTTTTGTTCGTGATTTTGCCTCCCATCCAAGATTTACCGGACTTTGAATTTCAGTTCCTACTCGCGACTCGTTGAGACTGTGTTCCCTATTCCAAATCTTGTCTCCTCATTGAGATTTTCTATTCGAGAATTTGTTCCTTATTCACGACTTTGTTGATACTTGATTTTCTATTTTCCATTGTGTACTTTATTGGAGATTTCGTTTTCTATTCAAGTTTTCATTGTTATTCGAGATTTTATTGAAACTCGTTTCCAGTACGGGATTTTATTTCTTATTTTTGAAACTTGTTTTCTATCTGATACCTTGCTTCAGTTCGTCCTTCGAGACTCTGTTATCCCTTCGGGATAACGTCCCATATGTGGAATCTTGTTACCATTTCCGATATCAGTTGATATTCCGTCATAATTTGAAACTTTGTCCTGTCTGAATTTTAAATCTCCCTGGCTGCCCTTTTGTACTCACTGATTGGATCCCTTGTCATTTTTAGTACCTAATAAACTCATGTATTCTAACAGTCAGGTAATTTCACCATTTCCATGACTTGGACTATTGAAATTCATTTTGAATTCCTTGAAACTCTTTTGAAATTCCTAGGGATAAAGTCGAGAGGCTATTCGATGACCTACTGTGGCATGACAGTTGCGCGCTGCAGCCATTAGCTGGATTATGGAGACTGAGGGTTCACTGCAGCCAGTAGCGCACTGGCGAGGCAGGAACTTTAAGTTGAAGTGATTTCAGACATTCATAGGTTTCGGGTATTATTGAGACTTTGTCCTAAACTCTTCATATTTAGATCTCTTGAGTTGCTTCGTCGATAATTATTTGAAAATGAATAAAGTTGATATGTTATTTGGTAACATATTGTTATTTAAGTCATGGAACCGAAAAATTCACTGCAGCCATACATGCACTGGCGGGGCAGGGATTCTAAGTAAAGTGATTTCAAATATCTATATGTTTCCGGATACCATAGAAACTATATTCCATTTTCATATAATTATTGGTTTTCGAGAATCACACATCCTTGCATGTTCACCCTGATTTGATACTGTATCTCCTGAGTATTTCGTACGTTCCTCAAATCAACCCTTGCTAATTACCTTTTAGTATTGTACCATTAGATCATTGATTTCCTCAAATTATATTACCAGATTTTGATTCCATACTTCGCTTGTGTCTTGTCTAAATTTTGATCTTAAAACATGTCTGTCTGACCATGATTTTCCTATCTTGTGCTAGCCCACTTGTGTTAAAACTATCAATTTTGATCGTACTTAATAGTTGTGTCTTCATGATTTTCTCCTCTTAGTTGTAATTGAAATTCCTTCCACTTCGTGACTATTTGATCCTTGACCTTTGTCAAAGCGTGATATCCCAAACTTCTTGTGTATACTTGGACTCAAGGCTCAGAGCGTCAGGGATCGACAAAAGCACTGGACGGACAACAACAGATGGTCACTGGAGTTAGCAGTTAGAAGCAGAGTGTTCCTGAAGAATCTCCGATCAGAGGCACCATTCATTTTGGCAGAGGCGGGAAGCTCAGTCCGAGATTCATTGGACCATTCGACGTGACAGCACGGATTGGCGAGGTGGCGCGACTAGCGCTTCCAGCTAGTTGGAGGGAGTGCACGACGTTTTTACGTATCTCAGCTTCGACGATACATTCCAGACCCCAGCCACGTGGTGGACTATTCAGAGCTGGAGGTGGGCCCGAGATTGACTTACGAGGAGCAGCCAGTAGAGATCCTCGACCGGAGGGAGAAGCGTCTGCGGAACCAGACCATTCCTCTTGTCCGCGTCATGTGGAGACACCACTCTCCGGGAGAGTCCACATGGGAGGGCGAGGACGAGATGCGGGAGAGAGATCCCACTTTGTTTGCCTAATTGTATTTTGATAATTGAAACCTTTAAATACAATAAATGGCTTGAGCTTGAATCTTCCTTGTGTTTTTGCCTTGATTGTTTTGTTGTCCTTCGAATTTCGAGGACGAAATTTTTTTGAGGGGGGGATAATTTGTAACTCCACTTTCCAGTTTTTCTTAAATAAAAATTCATTTTCTATATTTATTATTAATTTGGAAACATTTTGAATGAATTAAATATTAGACAATTTTACAATTTGAAGTTGTTGTAAATTTCTATATTTCTTATTTAAAAACTGTTTTTAAATGATTTATGCAATAATGAAACAGCAGAGGGTTTATTTGTAAATGTTCCTATTATAATTTCGTTGCGGGCAATTATTCAAAAGTGGGGGGGGTTTTTGCATATGGCCAATTGGCGGAGGGGCTTATTTGCAAAAGTTCATTTCGTTTTATTAAAACGAACCGTTCGGTTGAGTGGAGAGAGAGTGTGCATTCAATTTTCTTCCCCTTTCTCTCGAGCTCTCCACCGACTTCTCGAGACTTCCGTTCTCGTTCTCCCCGCCGACTCTTCGTTCTCCGCCACTTCTCGAGTCTTCTTCTGTTCTCGAGTCCTTCGCCGACTCCTCGGGTTTCCAGCTCCGACGACCTTCGGCGACTCTGATGGCGACGACGATGATGATGACGGTGGCTCTGGTGGCGTAGATCTGAGAGAGCGAGGCGACTTCGTTCCTGTTGAAGCCGACGACCCCGATGATGATGGCTTGGCTGAAGATGGGCTGGGTCTAGGCGAGCTTTCCTTGACGCCTAGGCGCTGCTCTGACCGAGTCTTCTTCCTTCCTTCTTCCTCGACGAGCTTTGGGCTTCGACTTCCAGAGGGTAAACCCTAACCTAACCCTAATCTCTACTGTTGGTCAGATCTATGGCAGATCTATGGCCTAGACTCTGAGATCCTTTGATCGGTGACGAGATCTAGGGTTTCTGTGGTTGTGCGAGATCGATGATGTTGTCTTTCTCTTTGAACAGTTCTAACTGTTCAGATCCGTTGGATCTAGGGTTTCTGTGGTCCGATCTTGTAGATCGACCCTTGCATGTGGTTATTTTGGGTTGCATGTTAGATCTGTGATGTTTTTAGTTGATTCTTTGAGATCATTTGATCTGTGAATATTCTGTGGTTGTGATTATTATTTTTCTGAGGAGTTTTCTACAGATCTGGTAGTGGTTCCAGATCTGTTGAGTGTGGGTTTTTCGTTGGTGATTTCTGTGGGAATCCAGTGGATCTATTCCTTTTGCTTACTGTCGGTTGACCTAGACCTAACGAACCCAGTGGTGACTCTAGGGTTGCTCGGTTCGTTAGATCTAGAATGGGTTTGTTTTGGACAGTTTCCTTATCCATTTCTGTGTGGATTTTGGGATAGATCTGATGTTCTGAATCCTTCTTTTTTGGGACTGAGATCCTGTGTCTAAACACTTTCGTGTCTGACACTGCATGCATGCCATAATTGGGATATGATGTTAGTTCCTTTTTGATGAACTGAGATCTCAGTCGGACACACTCGTGTCCGACACTGCATGTATATTTTATGGATTTTAATTGATAACTTCTTCTTCTCTTTTCTGTTATTTGTTGTTGAGGGATTTTTCTGGTGTTGGACTTCTGTTCCGACTGGACTGTGGACTGTACCTACCTGTTCGTATCCGATGTTCGTGTCGGATACGAAGTGGCGCGAAGTTGTGGCTAGAACATTGCTGGACTTGCTGTGGCCGTGTCCTCTTTCCCGTGTCCGACGTGCGTGTTGGACACCAAGGAGATGATGTGACCTTCTGACCTGACGTGACTGGCTTGAACTTCGGGCCTGACCGGCGGTGGACTTTGGCAGTTTGTGGCTTTTATCTGTTGGGCCGGGTTGGTGTTTATTCAGTGGGTTTATTGTGTATTCTTTGTGGGCTGAAGTATGGGCTGGGCCATACAGTATTGTGTTGTAATATTATTTTATTAATTATAGCTGGATAACTGTAATTATTTGTGGGTGGGCTGGTTTGGCTGGGCCATGTTGGGCCGGGCTTATATGCTGTTGTAGTTATGTTTGGGCTGGTTAGAAGTTGGGTCTGAACTGATCCTTGGTTCTGGGTTGGGCCGAGTGACTGTGGGTTGACCTGTGGACTTTGCCTTTGGGGCAGAACTGTCTGTAGTATAATTTTTGTAAAACCTTTTTTCAATTAAATAAAAATGTTATTTTCCCAATTGCTGTGAGTTGATGGAAACATCCTCTTAAAACCAATTTTATAATTAAAAACAATTAGTTAAATTTTTACTGCTGATTAGTTACTCTTTATGTATATAACTTATAAAACTCTTAGTGTTAAACACGTAAAACCAATGGTTGTGTTTAACATTGTTTTTCCCAAAAAGAACAAGTAGTTAGTAATTAAACTAGTGTAATGTACTTGTGAACCTCCAAATAAGACTATCTTATTTGGGCAGGATCAAGATAAAGATTTAGTTATAGAAGCAACTAGCATAGTTTATTAACCAACTTGTACATCACTATTGTTAACAGGAGAACATCCAGCTAGATTGCCTACCATATTGCTGGAGCCAGGCAAGTACATTCTATGGTTTTGTTCAGTGCATCTTCCTTGTTCTTTATTGCTGACACACTGCGACACGTTCATGATCTTACTTGTTCTTTCATGATTATTCATGATCTTACTTGTTCTTTCATGATCTTACTTGTATCTTGGGGTGGGGAAATACTCTAGATATGTGACTAAACCCGGTTACTTATTCATGATCTTTAGCTTAGGCCTCGCACAGTGCACGCGGGTCCTAAGCCGTACCTACATGATCTTCCAGGATCCTTTCATGTTCTTTCATGATCTTACCCAAGCCGGTCACATATCTAAGTAGTATTTCAAACATATAAACACATGTTCAGGATATTGTTCTTACATTAGTTTCTCTTGATCCTGATCTTAATATTAGTCGTGATCTTTACTGCATCTTACATTGTCGTGATCTTTCATGTATCTTTATAGCAGTAGTTCATGATCTTCATGTTCTTTACATACTTGTTCTTATCCTGTTCTTCTAGCATTTACTTTCCATATGTTATTGTTCATTACCTAGAACTGTGCTTTGCTCCGCTCCTGACTGGATATGTTATGATAGGTGAGATGGAGGCTTTATGTGACACATACTATGGGCAGGATACTGCTTTCCTTGAGCCAGCTGGAGCTGCTTGTGACATAGAGGCTGCAGAAGCCTAGTTATCTTCCATTTAGTTGTCTTTCCTGCTTTTGAGACTTTAGTCAGACTTTAGTTACATTTTCTGGATGAATGTAATAATAGAATGCTTAGACATGTATTTGAATATTCTGGGATCGTTTATAGATGCTGTGTTTCTCTATCTTTCATGTTTATCTAGTTAGTTTCCCTAGTTGATACAGCTTACTTCATTGTGTCTAGCAATGAAGGCTGGGCGTGTCCGACTCGTGTCCGATTATTCGGGAGCGGGTCGTGACAGAAGCCCTGGAAGATCCTCTGGGAATACATCCATAAACTCCCTGATGATAGGGTATGGGGGTGCTACGTCCCCAACTGTCGTACAATAGTTCGGCTCTAGGCTGATCTCCGGCCCTGTCCTCCTGACACTGAATGGTGCTGTGCCTGGGGGACTGAACAAAATACTACCCTCATGACAGTCTATAGATGCATGGGCATAGCTAAGCCAGTCCATCCCCAATATGATATCATAACCGGGGAGTGGCATCACAAAGAATCGTCCCCTGAACTCTCTCCCGGCTATAAAAATAGAACATCTATAGATAGATCTAATAGGCACTGGTCATCCTTCCGTCATCACTCTACTAATCTCCGCAGTAGGTGTAGCTACTAGATGGTGTTTATGCATAAACTCTAATAATAGGAAGCTATGAGATGCACCAGAATCAAACAAACATACAGCTAGAAAAGTATGTAAATAAATATGACCTGTGATGACGTCAGCTAAGTAATCTGGCTCTGAAACCTGTTCCGGCTCCGGCTTAAGGGCTAGACTATAAACCCTCCCCTGAGGTCCCTTCTGCTGCTGCAGATGCTGCCCAAACCTCTGCTGCTGAGTCGGAAGCGGTCCTCTAGTCTTCGCTACTGGGCACTCTCGAAGCTGATGGGTGGCAGACCCACAAGCCAAACACTGCTTCAACCTCTTCCTGCAGACGGTGTAATCATGCCCTGGTCTTCCGCAGAAAGAACATATAGCTCCCCTCTGCTGCTGCTGCTGCTGCTGATGATGTCGGGGTCCCGGGGCTCTAACTGGCGGGGTCTGATGATGTGGTGTAGGGGGACGGTAAGTCCGCTGGGGTGACGTCGGTGCTCTCTGCTGGAAAGCCTGACGCTTGGACGGTCCCTCATGATGTACAGAAGCCGGCCTCTTGCTAGACAGAAGACGCTCCTCAATGCTCCGGGCCAACTCTAGGCTCTGGTAGTAGTCAGTCGTACCGTTCGCCACTATAAGAATGCCGATGTCTGGAACTAGACCATGGCAAAACCTACGGGTCATCTCCTTTGGATCTGCAACCAGACTAGGAGTGAAACGGCTCAGGCGACTAAACTCTGCCGTATACTCGTCCACAGAACGGTTCTCCTGCTGGATGTTCTGGAATCGTAGCCCCATGGCTACTCTAGCAGTGGTCGAGAAGAATTTTTTCTTGAACTGGGCCTTGAACTGATCCCAAGTGGCTCTCCCTCTCGCAAATAATGGCTCATTTCGGAACCAGACTCATGCCAAGTCTATCAGCAGAAATCCTGCTGCCTCGACCTGGAGGTCACCCGGCATGACTCCGAGGAGCTTCCTCTCTACCGAATCTAGCCAGTCATCTGCTACTACGATGCCCTCAGTCCCTGAGAACTCCTTGGGATTCAGACCCATGAAGTCCTTGATCGTCCCTGCTCTCTGCCGTGGCTCTACAGGTGGTGGGACCATGGGACATTCCTCAGAACGCTCCATGCTCTGGCGGAGTAGGGCAGTCTGCTCCTGATGGGTTGTTAGGAACCCCTGGATCATAGTGAGCAGCTGGTTCCCGTCGAGTGTGACAGAAGCCTGGGTAGGTATGATGATAGGGGGTGGTGGAAGTATCGGGGCCTGCTGGGACTGGGATGTGGAAGGTGGTGGAGGCATCTGGGTCTGTGGATCTGTGGAGTGGGGAAATGTGGTAGGTGGAGGTGGGGGTGTATCAGTCAACTGATCAGCTGACTGGATAGGGAGTGCACCATTCTCAGGTGTAACATACTGGGACGAATGAGTAAGCACCATCTAATAAAAAAAAAGGACTTATAAGGACTTGTTTAAAGTAAGTAATCATAGACAAGAAAATCTAATTATAATAGCAAGCATGTGATGTATTTCCTATGTTGCAATCCTAGCATTCCTCTAAGTGTTCTAAGCGTCATTCCTAATGTTGTCTAATTACATTAAGTTCCTAATTGCAGGCATGCTTGGTACAATAACGTAACCAAACAATTTTAGTCAGGACCTGCGTGGGCCACCACTAAAAATATGTCACGATCCGCTACCCAAATTGTTGGGCCAGGCCGAGTCATGCCCAGCCTACGTTTGATATAAAACGTAGTAAGCTGTTCTAAAGACAACATGATAAGACTAAATGTGCTAACAGTTCTATAAGTGAATAAAAGTCATAAATGCTCCAAACACAAAAATCGTCTCATATAGTAAAATGTCCAAGTACAAGTGATCTGAAATGTAAAACTGGATACATGTCCAGTTACAAAAATATATAGTTTAATACATGTCTACTCAAAAGTCTAAAACAAAAGACAACTAGGCGAGGTTCCCCGCAGGAACATCCTCGTAAAGCAGAGCCGGGTCCTCGACAGTAACTCCATAATATGTGTCGCAGAGTAACTCCTCCTCTGTAAGGACACCTACAACGTTATCTTGTCAGGACGGGAGCAAGTACTGAATCTAGCAAACTAGCATATGAAACATAGAAATGAACATACGAGGAAATAATTGGAAACATGGCATCACACAATCTATCATGGCAATGACACATATGTCATAGAGACAGATGCATATGTAATGTTTAAAACTGTAGCAGGTACGTGATCGTCAATAGGTGTACAATGTGCAGTGGCACATAATAAAATGTACTTCCGTACAAGTGATAAGGCGATAGATGTACATACGTACAAATCCGCTTTGAGATAAAGCCTACGACAAGGTATACATATAAAATGTCAATCTTGCTCGGTACATACGTATGGAGAAGGGGGTATGATCACGTACTCTACTATCAGTTTCTCTATAACCCATATTTTAATCATGTGAGAGATACATAAAACTGTTCTAAGCATGGTAGCAATGGAAAGTACAACATGTGATATTTTAACTTGCTACCCAAAGATCAGCATTTAACATGGTTGGATTAGCAGTTCATTTATGTAACAGTATGTAAAGTTTGTAGAAAGTACTTGCCTCTAGCAAAGCAAAGCAAAACAAGCTGCGATAAAAGTGCTATGGATGTCCGGTAACTCGTCACTGTAGAAATAAACACAATAACTTAGTTTTTACACTAAGCTAAAACACTAAGACACTAATTGGTACAACACGACTTGTGACTGGGCACCTAGCAAAAATGATGATTTTAGCATAGGAGACCAATGTGGGGTGACACACTATAACTAACTTTCTAGGGTCTTTACACTAGTGAGGGGTGAGGTTCAACACGGCTAAAACTCAAAATAACACAAAAGCTATAAGTCGTAATTAATCAATAAATAAATCAAATGACCATTGTGTTCTAACAATTTTTGAGATAAACAAAAGCTTAGTTTTGCATAAAATAAGTACCAAAATGATCTTTGCTAATTATAAAAATTTATTATAATTTTTTTGGAATTTATTAACCAGTACAAGTATTTTATAAAAATCACTTTTCCTAAGTATACAGAAAATGAGTTTTGATTCCATATGCCAAACTAGGGGCAAAACTGTTATTTAAATACTAAAAATTATACTAAATTAGCTAACTTAACATAGTATCTAAATACTATTTTTTCAGAATTTTAATAGTAATTTAAGTATTTTTAGAAAATCAAAAACAGCATTGCACACAATTGAAATTAAATAATTAATTATCTGCGTATTTTGTCCATGTATATAATTTGAACCAAAGTTCAAATACAGGACCCAAGGCCATGAATCAAGTCCAATATGACTTGTACAGGTCTTGAATGTGTGAAAACACATTTGGGCCCAAAAATCCATGCTAGGCTTGGACACCAAATGGTTGCAGTAATTTAAATACACTAAAATACAAATTGGTAAAAGTACAAAATAAATATTATTATTTTAATAAGGTAAAATTATACGAAATGAATATACATACATATATTAAAGTACATATATATATATTATAATATATATATATAGATATTATATATATATATATATATATATATATAACTTTATAATTAAGTATTTGCTTATATATATATATAATATATATATATATATATATTAATAATATATATATATAATATATATATATATATATAAGTATACATATATATAACAATATATATATATATAATAATATATTACACATGAAAATATATACATATATACTATATGTATATAAATACAAAAATATATATATAAAGTTTACTAACTATAAAATATATATACATATATAAAATACTGCCTCTATACAGTATATACATTTATATAAAATTATATGTATGTATATATATATATATATATATATAATTATATTATAATATATATATAGATATATATATATATATATAAATATATATATAAATAACAAAAGAAAAGAAAAAGGAAACGGAATATATATATATATATAATATATATAAATAACAAAAAAAGAAAAAAGGAAACGGAAAAGAAAAGAAAAAGAAATAACACAGCAGTAAGGGGGGCTCGAACCCGGCCAAGGGGAAGGGAAATCTTGAGCCCCACTCGGCTAGCCAATAGGCCAGCACGAGCTTGCTGATAGAATGGGGCTTGCAATAATTTTAAACTGAAATGAATAACATAAACCTAAAATCACAACTCGTGTCCGGACAGTTTAGGACAAGAGAGTTGTGAAGCGAGTCTTGTGTCTTCGTCTAGCACGACATGCACGTCGCCATTTTTGCATTTCCGAACCTACCTATGCACTGCTCGTCTCTAGGCGCGTCTGGGGTCGTGTTCACGAGACACAGAATGACACAGGGTTCAAGGGACACGTTTCCAGTGGAGGTTGTTGTTGCGGCTGCGACAGGACGAAGGAGGCGTCAGGGTCGTCAGAAAATTAGGGCTGAGTCGCCTTGCTCCGGCGAGTTGATTGGTGGTGGTGGCTCGGGACGTGGCCTAGGGTGGCTGGAATCCTAGATCTAGGGTTCCGGCGACGTTCGTCGGGGAAGATGGGTGCAGGGCGGTGGCTAGGGCGGCTGTGTTGAAGTCTGTCATGCCCCAGAACCAGAATACTGGAGAGCGGGGGAATGACTCAGCCAGCTACGTATTACGGGTAGATGAATACCGTATAATACGATCAATGCTGTCTAACCAGACGAGGGGGTGCATACTACATGAAAGTCTTACTATGGTCACTTCACATCTATTGTCTCAATCATTTAAACAAGAAGCAAAAATAGAGAACATGTAAGATAAGCAGTAAGGCATCCCAAACGCTCAGTCAAAATGTTTTTGATATCTGGCTTTACAAAACATAGCCAGATAATGTACCAAAGTATACACAATTGTTATCAGCTGCAGTCTGACTTAATTATAATTATGTAAAAGTAAGTGCAAGACAATCCGACTAACATGTCGGCACCAAACGGCTAAGTATGAAGTAAATAACAAAACGAGCGGTGGAGTAAGGAACCCACTCGAGTCCTCCTGCGATCATTCCCCTAGTATTGACCATCTTGGAGGTAGAAGTAAGCTGGATCCTCGAGGACTGGCTCTAAATCTGGCCATGCAAAACCAGAGAGGTTAGACCTCTAATAGCAAGTACCACAAGGGAGCACGATATGAGGAATGAAGCAGTAATAAGAGAATATGATAATAGATCTCTGCTATCCACTAGGATTCACATAACATCACGACACTTTGAACCAACCTTCCAACCAAACAAGGACAGAAGTTGGCCCGTCATGTCCTGACATTCTGATCATCTCAGTTAGGCAACAGAGTAGATACAGTACACAAACAATCATCATGAACGGCCAATCAACTCCTACGGCTTGCTATTGTGAGTCCCAAGTTATCCTGGAATTATACAAATAGGGATTCCTCAGTTCTTATGTGCGAGCAAGGCTAGTCTATCCAGTCAATCAATTGTGCCAATCATATAATTAGACGAGTCCCAGCGGGACGCCCGCCGTTAATATACCATGTACAATTTAATAATATAAGCAGATACCGTTCCCTGTCCGTGTGACAGATTTACAGTATCTGTGGGAACCAGCCGGCCTGTCGGGCACTTAATAGTCCCAAGAGGGCTGCCATGTAAGAACTCGGGAATCCGTTCTCTCCATGCCATTATTTTATTTAAAGCCTCTATGTTAAGCGAAATCCCATGCCGTGGATCATGGTCATTCAAATGAGTACTTTCGTACGGGGTACGATATGCACAACTCTGCAACGTTACCCGTACGGTTAGGTTGTAGGTCTTACATAGCGTAATGCAACAATCAAACTAACCACGGAATAATCATGCCTTGACCATAATGTACACATGCTGTTTTGTAAGATAAATAAATAACTAAATAAATAAATAATTTGAAGCCTGTATGTGTCTTTATGCCAATATTCGGATCGGCCAATCGATTGCAATAGTTCATAGTTATTATAAACGTGTCTCATTCAATCAATTCAATAAGATGACTAGCCAGTCTCTTAGTTCCAACTAGGAACGCATGATCAATTATTAGTCAATGTCACGATCATTATCAATGGTGGCAAGGCATGAAAATCAAATAGTATTAAATGGGGTCGAGCCTATAACTCTCAGGGTTAAGTTCCAGCCTTACTGGGTATCCATGGATCAATCAGGACACAAGGCGCATTCCACATAACAATATGTATTAACAATATTAACATATCATGATTTTATCAAGTTCATGCCAAAGGCGTAAGGATATAATAGAAGAATTATCATGCCACCATTAATGGAATAAATTATAGAACAAATAGAAACACCCAGGTCAGGAAGTCACGCCAACAAGTCTATGCTAAGGCCAACAAGTCACGCCAAGTTTAGTAGGTATGAGTGAGCGTATAAACAGCATGAGCGTGAAAAGTGGTTCACGTTGGCACGCACAGCGTAAGCGTGAAGGAAAATTCACGTACTCATAACGTGAGCGTGAAAAGTAACTCACGCACGCACAGCGTGAGCGTATGAGCGTGAAAAGCGTGATAAGAAATTCACGCACGCATAGCGTGAGCGTGATAAGAAATTCACGCACGCACAGCGTGAGCGTGATAAGAAATCCACGCACACACGCACGCAAAGACGTGAGCATGACTAAAAATTCACGCTAACACGTAAGAACGTGAGCGTGACTAAAAATTCACGCTAACACGTAAGAAAGTGAGCGTGACTAAAAATTCACGCTAACACGTAAGAACGTGAGCGTGACTAAAATTTACTCTAACACGTAAGAACGTAAGCGTGACTAAAAATTCACGCTAACGTGAGCGTAACTAAAAATTCATGCTAACACGTTAGAACGTGAGCGTGACTGAACCTTCGTTCCAAGCCAGAAATAAAGTTTCCATGGTTCAGAATGGTGTAGAATAAGGAGCTCCACCACACGAACCATCTACTACGAAAAGCACGCCAGGTTGGGAGATCAAAACCCATGGACAACCGAAAACACAACAACTTAGATCTGTAAGAAATGAGCCAAGGAAATCAAAATGCTAAGTAGTAAACTCTCTTAGAATCACAAGAGGAGAACAAATGAACCATAAAAATGGGTGAAGGAGAAGCAAGATGTACTTGCCTTCTCCTGGTAGGAGGAAGAGAGTGGTGAGGAAGAAGAAGAAGTAATGGTGAAGGAGAGTTATGAAGAGAGAGAAGGAGATGGAGGCTTTAAATGGAAGGGGGGGTGGTAGGTAGGGGTTTGTGGGGGTTCGGTTCATGTGAACCACCAATAAACCCAACCAAGCCGAACCCAAAGCAAGACTAAAGCAGAGAATAACAGCAGAAAGTAAAATGCAGAAATAAAATGCAGGAATAAAATTGCAGAAAATAAAATACAGATAATTAATTAACATGAAATTAAAGGAATTTAAATACAGAATGATACATGATAAATATTAAATAAATAATATGAGTTGTACATGTATAAAAATATGTATTCTTGGAACGGGGAGTGACATCTCTACCCTCCTTAGAAAAATTTCGTCCTCGAAATTTTAAATCTAAGCCGGTAGAAATATCGGAGCTAAACTAATACAAGCAATTCTAGTGAGCAAGCAATCATTTTTACCATATCAAAAGCAAGTACTACATATGTAAATTCATCAATCCCTGATATCAAGTAGCTCTACCCATAAGGTGATAAGCATGAAGAATCAGGACAATCAAGGTATACAGAAAGAGATATACCTTGTGAGTCAAACAGGTGTGGATACCGTGATCGGATATCATTCTCACGTTCCCACGTTGACTCTCCTAAGGAGTGATGACCCCAAGCAACATGGACAAGACTAATTGTTCGGTTCTTAAGTATCTTCTCTCTTCGGTCCAAAATGGACACAGGCTGTTCCTCGTAAGACAGGTTGGTACCAACAACTAGCTCCGAATGATCGAGGATATGGCTTGGGTCCGATACATACCTACGTAACTGAGATACATGAAACACGTCATGTACCTCTCGTAACGAAGGCGGGAGGGATAAACGATAAGCAACATCGCCTATCCGATCAAGGATAACAAATGGGCCCACGTACCGCGGACTCAATTTCCCGCAAACGCCAAATCTAATGACCCCACGAGTAGGTGAGATCCGCAAGAATACGTGGTCCCCAACAGAGAACTCTAACGGCCTACGATGCTGGTCCGCCCAATGACGATGTCAGTCCTGCGTAACTCGAAGTCGCTCTCTAATTTCCTTAACCACTTCAACCGTCTGAATAATCATTTCTGGGCCTAACATCTTCCTCTCTCCGATATCATTCCATGCAAGCGGTGACCTGCACTTCTTACCATATAGTGCTTCGAATGGCACCATCTAGATACTGGCTTGATAACTATTGTTGTATGAGAACTCGACTAAGTGCAGGTGACTCTCCCAAGACCCTCCAAAATCTAGAGTGCAAGCTCGTAACATGTCCGCTAAAGTCTGAATCATTCTTTCCGATTGTCCATCCGTCTGCGGATGGTAAGCCGTGCTAAACCTTAACTTGGTACCCAGACTATGATGTAAGCTCTTCTAAAATATGATGTAAAGCGGGTATCTCGATCCGACACAATACTGACAGGGACTCCATGCTGCCTGACTATCCATTGCATATACAACTCTGCCAACTTTTCTGTAGATTGCCCTACTCTGAAAGGAAGAAAGTGTGCTACCTTCGTAAGTCGGTCCACTATTACCCAAATAGCATCCTTACCACTTGGTGATCTCGGTAAACCAGTCACAAAGTCCATTGTAATATGCTTCCATTTCTATTCCGGAATAGGAAGCAGTTGCAATAACCCAGCTGGCCTCTGCTGTTTGCCTTCACTTGCTGACATACCAAGCAACGGAAAACAAATCTAGCTATCTCCCTCTTCATCCCGTTCTACCAGAAATGCTGCTTGATATCTTGGTACATCTTGGTCCCTCCAGGATGAATAGAATACTGAGAACTGTGAGCTTCTGCCATAACCTCCTGTCTGATATCTCCACTAGGCACACATAGACATGATCCAAACCTAAGTGTACCATCTTCATGAATTTATCTCCTTCCTGAGTGACTCACACTCTGTCCTAAGCTTCTGAATCCTTGGGTCCTGTGCCTGAGCTGTCTTGATTCTGCCTACCAAGTCGGATTGAACTTGCAGACTTGTTAGAACTCCTACATCACTAGGAAGTATAAATTCGATGCCCATCTCCTGAAGGTCTTCTAAGATATGCCTCTGTGTTGTCAACATAAATGTGCCACCCCTCCTGCTGAGAGCGTCTGCTACTACATTAGCCTTGCCTGGATGATACTGAAGCTCCACGTCATAATCTTTAATCAACTCCAACCATCTTCTCTGCCTCATGTTTAGTTCCTTCCGAGTAAAGATGTACTTCAGACTTTTATGGTCTGTGTACATGTCCACTCGGTCACCATATAAGTAATACCTCCATAGCTTCAGAGCAAACACTACTGCTGCTAACTCCAAATCATAAGTTGGGTAATTCTTCTCGTGGCCTCGAAGCTGCCTAGATGTATATGCTATTACCTTTCCATGTTGTATAAGGACACATCCAAGTCCTTTACCTGACGCATCACAATATACTGTAAAACCTCTGGGTCCAACTGGCAATGTAAGAATAGGTGCTGATATCAACTTCTGCTTCAAAGTCTTGAATGATGCCTGACATTCTGCCGACCAAACGAATGGTACATCCTTCCGGGTCAAGCGGGTCATGGGTGCTGAAAGCCTTGCAAAGTCTGACACAAACCTTCTGTAATATCCTGCTAATCCCAAGAAACTCCGCACATCTGCTACGGTCTTGGGTACTGGCCAACTTTCTACTGCTTCTACCTTCTTGGGATCTACTGCTACTCTAGCTCCTGATATGACGTGACCCAAAAATGAAATATGATCTGACCAAAACTCACACTTGCTGAGCTTGGCATACAACTGGTTCTCTCTCAGAACCTGTAACACTTTCCTGAGGTGGTCTTCATGCTCCTCTTCACTAGCAGAGTATACGAGTATGTCGTCAAGAAACACAACAACAAACTGGTCTAAGTATGACATAAAGATGCGATTCATTAAATCCATTAATATTACTGGAGCATTGGTCAAACCAAACGGCATTACTAAGAATTCATAATGCCCATACTTCGACTTGAATGCTGTCTTGGGAATATCCTCCTTCCGAACCCTCACCTGATGGTACCCTGAACGAAGATCTATCTTGGAGAAAACTCTAGCTTTGCTCAACTGATCAAATAAGTCGTCGATCCTGGGTAATGGGTACTTGTTCTTCACTGTTGCCGCGTTAAGCTTCCTGTAGTCAATACATAATCTGGATGACCCATCCTTCTTTCCCACAAGTACCACTGGTGCTGCCCATGGCGATATGCTAGCTTGGATGAACTTCTTCTCCTTCAGTTCCTCTATATGCTGATATACCTTGGCCTGCTCTGAATTCGCCATTCTGTAAACTCGATCTGATATCGGTTTAGTTCCAGGTGCCAATTCTATGCTGAACTCAATATCTCTAACCGGTGGTAGACCTGGAAGTTCTTCGGGAAACACGTCTAAAAATTCTTCAACTACCTTCGGAATCTGAACTACTTCTATTGCCGTTACTACTCCCTGCTCTTGCTGAGTTGTCTCTGATCTGACTAAGGTGAACCGCTTCATGCCTGGAATATCAAAAGATACACCCCCTCTACGACAATCTATTGTCGCATGACTGTCTTTCAGCCAGTCCATGCCTAAGATAACGTCGAAATTTCCAACAGAAAATTCTATCAACCGGGCAGGTAAAGAATGCCCGCAAACTACAACGCTTCATGCTAAAATAACTCTACTAACTCCTACGAGCCCATTGCCAGTGAGTATATTTAACCTCCCTGACAATGCCTCGAACTCCATTCCTAGTCGTGTCGTAAATTGTGCAGATATAAATGAATGGGATACTCCCGAATCAAACAATGCTACTGCGGGATATGAGGCGACGAGATATTACCTGCCACAACATCTCCCGATGCCAATGCCTCCTCCAAGGACAGAGTGAATGCTTGCCCTCGACCTCCTTGCTGGTTTCCATGCTGCGGCCTAGCCTGATGCTGTTGTTGGCCCCTTCCTTGATGATGCTGGAGTGGTCTATGCTGGTGTTGCTGCATCGGCGGCCCCTGCTGCCGGAACATCTGAGCCTGCGGTACTAACGGACGCTGTGCCAACGGCCTTAGCCACTGCTGGTCCTCGATACTGGCCTGCCCCTGGTGCTGGCAGAGCAGGAAATTGCTGCCCTGGTCCTCCTGACCTCGAATTCATGGGACATGTGGTAATCCGATGGTCTGGATTTCCACATATCAGACACAGTCCATTCAATGTCCGACACACATCTCTAGTGTGCCCCATCTTCCCACAGTAAGTGCAGCCCGGGGGTTGCTGGTTCTTCCTTGTTGCTATTGCTGCTGCCTGGGTGGTGGTGCTGGTCCTCGTATCACCACATCGTGGATACGAATGCCAGTGGATGGTGCTGTTGTTCGGGGCGCTGCTCCCCCTCCTCCTTCAATCTGACTGTGGGATCTCTTCTGACCCCCAGTCCTTGTCGCAAGCCTCTGAATGGTGATCTCATGCCTTCGAGTTACCGTTAATATTTCATCAAAAGTCTGGTAATTGTCCCTCTATCAATTGCAAGAGTTCAAGATGAAACCCTTGCTGAAACCTCATGGCCCTCTGGCTCTCTGTTGCTACCATCTCTGGGCGAACCTACTCAATCTGCAGAACTCCGCTGCATAAGCATCTACAGTCTTGCCGGCCTGCCTGAGGTTGATAAACTTCTGTTGTAGCTCAAACCGCGCCACAACCCCATAGTACTTGGTCTTGAATCTTGCAGTGAAATCGTCCCAAGCCACAGGACGTCTGATGCCTACTTCCTCTGACTCCCACCAATCACGTGCGAGATCCTGAAGTAATAACTTCACTAGATCCACACGTTCTTCTGCCGGTACCTTAGCTGCTGTCAGAATAGCCTCCATATCCTTAAGCCATGCATCTGCTGAGATGGCATCCTCCGTGCCCTCGAAACGACAGAGGTTGTACTTGCAAAACTTGGCTGATGCTCCTGAATCTGGCCTCGCCCCTCTTTCCAAAGCCGTCTGCAATCCTTGGTTGAGCAACACATTCTGCTCTTGTAGCTGAGTGTGCATGCGTTGCTGGGCCAACATCTGATGTTGCTGAGTAGCCATCATCCCTCTCATGATCTCCAGAAGGGCTGGTGTGTCCACTTGGGTAGGTGGAACTATTGGTGGTGGTGGAACATCCGGATACTGCGATCCAGCTGCTGCTTCCACTATCACTTCTTCCTGGGTAGCCTCTTGAGTTAGTACTGGCCCTTGTTGCTGACCAGCATGGTCAGGTTGTCCATGTTGCTGTCCATGTTGTTGCTGTCCAGTTCTGACCGATGCGGACGAAGTGCCCCTAAGAAAAGGGACAAAAGAACAATCAAACAACCGGACATGAAGGATCAATGAAGTCAAAGGATACCGGAATGTCAAGCAAGGGTTGAGAATAACGAATCATGAGATCAAGGGGGAACATGTGTGATTGAGACATCCTATTAAAACACCCACAAGTCTGAAATCAGACCTGCATGGGCCACCACTAAAACCTTGTCACCCAGAACCAGAATACTGGAGAGCGGGAGAATGACTCAGCCAGCTACGTATTACGGGTAGATGAATACCGTATAATACGATCAATGCTGTCTAACCAGACGAGCGGGTGCATACTACATGAAAGTCTTACTATGGTCACTTCACATCTATTGTCTCAATCATTCAAACAAGAAACAGAAAATAGAGAACATGTGAGAATAAGCAGTAAGGCGTCCCAAACGCTCAGTCAAAATGTTCTTGAGATCTGGCTTTACAAAACATAGCCAGATGGTATTGTAACATATACACAATTGTTATCAGCTGCAGTCTAACTTAATTACAATTATGTAAAAAAGCAAGTGCAAGACAATCCGACTAACATGTCGGTGCCAAACGGCTAAGTATAAAGTAAATAACAAAACGAGTGGTGAAGTAAGGAACCCACTCGAGTCCTCCTGCGATCATTCCCCTAGTACTGACCATCTTGGAGGTAGAAGTAAGCTGGATCCTCGAGGACCGGCTCTAAATCTGGCCATGCAAAACCAGAGAGGTTAGACCTCTAATAGCAAGTACCACAAGGAAGCACGATATGAAGGATTAAACCAGTAAGTAAGAGAATATAATAATAGATCTCTGCTTTCTACTAGGATTCACATAACATCACGACTTCGAACCAACCTCCCAACCAAACAAGGACAGAAGTTGGCCCGTCATGTCCTGACATTCTGATCATCTCAGTTAGGTAACAGAGTAAGTACAGTACACAAACAAATCATCTTCAACGGCCAATCAACTCCTACGGCTTGCTATTGTGAGTCCCAAGTTATCCTGGACTTATGCAATAAAGATTCCTCAGTTCTTACTATGTGCGAGCAAGGCTAGTCTATCCAGTCAATCAATTGCGCTAATCATGTAATTAGACAAGTCCCAGCGGGACGCCCGCCGTTAATATACCATGTATAATTAATAATATAAGCAGATACCGTTCCCTGCCCGTGTGACAGATTTACAGTATCTGTGGGAACCAGCCGGCCTGTCGGGCACTACTAGTCCCAAGAGGGCTGCCATGTAAGAACTCGAGAATCCATTCTCTCCATGCCATCATTATTTTATTTGACTTAATAGTCTCTACGTTGAGTGAAGTTCCATGCCGTGGATCATGGTCATTCAAATGAGTACTTTCGTACGGGATACGATATGCGCAACTCTACAACGATACACGTGCGGCTAGGTTGTAGGTCTTACATAGCGTAATGCAACAATCAAATCTAACCACGGAGTAATCATGTCTTGACCATAAAGTACACATGCTGTTTTTGTAAAATAAATAACTAAATAAATAAATAAATAATTTGAAAGCATGTGTCTGTATGCCAATAATCGGGATCGGCTAATCGATTGCAATAGTTCATTACATGAACGTGTCTCATTCATTCAATTCAATAAGATGACTAGCCAGTCTCTTAGTTCCAACTAGGAACGCATGATCAATTATTAGTCAATGTCACAATCATTATCAATGGTGACAAGGCATAAAAATCAAATAGTATTCAGTGGAGCCGAGTCTACGACTCTCAGGGTTAAGTTCCAGTCATACTGGGTATTCATGAATCAATCAGGACACAAGGTGCATTCCACATAACAATATGTATTAACAATATTAACATATCATGATTTTATCAAGTTCATGCCAAAAGGCGTAAGGATATAATAGAAGAATTATCATGCCACCATTAAAGAAATAAATTATAGAACAAATAGAAACACCCAGGTCAGGAAGGCACGCCAACAAGTCTATGCTAAGGCCAACAAGTCACGCCAACAAGTCTAGGCTAAGGCCAACAAGTCACGCCAAGTCTAGGCTAAGGCCAACAAGTCACGCCAAGTCTAGGCTAAGGCCAACAAGTCACGCCAAGTCTAGTAGGTAGGAGTGAGCGTATAAACAGCGTGAGCATGAAAAAGTGGTTACGCTGGCACGCACAGCGTGAGTGTGAAGGGTAATTCACGCACTCATAACGTGAGCGTGAAAAGTAACTCTCGTACGCACAGCGTGAGCGTGAGCGTGAAAAGGCGTGATAAGAAATTCACGCAGCATACAGAAATGTGCGTGACCAAAAATTCAGCACGCAAGGAGTGAGCGTAACTCAAAATTCACGCTGGCACGTAGGAACGTGAGCGTGACTAAAAATTCACGCTAACACGTAAAGACGTGAGCGTGACTCAAAATTCACGCACGCTCGTCAAGACGTGAGCGTGACTGAAAATTCACGCTGGCACGTAAGAACGTGTGCGTGACTAAAAACTCACGCTGGCACGTAAGAACGTGTGCGTGACTAAAAACTCACGCTGGCACGTAAGAACGTGTGCGTGACTAAAAACTCATGCTAAGTTGGGAGATCAAAACCCATGGTCAACCGAAAACACAACCACTCAGATCTGGAAGAAACAAGCCAAAGAAATAAAAAATGCCAAGTAGTAAATTCTCTCAGAATCGTGAGAGGAAGAAAAATGAACCATAAAAATGGTTCTCCAAGTGGGAGCAAGAAGCAAGATGTACTTGCCTGCTGTTGGTTGGTGGAGAGAGTGATGAGGAAGAAGAAGAAGAAGAAGTAATGGGAAGGAAAGTTATGAGGAGAGAGAAGGGGATGGGGCTTTAAATAGGAAGGGTGGTGGTAGGTGGGGGTTCGGTTCATGTGAACCACCATGAACCCAACCATGAACCCGAAAAGAACCACCATGAACCCGAACCACAAAGTAAGACTAAAGCAGAAAATAACAACAGAAAGTAAAATACGGATAATTAATGCAGGAATAAATTGCAGGAAAAATGCAGATAATTAATTAACATAAAATTAAAAGAATTTAAATACAGGAATATATGATAAATACTAAATAAATATACATGAGTTGTACATGCATAAAATATGCATTCTGGGAAGGGGAGTGACAAAGTCTAGGGTTAGGGTTTGGTCTGGGGGGAGAGAGAGGGGTTTAAATAGGGGGTCGAGGCGGTTCTAGGTCGGTCGGGGCAGCCAGAAATGGCGGAGGCAGGCCGATCGTCGGTCGTCGGTCGTCGGGCAGGGGGGGTGGGTAGGAAATTAGCACTTAGGTCCCCTAGATTTAGGTTATTACACTAAGGTCCTATCAGAGTCTATATGTAAAAACAAATTTGCATTCCACATACAAAAACAATTAACTAATTGTAAAATAACTTTTTAAACAATTTGGAAAATTACAAACAGTTATTAAAACAATTTAAATATTGCATAATGATATAAAAACAATTCTAAAAATTACAAAATGATATTAACAATTTAGAAAATTGTAAATTAATATTTTTGTATTTAAAACTCATTTAAAAATTCTAGAAAAATTCCTAAAAATCTAACATAATTATTTTAAGGCTAAAATTGACATTAAAAATTAATTAACACTAATTAAATGAAATTTGAAAAACAGGGGCTTATAGGTGGTTCGGCGGCCGGTGGAGGACGGGAGGCGGTGGCTTGGGTCGGACTCCGGCCAGGGGCGGTGGGAACGTTGGTAATGGCGAACGACGGGATCGAAATAATACGGGCCCGAAGGAGGATACAGGATGGACTACGTTGACAAGGAGGCGCTAAAGGGGATGGGGAAGTCCGTCGAATATGAGAGGTATTGGGAGGCGATAACCACAAGGGTAGCGACCATCGCCACGTA